>CM042200.1:819848-853687 GCA_023539305.1 Ilex asprella | reverse complement strand
ACTACAACCCCAAATATATCAGGTGAGAATAAGAATAACTTGTGAATTCAAATGTCCTGAATTTAAATTTTGATAATCATTTGGATTCAGGCCATGTGCAATTAATCTCTCATGAATATCTTAGTCTCATCATGGATAGTTTGCTTTTAACCGGACCGAAAATGAGATTAATTGATGTATGTGTAAGTTGACTTAAATATCCTTGATTGTTGAACTAAAAAAAATCTCTCACTATGGTCAAACACCTAAATTTTCTTATCCCACATTTGATCCATATGTGCTCTTATGCAGAAATGCCCCTTTTTTGTAGTAAATTCTACTTGTTTTTTTGTGGCTTTGAATGGTGGGGTTTACTTAATGGTCCCAATGGGAATAGTGACTAACGTTGTGGGTGGTTGGGAGGTCTGCTTTGAATGGACAAGTAAGAAGAAGACGAACAGTAGATCCATGATTAGCGGTCCTTTGGCTGTGGATGGAGTATCGTTTATTATAAAGAATTGTAGATTCATAGAATAAGAGAACAACCTTTACTAGAAAGAAATCAAGACATGTACAGTTTGACGAAGTTCCCATTATGTATTATTATTCATTCATGCTCCTAAAATGAAAAATAAGTTTGACGATGTTTCCATTATTCATTAAGCACTCCAATTCCTAATGACCCAAATATATTAAAATAAACTCATATTTTTACTTGATCAAAAAAAAAAATTCATATTTTTACATTAATTTCGTGTCGAATGAGCGGTCCTATTAAAGAATTGTAAGTCCTGCTGAAGTTAAAAGAGAAGGACACGTGAGAAACGAGGACAATTTTTCAATTTAAAATCCTTTTTTCTTCCTAAGACTCAAAAAAGTCAACAAATATGGGCAGTACCAAATAGATATTAGCCAAAACTAAAAACCAATTGGGAGGGGTTACTTCTACATGGTATGTATATGGCTCATCCCTACTTGTATTTATTTCTATGGTTTCAAACCTTCCAAATAGTACAGCCCAACACTTTCAGCAAAATTTTGCCCAATGTAAAGCTCATGACATTGGACCCAAGAGATCGTGGGAGTGGCTAATCCAGTATTATTAGAATCGAACCAAATCGGTCAGTCAAATCGGTGAATCATACCTTGAACTGGTTTGAATTATGAGTTAGATCATCCATGTAATTAAATCGTTAAAAATTTACAAAATTGGCCAGTTTTTTATAAAACCAATGAACTGGACGGATGTTTTATGAGTAATGCTACACCTGACCAAATTTTGGGACCAAACTTGAAGCCCAAATGACATGACAGCTGAGTTGGACTTTTTTATTTGATGTCATGTCATTTGGGTCCTAATAAAAACTTCAAATAATATGTTGTTATGTCATTTGGACTCTAAATTTGATAAGTGTAACATTATTTATTTATTTTTATCATGCGACTAGTGCAACTAATTAACTCAACGATTAAATCAGTGAACTATTGATTTTGTCTCTTTATAACCGATTCTAATAACTATGGGCTAACCCCTCTAGTTGTGCCTTAAGGTGAGGTGTTCGAACCTCCACACCTCCCCGGGATGTTCTCTTGTTACGGCCAAAAAAGTGTTCATGCTGCTACACCAAATCCAACTTACCAGCCAATTTCTTCTTCAATTGATTATCAGATGTTCAAAATTTTAGAAAAAATCGATTCAAATTAGATGAGAACACATCTCATGTAATAGAGATATCCGTTATGCAGTGAGTATATCTATTCGGATATCCTGATTATCAATTGTATCAATTGAAGCCCAAAAGTGCATTGAAGTGAATGCCAAGAAATACATATATTTATAACTTTAATGACCTGATTTGCAAGACTCGTTACAAAAGTATATAGGCACTTAGTACAAAGAACATGTGATTGCTACGGTTCTTCGTTTAAAAAGAAACCTATATAGAGCCTCTCAAATCATAATAAAAAACAGAGACAGTAAGTATATGACATTTATAAGGTACAACAACATAAGAGTCTGTAAATTGGGTTACAAAGCAAAGCGACAACTCTTCATGATCAGCTTACTAGGAGGAGGAACCATGATTTTGGTTGTCAAAGTCAACCAAGGCTTGTGATGAGGAAGGAAGAGCTTTCAGATTCTTCTTGTTGATCTCAGAGATCAGAACTATGGCTTTGGGTTGTTTAGACTCGTCGATTTCATCGATTTTTCGGGTCCTCACCGGAACAACTTGCTGGCGGCTGCTGCCGTCTCTAGTGACTGACTGTTGAGAAGGAACAAAGAAATCAGTTGGGAAGAATTTGTACTGAAGGCCAGCCATGGAAGCTCTGCAACTGAATATAGAAGTAATAACTGTTGACAAGTGCTCTTGCTGAAAGTAGGAGAGCTAGACAACGTAAATTGTCTCAAAATGGTTGCAAGCCTCTTGCTTTAGGTTGTCTTTGTGCAAAGGTTTTTCATGTATATATAGAGCCAGAAAGAGACTGAAAAGTCATGAGTCACTGGTCATGAATTGGGGTAGTGAGCAAGGTAGGATTCAACTAACAAAATTATAAGAGGGATCTTGATTCCCAGCATATTCTCTCTCTCTCTCTCTCTCTCTCACACACACACACACACACAAACGCTACTGAGACATCAATTGACAAGCTTCATGGTTGACATAATGATGTACATTTCTGTGGTAGTTAAAGGTTTATTTACACTTTTTACCTATAAATTATCATTTTGAGTCCACTTTGGTTTGTAAACTTTTTCTGGTACCAATTTCGTCCTCCAATTTTTGGTTCTTTTGTCTGGGAAAAGATTCTCTAAATCAATGGTCTCTTTTTTCTGGCTGCTTCTTGCTCACCAAAGCGTACTTCGTTTCTTAGGACCAGCGGCTCCTCCTTTCTTCTTTCTAATTGGTAAGAAAACAATTTTTCCCTCGGGTTTACTTATATTTTTTGTGAATCTAAATCATTACATGAAGAGAAAATTTACCAATTAAACCTTTCTCTTAATATTTTTGCCTAGTATAACAACATATCCAACTAATTAAAACCACTTAAAAAGTTTAAGGATGAAATTAACGCAAACCCTTGGGGACCAAAGTGAGAACTGGCATAAATGATGAAGGTTAAAAGTATGATTAGCCCTTTGTTAATTTGAGATACTACTTTGCAATTCATGCGCATGTTACCTTACGTGATTTTCTCTGTCCTATTTTGTTGTTTGTTTTGCCAAAATTGGGCTGTGATTCAGACTGGAAATTTAATATTGAGTCCTAAACTCAATTTGATACCTTTTCTTGAACGCAAAAAGATGTCTTTTCGAAATTTCATGGGTTTGACTTTATTTATTTATTTAATTAGTCAGTATGAAATATAATATTTTTGTATTAAATTTTACTGTGATGGTTCAATTAATAGTTGTATTGTCAACAATGTTTGTGTTTTCTTGAGGAACAGCTCAAGGTTCAATACCCAGTTATGCATACATTTAATTGTAGAAGGAAATCGTTTTGAAGTTATCGGGTATGTGTTTAATTAATCAACTTGAATTACACGGGATTGATCAATTAGAATCATTAAATAAATAGAACGATATGAACTCGTTGAGACTTGTACACGATACTAAAAGACAATAAATCACTCATACAGGGTTTGTAATGCAGCAAATTTTGACATGTAAATGATTGACATAGAATGAGATTGGATAAATAAGTTTTGGGCAAAGTCGATCAAAGTGAATTGAGCCTGTATAGTCTGAAAACTAGCAAAGGCCAAAACCAATAAAAGGCCCAAACGAAATGGACTCATTTATAATTATTTATGACTGGACTCACGTACCCATAAACTTATTTATCTGAAAATATATTTTTTCAAGGTACCATCATAAAATTATAATGCAATGCAATAATTAAACTCACTATTTTTCTTTTTAAATATCATCAAGTTCTACTGAACTAGTATTGAAAATAATACAGTCACCTTATCCGTACACAATTTCAAAAATCCCTATGTTCTATTACTATTCGTTTAGAGGGTTGAATAATCATCTTCCTTCGCTATACATTATTTTCTTAAGAAAAACTAAAACCATTTTTGAAAATATAACATTTCTATGTTTTCTTTGTTATTGATGATGGTAAGATTTTGGCTTGGGCCGCCCATCCAAAATTCAAAGCATTTAATGGGCCCTCTAGTTACATGGCAGCCCAAGAGGCCCATCCGCAGCCTGCCCACTCCGCAATGTGAATGAGCCACAACCCAAAAAAAATAGTCTAATGACGCCCAAATCAATATGTTCCTGTTCGGCCACATCAAGCTTGGTAGAAATCAGTTCAAGAACAAAGACCTTGGTATTTGTTAGATCCCGAGCATTTCCCGTCACGCCACGTGTCCAAGGGACAACTTTTAGAGCCCTTAACGAATACATACTCCCTGATAAAGGGAATATTTGTACACATTCCGTTTAAGGATCGTGGACACGATTTGCATCAGGATGGAAGAGGAGACCGCAGAATCAGCCAAGGGAATGAAGGAATCGCAAGAAACACTATATGATTATTTGTATAAATAAAACACGGATACACCGTATAAGAGAGTTCCAGAGAGTTGTATTCACAAGACACTATATACAAAGGCTCTAAGCCAAGAAACTTACTGTAATTTTTTTCTTCAAACAATATAAATCCCAAAGAGCAAGAGTCTTCATTGCAGTGGATGTAACTTTGGTCTTTCAATTAAAGTGAACCACTTATCTTGTTTTTGGTCCAATTTCATCTCTTACTTCCTTATTAACCTAAATATTCACGTCACCCCCACTGAGTCATATAATCATTGGTCTGCACTTGAGCTAACTAATTTCGAGCAACTTCAGTTAGGATGAAAATAATTTCACTCTCTTTTCTATGCAAAACCTTATACAAGATTTCTATATAAAGTCAACCGCAAACAAAAAGACTAGAATGACAGGAAAAAAAAAAAAAGAAGAAGAAGCATTAAAAGTAAAAAACAGTTACAAATTTAACAAAAACCACTCAAGATGTCTCTGAGAAATCTTCTTGTTCCCGAATTACCACTCCACAAGAAAGGTGTAGCGGAATTTGTTTTAAGCTCTCGACATGAACTTTCTCATGACACCCACCTCGATTCTGCTGGTGGACAACAACCAGACTCGTTGGCATGGAAACAGAAGCTTTTCTAAGCTTAATGTCGTTCATGGACTTCTCCGAATCGTTGTCCACGTTTTGATTTTGACTTTGTACCAGAGGAACTTGCTGATGATTGCTGATCGCTTGTGGCTTGGGGTAATAGAAATCAGTGGGAAAGAAATAGTACTGAAGACCAGCCATGAAGAAGAGGTTAGAAAACCAAGGTTTGGAAGTACTGCAAGTATTGTGAATATTTTTTTTCCTGGTTAGGTCTGTGTCTTTGTTGTGGGTATATCTATATACACTAATGCTATTGTGACATAAATTAGGGACATAATTTAGGGACTTAATGCATTATGACCATTGGATTGATAGTGTTGGGACCCAATGATAATTTAATGTTGGGACCCATTGACAATCTAATGGTCATAATGCATTAAGTCCCCAAATTATGTCCTTAAATTATGTCCCAATAGCATTGCTCATCTATATACAGAGACAGAAGAATTAGTAGAAACAACCATGGAATTTTGGCTTGGGCATCAAGCTATTGCTGACGATGGCGGTTACGGTTTGGATTACCTCAACGCGTTTTCTTTGTAACTCCCTCACAAAATAGGAATAGACTGTCAATACTTTATGATATTGTGTTTTTTTTTTCTGGAACATTGGTTACCTCACGAGTCAACCTCGAAACCCTTTTAGAAACCTTTTAATATCTATCTTTGCTTCTAAATAACTTTTTCTTTTATTTCTATATGTTTTTTGTACTAAAAAAACACCTCTAGTTTTTTTGCACAAAAGAACTTGTTGTTTTTGTATATGAGTAATGTTACATGAACTTAAAAAATAGATTTAAAAATTAAATTTAATAATTACAACCATTGATTTTATTGTGGATCTCAGCATTTATTGAGACTCACTACCTATTCAATGATTGAGATTATCAAGTCTAATTTTTAAGTCTACTTACTCTTTCTGTATTAGCTTCTTTCTTTTTTGTGGGTCTCTTAAACCCTTTTTTCATGTGTATAATAGTATATACATGTACATATATTCAAGTATTTTTTTTTTTATGAACACGCATAAAGAAATACATGTATATTTTGAATATATTTAACTAAATATTGGTAAGTAGAGTTACGCTTATATCGCTCACTCGCTCAGGCTCGTGAGTGTAAATGAAACCAAGGGCAAACACTATGTACATGAACCGGTCCCTCAACTCATATACTATTTAAATTAGAACTCGCACTTCGGTCGGGATTCAAATCCACACTAGAAACTTAGATACGATTCGTCTAAGCAATTGCGGTCTGTTCTACCAACCAATCACACTTTTTGTCATTCAAAAGACTTGAACACTTGATTTGAAGAAGAAACAAGGATTTCCCTTGTTCAAAAAAAAATACTGTCTAAATTCATATTTAAGTATTATTTATATCTTCAGATTCATATTAATTACTAATGTACATAATGTTGTGACAAATAATGGTAGTAGTAAGAAACCTTGACCATGTTGGAATATGTGCTTGAAATTGATCACATTTATTCGCCAACTAGGATAGCTGTAATGGTACTTCAAAAACTCAAGTTCGGGTCTTCTAAGAAATGTCATGGTTGAACCTATGTACCTGATTTGCAGGTGTTTTTCCTCATCCAATGGTAGCATTCGACAATTCTCTGTTGTAAAATAATTGACATTGGCATGTAAACTGGAATACTAGATAAATAAAGGTGGAGAGGCTGCAAACAAGTCATGGTGGGCTCACTGGAACCCTAAAAAACTCACAATTCCACTTTCATATTTGCTATAGTTTGATCAACACAAAAGCTAATACAAGATTCTCATTATAAAATCTGCGGTACGCACAAATACTTGAGAGAAAAATTCATAATCAATTTAAAAAAAAAAACATCTACACATGTTGCAAGTAACAAGAGCTATTCAAGATGTCTTTGACAGTTGTTCTTGTTCTTGAATCCCGACTCCACAAGAAAGATGAAGCGGCATTAGCTTTAAACTCTCGTCATGGACGCCCTCATGATACACACCTTGCTTTTGCTTGTGAACAGCAATCAAACTTGTTGGCAAGGAAACAAAAGCTTTTCTAACCTTGTTGTCTTCCATTGGCTTCTCTGAATTGTCGTCTAGGTTTTGATTTTGACGTTGGAGAGGAAGAACTTGTTGATGATTTCTATCTCCATTGACCGCTTGTGGTTTAGGGTAATAGAAATCAGTGGGAAAGAAATAGTACTGAAGACCAGCCATGAAGATGTTAGAAACCAAAGTTCTGAAGTACTATAAGTATTGTGAACGTTTTTTTTTTCCTGGTTAAGTTTGTATCTTTATTATGTGTATGTATACAGAGACTAGAGAGAGAGAGAGAGAGAGAGAGAGAGAGAGGTAGAAGTAGAAGAAAACATGGAGTTTTGACTTGGGCGTCAAGCTATTGTTGAGACAGAATATAGAAGGACTTCAATTTGTTTGGCGGTTACGGTATTGCATTAGTGATTCGAACGCGTTTTCTTGCTACTGCTTCACAAATTAGGAATAGAAGCTTCTCATATGTCATATTTTATAGGGTTAATAACATTTGTAATCCCTAAAATATGTATTTTTTATCAATTTAGTTTCTATTGTATTAATTTTGTTAATTTGATCTCTAAAATATTCAATTCATGTCATTTTGGTCCCTATACAGACGAACCGTTAAGTTTTTTACATAATGATCACGTGTTGTGCACGTGATACCGTCTAAAAAAATTACACATGGTTACTTTCCTAAAAAAATTTGACGAATTGTCTAATTAAAAACTAAAATGGCACGAATTGAATATTTTAGAGACTAAATTAATAAAATTAATATAATATATAGGGTTAATTGCACTAGAGGTTCTTAAAGTATAAGATTTGTCTCATTTTGGTCCCCAATATTTTAATTTCATCATTTTAGTCCATAAAGTATCAAATATGTTTCTATATGGTCCTTCAAACAGATAACATCTAGATTGCTAACGATTTTTTTATCATAAACTTGTCACGTAATAGCTAAATATGGACAAAAAATAATTTTAATAGCTCTCAAACAAAATTTGAGTAGTTCTTAATAAAAAAATGTGCAATATGGGTAGTTTTTGACCAAAATTTGGATAACTCATAATCAAAACTGTGTAATTTAGGTAAATATTTAACCAAAATTTGAGTAAAAATTTGATCAAGAATTATTTAAATTATTTTTATATCCATATTTAAGATTCATGTGACAAGTTTATGATAAAAAATCGTTAGCAATCTGAACACTGTCTGTATGAGGGATCATATAAAAACATATTCCATATTTCAGGGATTAAAATAATACAATTGAAATGTTAGGGACTAAAATGAGACTAATTTCATACTTTAGGGACCTCCAATATAATTAATCTTAATAAATAATTATATTGATAAAAAATATATATATTTCAAAAACTAAAAATACTATTAACCATACTTTATAATATTATGCTTTTTTCTAGAGCATTGGTTGCCTAATAAGTGAGAGGTGACCCATTTATCAACAAAATTTTAATTCATTTAAGATGCAGATCTGGAAGTTTCCACAGGGGTTCAGGAAGAAGTGAGAACCTCCTGGAATTTTCCACCTTCTCTCTCTTTCCAGAAACCTCCATTTCTTTCCTTCACATCCACATATAAATCACCCACAGCTGTCCAACGATCGTCCTCAGAACACCATCAAAAGCCCAAAAGGAACCATTTCATCCTAGAAATCCAATCAAACCCATTCCTAGGTCACTCCCCAAATCAAGAAGATTCAGAAAAAATGGACATCAGGCTAATGGGTCTGGACAATCCACTCTTCCACGCCCTCCAACACGTGATCGACGCCGCCGATGGCGAAGCCGGCAACGACAAGTCCAATGCCCCCACACGCACCTACGTTCGCGATGCCAAAGCAATGGCGGCAACGCCGGCCGACGTGATGGAGTACCCCAACTCCTACGCATTCATCATCGACATGCCAGGGTTGAAAAGCGGTGACATCAAGGTTCAGGTGGAGGGCGACAATGTCTTGGTGATCAGTGGAGAGAGAAAGAGGGAGGAGGAGAAAGAAAGTGCTAAGTTTATGAGGATGGAGAGGAGGGTTGGGAAATTCATGAGGAAGTTTGTGTTGCCTGAGAATGCTAAGATTGATGGCATTTCTGCGGTTTGTAAAGATGGAGTGTTGACTGTTACTGTTGAGAAGTTGCCTCCTCCGGAGCCAAAGAAGCCCAGGACCATTGAGGTCAAGATTGCTTGAGGTTCATATATATGTCCTCAGTTTCTTGTTGTTTGTTATTACTACTCTGTTATGTATAATTAAGGGTCATAGTATAATGTTTTAAATTTATTATTTTTATGAGTTTAATTTTTATATTTTTTTAAGAATGTGCTTTGATATCATTAGTTTTTTGATATGAAAATAGATGATTGCATTGAAATTTTTTACTTAAATTTTTATTCATGATTGCATTGAAATTTAACATTCAATCTCAGTCAATATATTCAGTTGTTCACAGAAATGAAAACACAAGTAAAAAGTACGCAAGCACACAAACTTAATACAACACACAAGCTTTACTGGCCAATTGGCCAATTTTTTTTCTTTCTCAGGAAACTTAGTCAGGAGTCTGCTTAGAAAATATGTTCAACTCTTTTGATTGTATTGAATACCTAGCCATGCGTATATATATAGTATATAAAGTAACTGTTACAAGTCCAACCGTCTAGCCAAAGTAAAGTAACAATATATTTGCCTACAAATATTCGCCTACAAAGCTTGTTGACCATAGCTAAGACACTTAATTTTTTAAAAACGTCACAAAAAATTAATTAAATTATGTTTTTTAAATCTTGTATTTAAGCAAAAAATTTATTGGCGACATTTTTAAACGTCGCAAAAAATCAATTAAATTATTTTTTTTAAATCTTGTATTTAAGTAAAAAATTTATTGGTGACGTTTTTTAAAAACATCGTGAAAAATCAATAATTTTTTTTAAAATTTTTTTATTTACATAGAAAGTTTATTTACGATGTTTTTTTTAAAATCAATTAAATTGCCGATTTCTGTCATTCTCCGGCCAAAAAACAAGGAGGAAATCACTTTTTTGCTACGTTGTTTTAAAAACATCGCAAAAAATTTAACAAAATTAAAATTTGCGACAAAATTATAAAATTGTCGCTAATAGTAAACTTTTGGCGATAGATTTAAAAACGTCGTAAAAAATACTTTTTGTTGTAATGATGTCTTAGTCTTCCAAGCTAGTGATGTCCCATAAATTGAACTACTCGACTAGCATTGCTTGTTTGTATCTAACATGCACATGCATGAGCTGCCTCTCAACCATACATAGGGCTTCAATCAACCTATTGGTAATACCCAACATGCTCATGCATGTGTTGTCTTCTATTTCGCCAATGACGAGTCCCTTCGATCATTGGCCCCACATTTCAGGTCTCAAATTTTGGATTGTCTTGCCTCATCCATGTCAAGCATTTGTTGAGGTCATGAATTGCTTTAATGTGCTAAGGCTTAGGGGCATACGGGTCCCTAGGGAGGCTAGGTTAGTACTCCTTTCGCGGAGTATCCTCCTCCTTCCCCTCTTTATTATAGTATTAGTGAGCAAAAACGTAGTGACAACAACGAATATACTCTAAGTCGATGAGTCATAATAACTTGAATCAGGGACATAATCGTTGAATGTTACTTGAGTCTTTGTCAAACCACTTTGTTACTCAACCAAGTAAACGCCCAAGTCCTTAGTAAATCAACTTTGCACTAAAGGTTTACTTCACCAAGTATCACCTAATTTGGCTAAGATATCAGCGTCTTTAGACGAGACAGTCACATGTCAATGCCGAGCCAACGAGCTAAAGGGGTAACATCAGTAGTGTTGCGTAGTGTAACCTTCTATTAATAAGTAAAAAATTAGTAAGTGAATCCCACTAAAATTCATAACTACATAACCCACGAAAATGGTCGGTTAACTATGGGTGTTGGTGGTGGTGAGTGACGGTGGTGAGTGGTAGCGATGGTGGTAGGTGATGGCAGTGATGTATGGTGGTGGACAACGGTGGTGGTAGTGGTAGGCAATGGGCGGTGGTGGACGAAGGTGGTGATGGCAATGCTAGGTTGTCGTGGGTGGGTGGTTGTGGTTGGTTTGGGTGGCTGTGTTTTGTGGTTATGGGCGCTGGGGGACGATGGTGGGTGGTGGTGGACAACGGTGGTGTGTGGTAGTGTTGGGCGATAGTAGTGGTGGTGGTGTGGGTGACGATGGTGGCAGTGGCGGCGTTGGTAGCGGGGTGGCGACAGTGGGTTAATAGTAGTAGTGATAATAAATATAAGAAAGGGAAATCAAAAGTTCTAGCACTTTTTAAAAGTCATTCCGAAAGCTTACTTAAATAATAACTTTAATTAAGGGTATTTTTGTCGAGTTATTATTTTATAGATTTTTTGTCTTAAAAGTGTTCAACCTGGACTTAAAATCCAAAACATACTCAAATGTGGACTTCTAGCCTTTTTCCAAATTTTTATCTGGTTCAAGGACTTGTGTTTCAAAATAATGTTGCCAAAACATAACTTTTTAGAAACACACTAGTTTGAAACAAAATAGAATTAGATGTACTTGTGTTGGAAAATAACTCTTTCATGTATACAGTGTTAAAAGAAAATCTACCTACCAAAAGAATATTTTTGGTCTTATGTCTAAACTTAAACTTCAATAACTTCAAGTTAGAACTCCAATATACCAAGGTATGGCCCAATCAGATACATGAACAGTATGCCCAAAACTTGGGATCAATCCCAATTTTCTCTAAGCCCATTGACGTAAAAAAAAATCATGAATTGTAAAATTTTTGGAGAACTATACCATGTTTGGCATTGTAAACTTTTACTAGCGTCAAGTATTATTTGTGTTCCACACTCATCATTAATGTTCTGCTTTGTAGATGCCAAACTCTAGTTGTGTCCATAAACTTCATTCATCGAAGGCAGAAAATCATGCACTAAATATTAATTCTGGAAACACATCAGAAATGGCAGGCTAAGGTTTTAGATATGGGCAATGGGATTAGGATTTTGATGGGATAGGGATAGAGGGCATAAGAGATATAGCAAAAAAAAAAAGAGAGAGAGAAAAGTGGCTTGTAACAGCAAGGATCTGGATACAGCGTTGTACAACACTGTTTTAGGGTTCAAATTAAGAGTGTCAAGATCTTTTGGGGGTGTAATGCAAAGAATCAATCAATTTTTTATTTTGGATTTGTTGATTATCCAATTATATTGATCTATGAACCTAGGAATTTAAGGTAGAACTGATAATTGAGTTAAATTAATTGAACTCGTTTTTTAAATAAACTTTAAAAATTATTTAAATTTGACTAGTTTCTTAGACAAGCCGAGTCTAAACGAGTAGAAAACGAATCGAATTCGAGTATTTATATATAAAGGAGTCAAACTTATCGAGCTCTTTTTTTAAACAAGTTTCAAAAATTCTTCAAATTTGATTTGTTTAGAGAAACAAGTCGAACCTGAATGAACAGAAAACGAGTCGAACCCGAATATTTACATATAAACCAGTCGAACATATTGAATTTGTTTTTTTAAATAAACATAAAAAATTATTCAAAATCAGCCGAATCTAAACCAATAAAAAATAAGTCAAACCCAAATATTCACATATAAACAAATTAAATTTATCAAATTAATTTATTTAAATAAATTTAAAAAATTATTTAAATTTAACTCATTTAAAAAATAGCCTCGAACTGAGTGCAGAACGTTATCACTGTCTAAATGGGCCCTTTCTAACTTGATTTGTGGGGTACCCTACGTTGAAGGCAATTTTGTTGTTCTGCCAATATAACCAGCCAAACAAAAAAAACCCCAACGTGCAACACATTCAAAACCTGTCACATTGCACGGAGAGAAAGAAAGAGAGAGGGAGAGAGAAACTCTTCCGTGTCTGCCTTATCCTTCTTCATCACTCTCTCTCTCTCTCTCTCCACTTAATATTATTATATATACAAACGCATGTAAGAGCTGATTCAGATCAGACGTCAGACGTAACCGTAACGATATCGTTTATCTTCTAATCCATTGCTGACCTTTGTACATCCCTATCTTTCCTTTCCCATAAATTCAACTTTGCGTAATCCATTTCGTTTCACTAACTTCTATAAAGCATACCTCAGCCGGTGTTTGATTTCCTTTTTCTTTTATTTTCCGGCAATAACCTATTTTGTAGTCTCTGGGTTCTCAGGGTTTCGTTCAACGGGAATTGAGAAATTGGGTGTTTGATTGTGATCCCTTTTGGCTTTCGATTTGGTCGGTGTTATTACCCTGAGGAAACTGAGGTCAAAGCTTGCATTTTCTTGTGTTGTTGTTTTGGGTGTGCTGACCTGAATCTTCTTGATTGGGCAAGAATTAAAAAAAAGGAGGTTAGCATCTGTTTCTTGATTTCTTTTTACGAATTGGGATATCTCTATCTGTAATTGTATTTGTCTGATTTTTTGGGCATAGATAGTATATATGTCAATTGGCTGAACAGAGTTCCAATTCAAAGCTCTTAGTTCATTTTTGGGTGTGGGTATTCTGCTTGGGTAACTCTTGATTCTCTTCTGAATTTGTCGACATATCGCTTGACACAGTTTCAGCTCTTACTTGATTTGGGGTGAGTAAGTCTAGGTTCTCATTGATTCTCTGTCGACATAAAGACATATTTTGATTTTGTTGAGAAAAACCATTCCCAATATTAACCTCTGTTCTTGAAGAATCAGTTCTTTTAAAAGATATACATCCATCTGGGTAGTTTGTTGACCACCCAGAACTTCATTCTGAGGATCATTGGTATTACTCTCTCTCTCTCTTCATTTGATAGAACATACAATTAGGATCACCTCGCTCTTCTTTAGATATGGATATAAGTAACGAGGCAAGTGTTGATCCTTTCTCAATTGGACCTTCGACAATCGTAGGTCGGACAATTGCTTTCAGAATCTTGTTCTGCAAATCAATGTCGCATTTGAGGCATCAAATCTTTAATATTTTGGTATATCACTTACGACGAGCCAAGAACTATTTGTCTGAATATTTCACACCTTTGGTGTCGTGGTTTCATCCCCGGAACCCACAAGGGATACTGGTAATGATGACACTAATAGCTTTCTTATTGAAACGATACACTAATGTGAAAATGCGGGCTGAGATGGCTTATAGGAGGAAATTTTGGAGGAACATGATGAGAGTTGCCTTAACTTATGAGGAATGGGCTCATGCTGCTAAGATGCTTGATAAAGAAACCCCCAAAATGAATGAGTCGGGCCTTTATGATGAAGAACTTGTGAGGAATAAGCTCCAAGAGCTCCGACACCGTCGCCAGGAGTGTTCTCTGAGAGATATTATATTTTGCATGCGAGCTGACCTTGTTAGAAATCTTGGTAATATGTGCAATCCAGAGCTTCACAAGGGAAGGCTTCAAGTGCCCAAACTCATAAAGGAATATATAGATGAGGTCTCAATGCAGTTGAGAATTGTTTGTGACAATGATTCGGAGGAGCTTCTTTTGGAGGAGAAGCTTGCTTTTATGCATGAGACAAGACATGCGTTTGGGAGGACAGCTTTGCTTTTGAGTGGGGGTGCTTCCCTTGGATCTTTTCATGTGGGTGTGGTGAAGACGCTGGTGGAGCATAAACTTTTGCCCCGGATAATTGCTGGTTCTAGTGTGGGTTCAGTTATGTGCGCGATTGTTGCAACTAAATCTTGGCCTGAGCTCCAAAGTTTTTTCGAGGATTCTTGGCACTCTTTGCAGTTTTTTGATCAGATGGGTGGGATTTTTGCAGTAGTTAAGAGGGTCATGACACGGGGTGCAGTTCATGAAATCAGACAATTGCAGATGATGTTAAGGCATCTCACAAATAATCTTACATTCCAAGAAGCTTATGACATGACCGGTAGAATCCTTGGGATAACAGTTTGCTCCCCAAGGAAGCATGAGCCGCCCAGATGCCTTAACTACTTGACTTCACCTCATGTTGTCATATGGAGTGCAGTGACAGCCTCTTGTGCCTTTCCTGGCCTTTTTGAAGCTCAAGAACTAATGGCAAAGGATAGAAGTGGAGAAATTGTTCCTTATCATCCACCATTTCATTTGGTGCCTGAAGAGGCTCCAGGCACAGCTGTGCGTCAGTGGAGAGATGGCAGCTTGGAGATTGATTTGCCCATGATGCAGCTGAAGGAGCTCTTCAATGTCAATCATTTTATTGTAAGTCAGGCAAATCCTCATATTGCACCTTTTCTGAGGCTGAAGGATTTTGTGAGAGCTTATGGAGGCAACTTTGCTGCCAAGGTATGTCTTTTATGGACCTAAAATTTAATATCTATTGATCCATGATGAATTTTGTTAACAATTGCTTCCTGCGCCTGTGAATTTTCTGATATCGGTATCACTAGTTTTGTATATGAAAAGTCTTGTGACACTTTTCCTTATTTTTTTTATGATCCATAGAATGTTAGGATCAAGAGTTTCACATTCTCTTGTTAGTAAGTGATGTGTAACTCAGAGATAGTCCTCCGAGCAATGTGGCTCAAAAGAATTGTTCCATATACTCAACTACCAAGACCCATTTGTATTTTGACTGTAGGCTTCTCACTATATGATTTCTGTTCCTTTTCTGTGCTCTCCTATAATAGTTCCTTCTGGTGTTTGTAATATTCTGATCTATGTAATGTCATAGCAGAAAGGGAATGTTGTGGGAAGTTGCTCTTGCCTTTTCTCTTCTCCTTTTTTCCATTCGATTAGGAGAGAATCTTATTTGTCAAGTCACATGATTGGGGGACAAAGACTAAGAAAACACCGTAAAGTTCTAGATTGTAGAATTTGATGGTTACCTTTTTGGCTGTTGGAGTAAAGTTCACACAATCTATTGCATTCATCAGAATGGTGGTATGTAGAAGTTGTACTTCACTAGTGTTGCACAGTTGACTCCCTCCATTGGAGTTGAATATGGTAGCGAAAATATGTAGTTCCACATTTGCTTGCGGTAAGTTGGGAAGGTCCTTAAAACATTTTCACCAGCTACATGATCATTGCTGACAAATTTTGTATATATTTGACATACAATGATATTTGGACCAACAGTGTCGACTTACCCACCCATAAGACTAGTGAATAGAGTTTGTGTTTGGAAAGTATGAATAAACTAAATTTGACGTGCTAATTATGCTCCAATTAAAAAATCTCGGCTGTGGTCCACCTGGTACATTTTTTGCGAGGCATGCTTATTAATCTAAACAATTGTCTTCGCTAGATTCATTTGCAATAAAGGTGCAACTCGGGCGGGTTGAGGGGTATATAATTCTCAACCCTAACCCGATCTCAATCAGAGTATTGCCCAAGTTTAATTCTAAATCGGGAGGGTTCGGGTTGAATTCAAGTTATGTAATTCAGACAAATTTTGTGTTAGAATTTGGGTTAGGTTCGGGTTATGTAATTCAGGCTGATTTCGGGTTACGTAATTCGAACTGGTACATATTATATAGTATTCACCTAAAATAACAACTAACAAATTCAATCAAATATTTAACGTAAAGACCATAGTATTTAAAACATAAAAATTAATGATTAACATAAAGACATAATAGCCAAATGTTAAATACAAGATTGAACCAAAAGACTGATCCTCTGTATTTTAACTTGTAAGTTATATTGAATTATATATTTATTTTTAAATATATTCGGGTTAAGCTCGATTTAGAATTTGGGTTGAGCCCGATTTTGAATTTGGGTTGAACCCAATTTGGAGTTCGTGTTGAGCCCGATTTATATATTCGGATTAAACCCGATAACTCGAGGCCATAATTTGGGTGCTGCCCAAATTCAATTCGGGTTATTTTTTTTGTCCAGACCCAATCCAAGTATTAAAAATCTCAACCCAAGACTTGTTTTTCCCGGGTTGGGTTCGGATTGAATTCGGGTTGCCCACCTAAGTTGCACCCCCTAATTTGCAACTTTATTTCGAGCTTCTAGTTTGTAGCTTGGTAAAAAGATTATGCAATGATTGATAGCTTTCATACTGGTGATGATTTCTTTGTACCTAATGTTGTGTTTTTCCCATCCTCTCTTTTTATGATGATTAAGTGGAAAAGAGGAAAGACAAGAAGAAAATTGATTATGCTAGCATTTTAACTCTGCAGCTTGCTCATCTAGCTGAGATGGAGGTGAAACACAGGTGCAACCAGATACTGGAACTTGGTTTCCCACTAGGAGGTCTTGCCAAGCTGTTTGCTCAAGACTGGGAGGGTGATGTCACTGTTGTAATGCCTGCCACCCTAGCTCAGGTATTTTCAATTATTAATTTTCTTTGGTCTAACTTTATATGTAATGAGATGAGCAAGGAGGAGAGGTCATCCTCCTCCAAAGATAAACAAGCAAAAAAATTATACGAGACAAACAAGAAAAAAAAAAAACTCTTGAATAACAAATATGTGCGATTTACCACAGGCCCTCCTGAAACAACTCACTGTCACTGCCCATGATATAGCATTGGCGCAATCTATTTTGATGCCCCAAAAAGAATGCCTGAAGCTGTGCACGTATTGTTTGTTAAGCCATTCGCAGTCACCCCAAGCAATATTTTGTTTTGCTGAAATTTTATTGAGGTATTGTTGCAAAAGCACTGTGCAGGGGGATATTCAACTGATATGGGTCTTCCTTCCCCTTTATTTAAAATGAAATAGTCTCGTTTATCTCCATTATTTTTTATGCATCTCCACCTAGTTGGCATGTGCTTGATTGTCTTCAATCTTTAATAACAGTCCCACGCTACTATAGTTCACTTTAACAGAATCAGTTGTGTCATGGTTGTAAATTCATGCTTTTCTGGTACTTGAGGGTGTGAATGAATGTGTTGGTGGATCATTTGGAAGAATTTTTTTGGCTGAGTTCACTAACCCTTTATTTCTGCAAATGTGTTTGTGATTTCAGTACTCTAAAATAATTCAGAACCCATCTCATTTGGAGCTTCAAAAGGCAGCCAACCAAGGAAGGAGGTGTACTTGGGAAAAACTCTCAGCCATCAAAGCTAACTGCGGGATTGAACTTGCTCTTGATGAGTGTGTTGCAATACTCAACCACATGCGCAGACTCCGAAGAAGGGCTGAGAGAGCAGCTGCAGCTTCTCATGGCCTCGCCAGCACAGCTGCAGCTTCTCATGGCCTCGCCAGCACAGTCAGATTCAGTGCTTCTAAAAGAATTCCTTCTTGGAACTGTATTGCGCGAGAGAACTCTACAGGCTCCCTTGAAGAAGACCTACTCGCAGATGTTGCTTCCTCACTCCATCAAGGAGTTGGTGGGTCCACAGGAGGAAACTCTGGCCGGAATTCGCGGACCCATCGTTACATACATGATGGGAGTGATAGTGAATCTGAGAATGTTGATTTGAATTCTTGGACAAGATCTGGTGGACCCTTGATGAGGACAACTTCAGCCGACAAATTCATTGACTTTGTGCAGAACCTGGAAGTGGATACCGACTCCAAAACACACAGAGGAATTATGGCTCATCCTAACAATGTAATGATTCAAATGGCTGGCAGGGATCCATATTATCAAACCTCAACTGTAACAACTTCAGATAGAAGCTCAGATGTAGAATTTGATCAGAGGGATTTCAACAACAGGATTTCCATGAGCAGTTCTAGCATTATGGTGGCTGAAGGTGACCTTTTGCAACCCGAGAGGATTCATAATGGGATTGTGTTCAATGTTGTGAAGAAGGAAGACTTGACCCCATCGAATAGGAGTCATGATTCAGAAAACAACAGCCCACTACATGATTCAGTTGCTGAATGTGTGCAACTTGATTGTCCAGAAAAGGAAACGGATGCAAGTTCATCGTCCGAATATGATGAAAGTGAAGTCACTGTAGGTGATGGTCTAGGTGAAATGGATTCTGGTTGTGACCCCATGAGTCATTCGGTGTAGATGATGATGCGGTGCGGATGCTGATTCAGAGGAGTTGATTTAATACTGGAGTTAAACTGAAGTTTACTAACAGCAGACAATTGGGTATTTTATTTCCACTCCAGAGTAGGAAGCAGAAAGTGGGGAACACAGGGCATTGTTCTCAGAGCATGACTGTGTTGGTTCTGCACTTCTAAATAAGCAGTCCTGCAATATCATTCCTTTGAGATTGTTATTGTGTAAAATAATCTTGTGTAAGCACACCATAGTTCTTTAACCTTTTAAATTCAGTTACCAGTTAGCATACGTCTTATGCTTTAGCTAGATTTTGGCTAGCTGAATTGCTATAAGAGCTGTTTTCTTCGAGAGGCATGCAAAATCTAAAACTTGGTTCAAATGCTGCCCCGGGTATCGGTCTGTCCTATGCCAAGATCATTTGAAACATATGGCCGTGGTGTCAGTTTGAGCTTTCGAGAAGTAAGTTATTTGGGCCACTTGATAATTTCAGGAGTGGCCATGGCCCCTGAAAAAATGTAGGCCATGGTGGCTTGAACCAAGCCTACCACCTTAAAGGGCCTTAGAGGGTTTTTGGTCCTAACAGGCTATTATCGAAAATTCAAAAAAAAATTATGGCGAGATTGCTAGGCCTCTCACTAGCATGCTAAAAAAGGGATTCCTTTAAATGGAGTCAAATAGTCGAAGAAGCATTTGAGAGGCTTAAACAAGCTATGACTACAGGTTCCATTTTGGCATTACCTGATTTATCACACAAATTTATAGTGGAGTGTAATGCAACGGCCCCACAAAGGTGGTTGGTCAAACTTATGTACTACGACTTCAGATTGAGTACAAAAGGTGAAAGGAGAAGTCGAGGGTGCAGTTCTTTCTCAGCTCGTACCCGGATGGCTTGAGCCCATCATGGAAGAAGGGCCTAGTGATCTGAATCTGAAGGCTTTGGCACAAAAAATACAGGAGGGCAAAGCACTTAGGCCTTGACTCTACAAAGATCGATGGCATTATTTTATTTAAGGGAATGATCTATCTCAAGCTCGAATCAAACTTGCTGTCCACCATCGTTGTTGAGTTCCACTCAAGTGCTCGCGAAGGGCTCGAGAAGACACTCCATAGGGTTCATTCCAATTATTATTGGGTGTTTCATTCTGATCCGCCACCCGTACACTGCTTCATCCGTGACTCGGTGTTTTTTAGCACATCTTCAAGCTATATGGTATGCCCAAAATGATTGTTTGTTATAGGACCCGGTGTTCACAAGTCATTTTTGGAAGGAGCTTCTTTAGTTAAACGGAATTAAATTTAACTTTAGTTTTGCGTACCACCCACAAACTGATGACCAGTCAGAAGTGGTCAACAAGACCCTATAAATGTATCTGATGTGTCAAACAAGCTCAAACCAAAGGAATGGGCCTCACGGCTTCCATGGGTTGAATTCAGCTATAATACGAGCATAAACTCTTCTATAGGCAAAACTCCCTTTGAACTGGGTCTACGGCAAAGCTACTTTGAAACTTGTCCAAAATAGGATGAAGTGTGTCTATGATAAGAAACACGTCAAATGCAGCTTCGAAGTGTCCTACGCGCTCAACCACAAAGGCACGTAACAATCTCATGGTTAAGAGCCAATAATTCTGTGATGGAAGTGGGTGGAAGATTTTAGAAATTCTTCCAGCAACTCATTAATGGTGGAATTGGGAAATAACACCCCCTTAAAGTTGGTGTTAACAACAGTTAGAACCCTGATATTACTATTTGATTTAACTTCATTTTATGCCTCTTGCGTTTGCGTTCTTTGCCTTTTATTAGTATGTGGTAAGGTGTCTTGTCACCCATTGGCAACATAAGGATGCCGAAATAGGTGAGGTTACACTCATCAACCAATTCTTTTGGCCGCCCATTTTAATCTACCATGTTCATCTACATCTAGAACACTAAAATATCTAACCATGAATGGAGAAAGCCATAGAGAATCGCATATTGACTAGTGATTGGGTTTGGTTCTAATAACCATACCTGTCGAAAACCAAACCTGAATATCTTGGTTGGTATACCAGCCCCACAGCTAAATGACCATTAGAATTTGAAGGATGAGTTCTCATGCCGACCCCAAGAAATTGCTTCCAAATGTACCACCTGGACCCACCACAAACAATATCTAAAGTTTCCAAAACCATCCAAATCAGAAAAGTCGGAGTTCGAATAATGACAATTGTTAATCTGTTCAAACAATACATCATAAGGTTCAATTTTAAGAATAGGGTTATCCAAAATAATGAGAGACTCTACCACCAACATCCCACAGACGTGTTATACACAAAAAATCCTTGTACTTGGTACGACCAAAAATCAGCCGACTCAAAACCTAAGGTAATAATAATCTAGTTTCTACTGCTTCACTCTCTTAGGTCCCGTTGTAGACCGCAGTTCTATGCACTCATTTAGATCTTTTTCCAACTTGTGGTTAAAAATTGAGGAGGACAATTTGGGTGGGTTGAATAAAACAATCCCCACACACCATGTCAGGAAACAGTATACTCCACTATAAGTTGAACATCATTATTATTTTTTTGTAACTGTAAAGTATAATTCAAGTGATAACAGAAATGAGTTGTCAACTTAAACGTTTTAAGTTCGAATCTTGACACTTTTATGATGTTAGGTCATGAGAGATTTATTTCTCACGAATACTCTAATCTCGACTTAAATAACATTTTTAATCAGATCGAAGAGAAAATTAATCAATGTGTACATAACGCACCTCTGACTGAACATCATTACTTTTGTCAAAACACTAACATGGGATGTAACTAAAGAAGGATTCATGCAAACCCTTTGAAGCAGCCTGGTTGGAGGGGCACAAAAGATTTTAAAAAAGGCACCAGAAACAAAAAGTTGTGGACATCTAGAAGTCAAACCAACCATCATCCTATTTTCCTATCTACCCATATGCCTTTGCTAGTGGTCCAAAGCATATTACCCCCACCACCTTGGCGTGGGCTGTCCGTTTGCCGAGAAAATATTTAATATAACGATGATATCATATTAATATAAATGATATAATATTATTAATTAATAATAAAATTTGAAATAAATAAAATGGATCGCACTTAAATAATTATTAACTTACGTAAAAGATCCGTTATTTTATTTATTGATATATTATTAATCAATAATACCACATACTAATACCCGCCTAATATGTGAGTGTGTGTGGATGTCCAGTTGCGTCACGGACTTGAGTAGTGGCTAACCTTCTCCGAGTGCACTCTGTGTCGGCCCAAAAGCTATGTTCCAACTTTCCAATTTGGTGGAAGATTGCAAACCAACCCCTCCCTCCAAAAAAAAAAAAAAATCTAGACCCTATTAGTTTCTCAAATCCTCTTCCTCCTTCTTCTCCTTCTTCTTCTCTTTATTATTATTATTATTTATATCGCGCCTTACGTACAACAATCTACCACACACCGACCTCGCATTTTCCAGTATAAATCATTTTACCTAGTCTGCTCATAAGAATAAAAGCAACATTAGTCACTAAAACGGCTTCAATTAATCGATTTTTGGATCTTATACGGGTAAGTACTATTTTTTTTTCACAGCACATTTACCATGTCTTTCGTAAAACTCAATCGCAAGACCTTTTAGTTGTGAGCTAATTTCCTAATAATCCAAGAAAATCTACAACCAATTCGAAGAAAAAAATAATTGAGCCACGGTGATTCTAAGATGAGAATACAAAAAATTAGCTTTTATATAGGGAGTGAAATTCTCTCTAATATATTCTTTTATTTTTTTTATTAACAGATGACATATTATTTATTCAAGTGAGACTTATTATATACAAATAAATTTCTCATTCATTAATAACATATAATTCATTAAAAAAAATTAGAGGCGGTCTTGATCTTTTGTATAGGAATCGTTTTCAAAACTTTTAGGAAATTTCCGCCACATTACAATACGTCGGAATCCGCAATTGCAAGTCTTCCTCCAGTCTTCCTCCAAGAAGAAGACCCATTATTTCCTCCGAAGAGAGCGGAAGACTTTTGACACTTGGATCTTTTCACCTTTTTTTCTCATGATGACTTGGGATACGGTTGGCAAATTACGACATCTTCTTTAATACATTTTTTATTTTTATTTTTATTTTTTTATACATCATCTATCATGTTTTGAAGTGTAACCCATTATATAAAAATGAGTTATTAATTAATGTCGGATGATGTGCCAAAAAAAAATATATAAGAGAATCTGACTCTGGCTGATGGTAATTGCAAAGAAGTAGGGGTGTTAATTGAGACAAGTTATTCGGGTTTGGTTTGAATAAGATTCGGTTTTAGTTCAACTCGTGTTCTAAATGAACTAAGTTTGAAAGATTTTTTAAGATCATTTAAAAAACGAGTCTTAAAAGTTTTGTTCAAATTAACAAAATTTGGTACGTTTATATGTAAAATAATCAAACTATTCAAACATTGACTCGAGTTTGATTCTGGCTTGAATTCTAAATAATTCGAACTTAAACAATTTTTTTTACTCCTTTAAAAATATAAGTTCAGCAGGCTCAACCTCAAGCTCAAGCTCAAGCTCAAGCTTGATTAACACAAAGATTCCAAGGTTAGCTTCAACAGCCTTTTCTTGTAAATTTCCTGAAAGGTTAGGGATTAGCTACAAGAAGCTTCCTTGTAAATTTCTTTACAGGTTGGAGGGAAGTTATTCGAAGACTACCGCGAATTAATTGGTCAAGTCTAAAGTCACCTTAGTTATCCGTCAATTTAACCCAACGACATTAAACAAAACTAATAAAGAAATGACATAATCAATTAATACGAATAATAGGTGAGTTGAATTAATGTTAAACACGAATAACATGTTTTATTAGAATTGTATGTAAGAAATGAGCATTTTATTATTATTTTTTAATTTGTTTAAATAATATTTTATGATTTTTAAAAAAAATTAAATTATTTTTTACTGATACAGACTCAACCGTTAAATAACATGACTCAAAATAAACTCGACACAACATGAATCAAGATTCCTAGATTATAGGGAATAGTGTAAAGGAAAGTTTTTAATAAGATTTCTCATGCTTATATGGTTAGACATAGTAAATATATGAGAAAAATAATTTTTTTAAAAAAAAATTGAGAGCTTGATTAGTATGAAATTAAAAAATTAATAGAATAAAAACTTTC
Source organism: Ilex asprella (assembly GCA_023539305.1). Taxonomy (NCBI): domain Eukaryota; kingdom Viridiplantae; phylum Streptophyta; class Magnoliopsida; order Aquifoliales; family Aquifoliaceae; genus Ilex; species Ilex asprella. The sequence goes on along the minus strand of CM042200.1, from coordinate 829,358 downwards.
TTTCTGCCAAAAGAAGAGAAGAGTGATATTTTGTACACAACACGGCATCAATGATCCTTTATTTAAAAACTAGCAATCGTGCACACACGGTACCATTGTGAAAGTAGACAGAAAGACCGATATAGAAAGACTGAAATAGATAAATATAGTTAGTCCATGTGTGATTTTGCACAATAGATTGAGATAGTAACGCTTGATTGAATAAGGAATGAGATTCCAATAAATAAGAAACGAGATTAGAAGAGAAGTCGGAGATGCGTCTAACATATCTTCATGATACTGAAGTTAATCGGAAACGTGCCCAACATATCTCCTTGATGCTGAAGTCAGTCAGTGTTCAAAACAAAAATGATGTAGATTTGGTGCGAACTATGTGTACCAAATACCTAACGTTTTAGGTTATTTATACCTTGAGAAATGATATGACTATGAAACTTATTGATCAAACCAACCCTACAAGTATGAAAATTTACTGCCAAAATCATTCTTCGATGCTGTCATATTAATGACTTTTTCATCATCGAGCCACGCATTTAGTAACGTGTAATAAGTGCTACCCATGTACCATGAGTTAGATATAAAGTTTATGGGTGGACACCAAAAGTCACATCCCCTTAATTCGAGTACACAGTTTTTGCTTGTATAGTATTGCTCCAAAACATGAGGCTTTCAAATTTTATTTTTGGTTGGATTGCACTTTGCACGTTAAAAATTTAAGAATATTCATGTTTCACACTTCAAAATTAAATTTTTTCGGTTAACTTTTATTGTTTATTTCGTCAATACTAATAAGGTGATTTTTGACAGAATAAACAAATAAAATATCACATTATAATATTTTTTTAATATATTGAGAGTGTAATATAAAAATATTTATCTTTTAGAATGGTGTAAAGTATGGTTCTCTTAAATTCTTTACTAGAGTATTCAGAATTGTTGTCCACCACTCTCCTATAAGAGATTGACCGTTTGAAGATTTTTTGAGACACACCTTCCTAACATGGCCACATTAAGTGGATATGACACATGTCTAGGCTCCTAGCTGGTTCAATCTGCCACAATCTTACGGAACCCTTGCAGCATTGAACATTATGTGGTGAGGATGAGAGAGAGAGACTACTGACTAGGGTGGTCTAGTAGTGATATCGACTTTATTCCTTATTTAGAGGTTGAGAGTTTGAGTCCTGAAGTTCCTATTAGGACTTGATGATTGGCCGCTATGTTAACCTAATTAGGTCTGGTCCTGAGAGGTGTCCCAGGTGCAGTCAGAAATTTTATAATTTCACCGATGAGGGCCTAACGGGGTGGTCGCTGGACATTCTTCTTTGCCCTCATCTCTTACCTCTTATTTTTACGTAAAAAAAAAAAAAAAAAAGAGGATGAGAGAGACAGAGATTATCGGGATGCTTGCACAGTTGGAGAAAGCCACAGCTGTTTGACAGGCCCTTTGAGCCAACAGATGAACCATAGCACGCGGAAACGGCAAGCACACGGTTAAGTGTACATGGAAAAAGTGCACAACTGGACAATCTTTCATCAGGTGCATAAAGACTAACTGAAACAGTACCCCATGTCCAGCTAAGACGGTACTCTTGGCTAGTAAATTACACTTTATACCCTTAAACTATTACACTTGTTTCATTTTGTACTCTCAAATATAAAATTTCTCATATTACACCTTAAAATATCAATTTTGTTTCATATTATTTTAATAGATAACGAAAAACTTAAAAATTTATCAAATGATGAAGAAAAATCTCAAAGAACTTCTTGTTAAATGCTTAGTACTACTTTATTTTATCTTTTTTACAACCAAATGGTTACTAAGAAGAAAAATAATGTCGGCCAAAAGAAAAAATATTGGAGTTTAGGAAGGGCAAAATCATGGATAGGTGTTTCCTTGATTTTTGATCTATGCATGTACAATAAGCAATACAGAGTCATAAACAGACCACTCACATGCGTATTTATCATTAAAAAAATTGATAATCGTTGTCTAATAGAGTAATATAAAATAAAATTACTTTAAGATATTGAAGGGACTCATGATGGATTCAGCAGCCCCCGGGGCGACACGTGGATTGGGGCAAGTAGTGGAGAGCCGAGGCATAAGGCCGAGGACATTAACGTAGCCGAACAGATAAGCCGAGGACGGATATTTTCGCGGAGCCGAGTACAGCCTCTGACGTGCAATAAATGCGATTTGACCCAGCATTTATGGCGATGTAAGTGACTAAGACAGGACATTTAATGAGCCTCTGTACCTACCACGACTCAGACTGACAACCAAGAATGGGCGCATTAATGGCTAGAAGTTCAGGCACATGCCTACGAATAATAGCCTTCAAGGCGCCGACTGCTATGAACTAGGCATCAGACGCCGTTCATAGGTACTCAGCTGCTCGGCGTGGCCCCGAGGTCGGGTCCGAGGCGCCGAGCATTGATGATATGGGAATGCAAGTGGGAAATCAATCATTACGCTTGGACAAGTCTGGAGAGCATTAACTACTGGGAGGACTTCTGTGTCAGAGCAATCATTTCAAGCCCAGGTATAAATACCCTTCAGAAAAATGAACAAAGGTACGCAAAATCGGACCCAAAAACAAATGAATTAGAGTTTCATCCTCCTTCACTTGCTGACTTAAGCTTTGGAGGGGATAAGCCGGGCAAACGCCTGGCTCCCTTTTCCTAACCTTTTCTATTCCAGGGTTCATCAGCCACGCGATCACTGTCTCGAGACAATTGCAGGATCAATCCCGTGCAGATATAATGTAAAAAAATTATAGTTGAAGGTATAAAATAAAATAAGGGTAATAGTTGAAGGGTAAATTATAATTTACTCTATTCTTGGCTTACAAAACCCGACTCTGCGCGTACTACTATAACTTTGTTTTCTTAGAAAAGTAGACGGTGCCCAATCTTACCGGCAAAATAAAAAATTACAATTCCAAAAGTTCGAACTTAGTATTGAATAGAATCCAAAATTTGTGATCATAACTTCTTGGTCTTAAAAAAAATTCTTTGACTTGACTTGTTTGAATCGCAATTTTTTATTTAAATAATAAGCAATGTTATGTAATTTAAATTTATAATTTAAATTTTCATATTAAATGAAGGTGATAATTGGATCAATAAATTTCATTTAAAAAAATTGATAGGACTTACTCAACCAATAGTACTTGTTCACTTGGAATGAAAATTTGGTTTACTGAAGGGGATAACTCCCTTTATTACACGTGTTATGGCATTAAATGAGTTCACGTGAGGATGACAAGATAAGACATTTTATGAAAACATCAGTCACTCGACCAACTACTTAGCCGAACTGATCAATGTGTTCGGCAAAGCAATGAATGAGTTTGGCTATTATCAAGTCGAGTTCTTTGAAATGTTCGGTGCGTAAAGAGGAAGCTCGACTCTTACCAAGACCAAGCTGCCTGAAACAATAAACGGAAAGATAAGGATATACCTTAAACGCAAGGATTCTGGCTGAACGAATTAACGAAATAATAGGAACGACTAGAGGAATTACTGGAAAAATATCAGCAACTTTCGAACTAGAGTCACCTAATTGGAGGTGTGCTACCTTGAATCAAAAATGTTGGAAACTCTAGCGGAACATGAATCTATAAAATGCCCAATAAGCCAATGTGAAAGGTACGCTGAACTCTCCTGGTCCTCTAGTAATTTACTCAGTTTCATTACCGACTTAAGCATTAGAGTGCCTTCAATCTTGGACAGTTTATTCGTTTTGTAGGAAGGAGAAGGCTTGAAGATTTGGTTCAGAAATACATCTTTAATCAAAAATATCTATTTTTTATACATGTGAGAGGTCTATCGATTTTTATCTCTTACATTTTTTGGCGTAGTCTGTGGAAAGATTTTCATCAATCAGAACAAAAAGCAACAATATCAAGACTCAGAAATGCTATTGGATCCCCTGTAGGCAGTTTGGCCATGGGAAATTCTGATCCAGTATCGCATCCATCTGACGGCAACGTTAGGTTGCATATTAACCAAAGCCCATCTGGGCCCCACGAGGATAAAGAGATATCATCAGCAAGCTTCAAACGAACCAGGAACCAAAGCCATCGAGAAGAAGATCGTGGTGAATCCCTCCGTGCTGAGGGGAAAAACCACTCCTTGACAAAGTTGGTCCAATCCCTACAAGATCGGCTTGATGCTCATGACAAATTATTCAAGAAATCTTACGCAGAGAAAAAGACTTGATAAAGGAGAACGAAGAATTAAAAGTCAAGTTGAAGGAGATAACCAAAAAAGAGAAACGTGAGAGGGACAGCCAACGAGAAAGTCCAGAAAATAAACATGACAGAGCCAAGAATGCAAAGGATGTTAAGTACTAGCAAAAACGACCTCAAGTTCTGGACGAGGACTCTTGGAAGCAGTACATCACTGAAGAATTGAACAGTCGCTTAAAGAGGCCGGAGCAGAGATTGGCTAGGGACTTATTCAGAAGGGCGACTGGAGAGTACGGTGACAGCTCAGAGTCTTCTCCTTTTACTTTGTGGATTGAAAGAGGGCAGATTCTGAACAAATTCACCGTCCCAAACTTCAAACTCTTTGATGGAAAGACCGACCCGACCCCCCACATCAGACATTTTAGACAACTGATGACCATTCATTGACGAAACGAACCACTGCTCTATAGAATATTCCCTAGCATTCTTGGGGGGTCTGCCATGAAGTGTTTCGATTGCTTGCCGAAGGGATCGATAGACGGGTGGTCACAATTGGCCGAGTAGTTCACGGCTCGGTTCATTACAAGTACTAAGCAGCCAAAGGATGTGGGGGCCTCTGTTGACGTTAAAGAAAAGGAATAATGAAACTTTGCGAGAGTACGCTCATCGCCATTGGGAAACGATGAATGAGGTCGAGGGATGTAATCCCAAAATTACAGTTGCATCCTTTAAAATCGGGTTGCCAAATGAGAACCCTCTATACCAATCACTCACTAAGAGGCCAACCACAGACCTGGAAGAATTGATGGCAAGGATCAAAAAGTATGTCAAAGTCGACAACGACTTATCTAGAGACGTGGTTAAAGAACATCAAGGTAGGAGACAGTTCGGTCGTGACAAGCAGACCGAGCCAAGCAGAGAGGTAGGAAGGAAGAATAAGAAGGAAGAGTATCTCCAAAAGAACCATTTTTTTTTTGGGTAAATACACTGTTCAAAGAGCCGATATACAAGATGTAGAATCAAATCAAGGCGAGTCCATTCTTCTAATGACCCAATAAGCTAACAAGAGATCCTTCAAAAAGAAATCCAAACTTTAAATGCTGATATCATCAGTTCACCAATGGACAAATAGTCCAAAAAAAATTTGACTGTCCTACGCCCAGAGCCTGTTTGGGAAGACCTCTTTTTCCCTAAGGGTGTTTGCTCCCGAGCAACTTGGATGGCCCCCCGATCTGCGACAAGAGTCGCATTTGGATGGTTCGGCACAACAATAAAGGAGGAGTAAGTAGGAGTGTAACCGAGCAAAGTATGTGCAGCTCGGCAAAATAGTGATTCGTTGAAATCCCAAACTTTCTGAAGTTGATCCAACTTAACAAAAAACTTAGGAATTTTTCCCTTAATGGTCTCACTTGTACAGATGAAAATCCATGTCAAAAAAACGATAAACCAAAGCTAAAATAAAAAGTGAAATACTTCGAATACTTGGCATACCTTCTTCATAGAGGCAGCGATAAGGTGGAATGGCATCAGGGGCATACTCCCAGTTGCCAGAAATAAACACTACGTCATTCTCATGACCCTTGTTTGAATCTAGAAAGTGGGTCACTAAATATCTCTCCTTCTTCCTCACTGATAGATAGTAGTTATCTCTGGTAGCCTTGATGATGTAACAATATAGAATCTCTCACAACTCCATAACAATTCAAGATATTTAGGCAACATTGAAGAGGGCAGAGCTTGGCAGCTGAGAGCACCCAGATCAGAAAGGGGGTCGAGAGGGAACCACACACCACCCTCTGTAATAGCTCGAGTTGGAATGGGGATCCTTTCCCTCGTCCTAATCAACGGTTCATCTTTTCCAGCAACTATCACTTCTACGTCTTCTAGGATGTTATATTTGATCTTGAAAGCTAGTACTTCAGAGGGTTGTAAAGGAGTCATCGGAGAAGATGAAATATAAAGGAGGCAAATGCAGAGAGAAGAAATGAGAGTTTGATGGCAAAGTGAATGAAACATAAAGAAAAAGACGGTTTATAAAGAGGAATTTTGAAGGGCAATATTTAAATACCCTGAATGTGCCACCAAAACAAAAGTCGAATGTTACAAGGTACGGACAATGATGGTGAAGAGGCAAAAAATGGCTGACAGACAAAAAACGTTTGTTAGACATTTTCTGAGGGCAAATGAAGGGATAAGCCCCATTATTACACGTGTTATGACATTGATTGGGCTCACGTGATGTTGACAAGACTAGGCACGTGACTGAGAATTTGAAGAATCCTCTACTAAGCCTTTTATCCGAACCGAGCTAGTCAGTGGTTCGACAAAAAAAGAAATAGTTCGGTTCTCTTTATTGCCGAGTCAAACAATCTGCTCAGCTAAGTAAGGAGACAACTCGGTTTGTACCAAGCTGAGTTAATTAAAGTGTTCCGCAAGGCGCTAGAAGAGGACGATTTGTGTCAAACCAAGTCTCTCAATATGTTCGGAAAATATCAGAAGTGCTCAGCTTTATATAAGCCCGAGCAATTTCAAACGATAGATAGAGAGGAAGATTTGCCTAAAAGTTAGGCAATCAGATAAACAAAATCAGCGAAATTGAAAATATTCGGAGAAATTATTGGAAAAGTATCAATAACTTTCCAAACTTTATAATTGAACTAAATGAAAGTGTGCCACCTTGAATCTAAGTTTACGAAAACCCTAAGGGGTTAATGACCTATAAAAGGAACGAGAAGCCAAGGTGAAATGTATGTGGAAACTCTCATTGTCTTCGTGTAATTCTTCTCATTCTGTTATTGACTTAAGTATCGGAATGCATTCGATTGAAGCACTTCAATCTGTGACAATTTGTTCGTTTTGTAGGAAGAAGATTGGGAGAAGGGTTTAAAATTCATTCCTAGAAATTACGTCATAGCTTGACTCAGGTATCATATATTTTTTGCCTCAACAATACTCAAGAACGACAATCTTATATTGAAGTTCTATTATAAACAAAAGAGAAAATGTCTACATGAGTCGGAAAGATATATAAAAAAATGACAGATTAAGTATTCACAAATGGATAAAATATACTAATAATTAAATTTAATAATAATTAAAACAAAATTAATTATTTGACACATACTTTATTATTCAATTTAATTATAAAAATAATTTAATTTATTATAGAAAATATTATTATTTAAATATTGTGCATTGCTAGAATATATATAGTTAATATGTAAATATATTTACATATTAGAATAGTTATTATGCAAAATTGTAGAATGGTCTAGGATAAATCCTAAAATAGACATTTAACTTATTTCCGTTACCATATAAGTACTAAGAAATTTTGAAAAAGACAAAAAATATTGTTTCAATTAGGCCTATCTACGAGGGGTGTGATGAAATTTATCTTAGAAGATTACTTCCTCGAATAAAGGTGACAAATTTTAGCACCACGAAAAATTAGTAAAATTAATTTAGATTAAAATTTACTTTACTCCACCAAAAAAGAGAGAGGCAATTAATTAACCCTATTTCATATTTGAATAAGAATAAAGTTATGGTACTAAGGGGGGTATCGTATTAAAATTCTGAATTATTGTTTTAAAGAAAAAGTCCTACTATTACTCACCTCACCAAATCCAAACAGAAACCAATAAATTCTCCTTCAAAATTCCCTCCTACGAACTTTCCTGGAAGCTCCCTCTTCTCCCCCACCACGGGCCACCATTTAAACTCCTCTCCATCCTCTCTCCTTGCGCACAACTGCCACACTCTCTCTCCAACCCTCCACAGCCTTCTCTCAACTATTTCTTTCTCTTTTCTTTTTGGGTTCTGAATTTCCGCCATGAAACTCACCAGTCTCTTTAAATCCAAGAAGAGTCGGGCAGTTTCAAGATCTGACGAGTCGTATTCTTCCGGTTCCGGAACGACGTCGTCCGAAGCCTCAGTATCATCATCCTCAAACCACAAGTCCAAACCTGGCAACGACTTAGCCACGCCAAAGAGCGTTTTACCTTCTCATTCATCGGTCGGTGACGAATGGCCCGAATTATCCCCAGATATGGGTTTTGAGTTGGTTCAGGCTTTCAAGTTCATAGACCGAGACGGCGACGGGAAGATCCCGACGGCGGAGCTGAAAGCGTTGCTGAGTCAGGTCGGGACGGCGCCTCCGAATGAAGAAGAGCTGAAGATGATGTTGAGTGATGTGGACAGGGATGGGGATGGGTGTATCAGCTTGGAGGAGTTTGGCGCCATCGGCCCGGCTTTTGGGCCGCCGGAGTGTGACTCGGAGCTGAGGGAAACGTTTGATTTCTTCGACGCCGATCACGACGGAAAGATAACGGCAGAAGAGCTTTTTAACGTGTTCTCCCGTATAGGGGATGGGCGGTGCACTTTAGAGGACTGCCGGCGCATGATAAGCGGGGTGAATAGAAATGGAGAGGGGTTCGTGTGCTTCGAGGACTTCAGCCGTATGATGGAGCTGCAGAAATGATTGGTGAATCATCATCATGATCATCCTATAACCAAGTCGTTTTAAAAATTTGGGTTTTAAAGTTGGAAAAAAAGGGTGTGTTTTCTGGCGAAATGTAGTAATTTCGGATTGGTCTGATCAATTTGACGGCTATGATTAATCCATTTTAAAGTTGTTTGGAACTGCCGCATAGATATGTTTTTTTTGGGTCATTGAGGTAATCTTTGTTTGAAGATCGTCGATTGAGTGTGAATCAATGCATCATTCCATTCTCATTTATAGGCAGAGATAAAGCCAAATTTTTATATAGTACTAAGGACAAATTATAATTCATAATTAGATTAAAATTATAATACTAAAATTATTTAATTAATTACAAATATGTTAATTTGTCCATCTTGAAAAAAACAACTATTTATAGCAACTGTAATTTATAATAGTCAAATTTTAAATTGTAGCTAGTCATCTGGTAACTCTGACGGAGTCGGAGAGGACATTTTCAACTTTCGACACTGACTGAGTTCAGATGGAATTTTTCCCTCTCCTTCCAGGGTTCGGAACAGCAGCGCCTGCTGTTCACCAAAAACGGCACAGTTTTGGTGCTTTTTTAAAAAAAATTATTCAGCCCACATGTTTAAGATTTCTTAGAGTTGAGAAGTCTTCCATTTTTTTCTAACACTATTCTACGAAGTAAATTACACCTAAATAAATTTAAATAAATTTTTTATATTTATTTTAATAAATAATATAATAGAATATGAGATATGCTAACATTATCACTTAATCACTCAGACCCCTTGATATTTGAAATATTACACATAGACCTCCTGAGTTTTTATACACTTGTAA
>CM042200.1:790204-819448 GCA_023539305.1 Ilex asprella | reverse complement strand
GAATATCAAATATTTTAAATTTTATAACCAAAATTCATGTTCTATTATATCATTTATTAAAATAAAAATAAAAATAAAAAACTTTATTTAATTTTATTTAAATTTATTTACATGTAATTTACTTCGTAAAATAGTATTAGAAAAAAATGGAGGACTTCTCAACTCCAAGAAATCTTAAACATGAGGGCTGAATGATTTCTGAAAAAAGGCACCAAAATTGTGCCGTTTTGGTGAACAGCAGGCGCTCTTCCAACTCTGAACTACTCTATCTCTATCATTGATTTTGACCTATTCTATCTCTACAGTTGATTCTGACTCCGACTTTGATTCAGTTGGGTTAAATTTGGGCTAATTTATGTTAGACTTTCTTATAGAGATATTTGTGGGTTTTTCTGTGGGCACAGTAAGTTGGAGAGAAGAATTATGATATCTAAAAAAAATTGCTGGGAGAAATAGAATAAATCTATTTAACCTGGGTCGACAGTGCATATGGTGGCAATTTGCGATTTTCTTGTTGCGTGTGCCAAGTCCTATTTTCACTACCAAATACAGCGCCACCACCAACATATTCATTGCTCCAAAAATAAATAGATCAGAACAATGAACTCGAAAGAGTCGTAGAAGATCCAAAGAAACTCCAATACCTAAACCCAATTTTTAAAAGATCCAAAGAAATTCACACACAAATCATCGTCCCTATCCAGAATCCAAGAAGCAAATTTGAACAAGAATAATGTTCATAAGTGATGATGTACAAAATCAATTTTCGTGCAAGTTCAACGGTTAAGAAGGTAAATGGGTGCAGTCAATATACAATAAAATCAATAATAAAAATAGTAGGTAAAGGATCAACGCAAGAGTTTATAGTGGTTCGGCCGTGGCCTACGTGCACTTTAAATGACAACTGTGGCCGGTGTTCTTTATTAATGATTTATGGTGCTCTTCGGTCAGTTTACTCTGGGGAGCTACAATGCTTTGAGGGAGAGGGGGAGCAATCTCTACAAATGTGCAAGAGTAGGAGAAGAGGTTTTTGGGAGGCGTGCCCTCGATGTTGAGAGGACTTACATTGATAGAGTTAGGGTTTGGAGGTGAGGCGGTGACGTGAGGAAGGGGTTTCCTACTTGTCTTGGTAATTACAAATTTGATAGGTTTCTCCGTGCGCCGCATTTCTCTCCTTGCCCTCCTATCCATTCGGAGGAGGGCTCCCAGCTAGATTGGACTTGTACTTAGACTTAATGGGTCCTTGCATGACTGGCTCTTCAATCAAGATTGAACCTTTCCACATAAATTAGGCTATTTGGGCTTGACCCATCAATAAGAAACCAACAAACAATGGCGGTCGAAGTGAGAGAAAGTAGAAGAAATCATAGAGATAAGTTCTGATTGAGCGTTGAGGGACAAATGGTGATTGTTCTAGACTTAGATCAATGGTTATGGTTGGATTCGCGATGAGATAGAGTTCTAGAGTAAGTCAAATCTAGTTGGCCAATCGATGGTGAGTCTGTGTGGAATGGTTGGACCTGCGTAGAGTGAATCTCAACCTTCCTTGTCATCGGTGGAGGTTGGAGCTACAAGTTTTTCCTCAAGTGGTTCTTTCTCGTTGGAGTTGAGAGCTGTAGTATATAATTCAAAGATAAGATAGGAATTTTAGTTTTATTGTAATTTATATAATAAATCAGTTAGATTTTTTGAACTTATGTGATATATCCTCCCTCCCTAAATTTCACACCCCCCATCACACGCTTTATCTCCCAAATTTTACAAACCTAACGCACACAATCACACACTTCAACACACACACATACATACACACTCACACATTATTTATACACTTCAGTTGTATACACATCTCAATACATGCAAATGTCATAACTCAGTGTATGGTGGTTTTAGTCACATGATATCACTAATATATTTATATAGTTTATAATTTTTATAAAATTATTAATTAATAAATTTGGACTGGGAGTTTTTCCAAAAAGAATTTCAAACTGCAATTCTGGCTCCGTCTCTAACTATGATCAGAGTTTGAACTCCGTCAAATTTTGACTTCAATAGAGACAATGTCGGATTGAAGTCGTTGTCAAATTTTTGAATAGTTGCACACCCCTAGGAAGATTATCGATGGGGAGTATTAATGGAAATCAATGTCTCATTTATTAAGTAAAATTGAGTGAGAATATAATGAAGAAAATATAGATTCGAAAAAAATCACCACATGGGACAATGTTTAGTCCAGAGTAATTTGTGCCAAACATTTGGGCTTAGGTACAACCATGAGCCCAATATTATTGAACGAGGCTTGAGTGTTTTGTGCTAGTTAATTCAACCGAGGCCTAGGTCTCTAACCCTAGTCCCCTTGGGGTGCGTTTGGATAACCGACAAGGATAGAAAATGATAGGATTTTTTGTTTTCCAACCTATCCCACCCAAACCCAATCAGCCACTTAATTGGATGAGTTATGTTTGCTATCCAATCCAAACTATTGTTTGGCAAGGAATAATTCAATATCATGGGGTCCATGAACTTTGATATTTAGTTTTGTAGATATTTACTATTTTACCCATTGATATATTCACTCCAATGCAATCCTTTGTTTGGATTTCTCACTTAACCTGTAAACATCATGATTTTTTTTTAATTTTTTTTATTAAAAAACAAAAAAATTTATAAGGTGAGAGAAAAGGATAAGCCATAACTTGGCTTGAATCCTTCAAAACAAACAACTGCCATAAGCATTACAACCAAGAAAAGACACAAAACACCAAAAATTGTAGTAGATTCCACTGACAGAATACCGGGTTCTTTTGTGGAGTCTAGTTTCGCGGTTGATCCAGACGATGACCCGACCCGAAATAATGTTGCGTGGTTTTTAATGGGAAAGTTTCTGAGGCTTGGTCCATGGAGCGAAGGCTTGGTCCATAGGGAGTATTCATTTTTTGGGCCTGCTTTGTGGCCCGGTGCAAGACATATAAAAACCCGTTGTTGGTGATTAGGGTTAGCAGTTCATTGTAGCCGCTCTTGTAACTCTCCCTCTCAATAGTAAAATCCCTGCAGCTTCGTGGACGTAGGCAAATTGCCGAACCACGTAAAAATCTTTGTGTCTTGTTCTTTCTTGCTTCTCATTGATTTATGTTCTTGATTTGTTCTTCGATTGTGTGTGTTTATCTGTGGGTTTAAGTGAGTCAAATCCTAACAACCCATCACAGTAGCACCATCATAGCATTCATCAAAACGCTTCAACAGACCTACCATTATAGTAGCACCAATACAACAGTTCTCAAGCAGCTTCAACATACCCACCAACGTAGCAGTCCAAATACAATGCCCAAATGTGCATTCATTCTAATAATATCAGAATTAGAAAATCACTCCAAAATGTGCATTGTAGTTCGTAAATTACAAGTCCACATCACATAAATCACTTCAATTTAGCTTCTGCATCAATCTCAATTTTCCTCGAACTCCAATTCCAACATAAGAAATTTAGCCTTTTCAAGCAATTAAGGCAGAAAGAGAGAACAAAACTCTTCAAGCAATTGGGCCTCTACACATCACTGCCAGAGGTAGAGAGAGAACAAAACTCAGCTTTCCATTCAATTCAAGCTTATTCCACAGAGAAGATAGAAAGAGAGGGGGGAGAAAGCGCGCACACACATACTCACACTCTCTGCCATGGTAGCTCGAAAAAGAGCTTTTGGAGACGGCATCAACTCCACCAAACCACTGCCATCAAACTCAAACCAACCCAAATCCAAACCCCACGAAACCATCTCAATAGACCCACCAATCCTGCAGACCTCAGGAAGCTCTAGAGGATCAAGAGGCTCAAGACCTATGACACAGAATAGAGTATCCCTCCAATTAGCAAACCTTGACTGATATAAATCAAAAGAGAAAGAGAGAGAGGGAGAGAGACCTATTCGTCGGAGAAGGGAAATACATGTACCACTGACCTTCGTCGAAGAACAGAGAAAGCGAGAGACCTCCCAAAAGCTTTCCCTTCACCTTCGTCATCGTTGTTGCCTGTTTGCTTCTTAGCCAAGTATTCCTTTTGATGAATGGTTGGACGAAGTGAAATGGGTAGGAACGTTTGTCTATGAAGGGTAAAAATGTCATTGCGTCTCTTATCCTGGGAAGGTTTGTAACCCAGGGAGGAGGTGGGTTACATTTAACCCGTAAAGCTGGGATAAAAAACATTGTAGCACCCGAGTCAAGGTATGACCCGGGATTTATATCCTCACTCAATTTTTACGTCCCAAACAAGAATTTTATGGGACCCATTGTCTTATTAGCCTATGAATATGAGTTTTAACCCACTTTAACCTTCTTACTAAACGCACCCTTGTAGTAATCATTTTTTTTAATAGTGTGAAAAGAATGAATACAACTTTCGTGTTAGCAGGATTGGCTATCCTTAATGCACTTTCTCTATTTTTTTTTAGTAGTAGATTACATACCATAAATTTTGATAAGACTCCATTGACGTCAAAATCTCAAGGGACTAGATATAATTTCTAAAACAACAGAGGACGGACTGCAATTATCAAGATTTTTAGTTCTTAAATTTATTAATTAAATTAAATAATTTTAGTTATGGTTAATTTTACTTTTTTTTTTGAATTGGGTTAAATTTATTGGGGAAATTTGTATTTTGTTGTTATAAAGATTTTAAAATTCTCACTTTACACCCCACATTACACATTAATGTATCAAAAGTGTTAACTTGTGACATTTCTGTTAACTTTTCATTAATTTTTCTGTCAATATTAATAGGTTAGTGAAGGAGATTCTTCCATGACGACATGTATAATAGCATTTAATGATCTCATGTGAGGGTGACAAGACTAGTCACGTGAGAAAAATATCAATAGACTTTGTCATTAGATAGCAATCGAGCTATTTAGAGAGTTCGAAAAAAAAGGAATGAGCTCGGTGCTTGTCACGATCGAACTGTTACGATCAAGTTGTTTAAATAGAGAACGTGGTGCTAAAAGATGCTTATAATTCAGGAATTCTAGTTAAATGAATGAGCATGATTATAACATCAACAGAAGGAATTATTGGAAAAATCACAACAACCTCCCGAACAAAATCACCTGATTAGGGGAAGTTGTATCACCTTGAATAAAAAATCATGAAAATTCTAGCTAAAGGAGACTCCATAAAAGGCATAAGAAGTCAATGTGAAAGGTACGCTGAACTCTCATTGTCTCTTTGCAATTCACTTAATAATTAAGCATAAGAGTGCCTTCAATCGAAACATTTCAATTGAGGGTATCACTTTTTCACACTTGGAAGAGGTACTTTGTTTTTTTTTTTTACCTCTTACAATTAGCTTTTAATGAAAAAAAATGATGAAAAGAAATAAAAAGAATATATTATAACACTATTGATACATTGAGAGTACAATATAAAAAATTTAAATTTTAAAGAAAAAAATATAGAATTAATTGCACTAGAAGCCCCTAAAATATGGAGTTTGTCTTATTTTGGTCCATAATATTTCAATTGCATCATTTTGATCCTTGAAATATTTAATATATTTCTATATGGTCCATCAAACAGATAGTGTTCAGATTGCTAATTATTTTTTATCATAAATTTGTTACATGATACTTAAATATAGATAAAAAAATAATTTAGATGCCCATATTTAACTATTACGTGATAAATTTATAATAAAAAATCGTTAAGAATCTGGACGTTGTCTGCTTGAAAGACCATATAAAAATATATTCATTACTTTAGAGACCAAAATAATGTAATTAAAACATTGGGGACCAAATGAGATAAATCTCATACTTTGAAGACCTCTAGTGTAATTAACCCTTAAAAATAAAAATTTAAAAAAATTTCAACTACACCCCTTTAGTTTACTATATCTTCAGAGACATCTCCTCTAGTTTCTGAATCTTTAATGACACTCCTTGTCAGATTAAAAATATTAACTAAAATGCAATTTTACTAATTTGCCTATAATATATTTGAGGATAAACTTCATTCACACCCACTTTAAGTATGTATATCTTCAATAAGACTTTCTCTAGATAAACATATCTTCAATGAGATATCTTCTGTTTTCTATTTTTTTAAAATATTAAAATTTGAGTGAATTAAAATTTGAGTCAATTAAAAATTATATTTTTTACGTATTAAATTTGGACTAATTAAAATTCTATTTGAGTCAATTAAAAATTATTTTTAATCGACCCAAATTAAATTTTAATCAACTCGTATTGAATTTTAATAGCCAAATTTTAATACATAAAAAATATAAATTTTAATTGACTCAAATTTTAATAAATCCAATTTAATTGACACGAATTTTAATAAGTAAAAAAATATAAATTTTAATCAACTCGAAAACGAATTTTAATCGACACTAACAACTCGGGTAGAGTTCAAATCAACTCAAATTTTAATATGTAAAAAATAAATTTTAATAGGTTTGAATTTTAATACGTTAAAAAAATAAAATTTATTCAGCTTCAATTAAATTTTAATTTGTTCAATTTTAATATGTAAAAAAATAAATTTTAATTTGCTCAAATTTTAATAAAATTTTATGTAGAAAAATTACTTGAGGTTTATGTAGGTGTATTTTTGGTATTTTAGATTAAATTTTGTTGTTTGAAATGGTAGTTTAATGGTAGAGGGTATTAGTGGTGTTTAAATATAAACTAGAAGGGGTGTTATTGATGTTTTTGATAATAGAGAAGGAATTTTTGAAGATATAGTAAACTAGGAGGGACGTGGCTAAATTTTTCCTTAAAAATTTTAAAATCCTTCGTTTAATCTTCGAGTTGTGTTGGGGTACGAACTACGAAGGAAACAAAGTACAAACCAACAAGTATCGAAACCTCAAAGACATCAAGTAGCTTCAGAAGTGGATTCTCTTTGTGTTTCACTTCTGTCACCTGTAGTTTCAATGCTCTTAAACCTCAGAAGAACCACCACATTCCCAAACACTAGGTTTGCCATTCTCTCTCCTCTCAAACACCTCTCTACCCTCCCTCTCCCTTCTTCACCCACTCCAGACCCAAATTCCACAAAACCCCTCACCAAACCAGAACTCAAAACCCTAGTCCTCTCTCACTATTCCAACGGAAAATTCCATAACCTCCTCCAAAACGTCGTCGCTTCACCCTCTGTCCTCCTCACCGCCTGCCACAATCTCAAACCCCACAAAAAGAATGCACCCACCTCGCCCGAGTCAATTACTTTCGAATCAGTCTCAGCCCAATTCTTCTCACTCGAAGAACTCGCCACCCAGCTTTCTGAGAATCAGTTCAGAATCGAATCATGTTGTGCTGCCATTTCGCTGTCGACCTACAAAGGTAAATCGCTTGTACTTCCCAATTTGAAGCTAAAAGTAGTCATCGAAGCTATTAGAATAGTACTAGAACGTGTATATGATGATAGGTTTGTTACATTTTGTTATGGTGGCCGTGTTAATATGGGCCGGCACACCGCGATTCGGTACATAAAGAACTCAGTAGAGAACCCCAATTGGTGGTTTAATGTTTCATTCAGTCGAGAAAAGTTTGATACTAACCATGTTGATAGATTGTGCTTGGTTATTGAAGATAAAATTAACGATAAGGTATTGATTGATATGATTAAGAGGTTGTTTCAATTTGAGGTGGTGAAAATTGAATTGGGTGGTTGTTATTTAGGAAGGGGGTTTCCTCAAGAATGTGGGTTGAGTTCCATTTTGATTAATATTTACTTTAGCAGTTTTGATCAAGAAATTCAAGAAGTGAGGCTTACCACGAATCGGGAGAATCCAAAATTTGAGAAGGATGACTTTGGTTCGGGGTCTAGTAGTGTTTTCCGTAAGCCATTGAAGATTTATGCGGTTAGGTATTTGGATGAGATACTTTTGATCACGTCAGGGACAAAAATGTTAACTATGGATTTGAAGAATCGGGTTGTGGAGTGTTTGGAGAAGAATTTGGAATTAAGGGTCGATAGGTTGAAAACAGTCATTCATAGTGCGGTTTCTGAGAAGATTGATTTTTTGGGAATGGAACTTCAGGCGGTTACGCCTTCTGTTTTGCATCCGCCCATGTCTGAAAAGGCAATTAGGGCTCGGAAAAAGTACCTGAGACAGAAAGAAGTTAGAGCTCAAGAATTGAGAAATGCAAGAGAGACTAATAGGAAGAAACTAGGGATGAAAATATTTAGTCATGTTTTTAAGAAGTTGAAGCGGAGTAATGGGTTCAAATTTGAGTTCCAAATCGAGAAGGAAGTTAGAGAAATTTTTCGAACTTGGGCTGATGAAGTAGTGCAAGAATTTCTTGGATCTATTGAAGCTCGTCAAGAATGGCACCGGAAGCTCTCTGCGGGTGATTTTCTCTCTTTGAAAAGGATTAGAGATCAGCTACCGCAAGAGCTTGTCGATGCTTATGATAACTTTCAAGAGCAAGTTGACAAGTATTTGAAGCCAGTGAAAGCTAGAAAGGCATTGGAGGAGGAAGAGAGGAGAGCAGAAGAAGAGGAGGAACGAAAATATGCTGAAAGAACAGTTGAAGATTTGACAAAGCTATGCATAAAAGTTGATGCACCCATAGAACTTGTTAGGAAGGCAGTTAAGATGGCTGGATTCACCAATCATATGGGTCGTCCTAGGCCAATCAATTTGCTCATGACTCTTGAAGATACTGATATCATCAAGTGGTATGCAGGTGTAGGAAGAAGGTGGCTTGATTTCTTTTGTTGCTGTCACAACTTCAAAATGGTAAAAACAGTTGTGACTTACCACCTAAGGTTCTCTTGTATCTTAACTTTAGCAGCAAAGCATGAATCAACCAAGCGTGAGGCTATCAAACATTACACAAAGGATCTAAAAGTGTCTGATTTGAACGGAGCTGACGAATTTCACTTTCCGACTGAAAGGGAGATTAAGATGATGGGGGATAATAATCTTTCGGATCCAAAACCTGTGGATGGGGCTTTGACTATGGCTTTGATTAGATTGGCTTCTGATGAGCCTGCGTACCGCTGTGTGGCCCATTTCTGTGAGAGAACAGATACTATTGTTTACAGGATTCGATTACTGCAAAATCATCTAAACCTTAACCCATTGGAAGAAAAAAAGTGGGTTCCAGGGATGGGCGCAATTCATGAGAGTTTGAATCTGAAGTGTGCCCCCCTATGTTCTGATCATATAGGTGAGTTATACATGGGTAAACTTACACTCCAACACATTGACTGCTCTTCATTTGTGGATATAGACTGAAGATGTTGGTTCTCTCGTGCTACATGATGCGATTGATTAGATTCTAATGGCTGCTTATGATCTGAAACTGTGTTCAACAAGATCATTGTATTGCTGAATTGAAACTGGGTTATTGATTAGCTGGAACAAATTTATTCATCAGCTTGCACTTTATTGTGAAGCAATTTGGGCATGCCCAGACTGGTTTCTCAAAGTTCTATTGTGGCACAAGGTGGTACTTTGATGTTAGAGAGGATGTAACTTAAGTATTTATATTTCAATACGCCCCTTCACGTGCAAGCTACATTTTGTGCCTCCTAGCATTTGGAAACTCTTTTAGTGATTAGGGTGGCGATTAGATTCGAACACAGGACCTCTAGATCTGATATTATGTTAAACAACTTTCTACTCCAAAAGCATAGTCCAAAACATTAAGCTGTTAGAAAGAGTGTAACTTAAGTATTTATACTTCAACAAGTTATAACCGAATGAAAGGTAGTTGATTGTGTTTAAACCCTGGAAATGTTTTGTTTTGATGCAAGTAGAATTCGGCGGACACCATTTTTGGCATCATTGTGCTGGTTTTGTATACATCTGATTAACTTGTTCTTAGATGTGTTTGTGTAAATATTCTGGAGTCATGTTTTCCTTTACATTTCGAGGTATATTATTGTCGCATAGGAAGCCTAGTTTATTTCAAGGCTCCCTACTAGCTTATGCATGACTTTTTTATTTTTATGCATGACTGTTACTAGGGTGTGTACAAGAGAAAATGATTGAATGACAAAATTAGGTCTCTCTATTCGTTTGATTGATTGAAATACTGAAATGAAGCTGAGATGCAGCAATTGGATCTATTCTTATTTCTGGTAAAGTTATTCTTCTTAGTTGTTAATATCATTTGATAGTTCCTATTTGCGCTTTGCATGTTTTTATGTCAGTTGAACACTAAAAGCTCCAGTTGCTGCTCTGGCAGGCACTAATCGTAGGGCTGCAGTGGAAGTTTTGAAGTTTTTGTTATTTTCTGATATTACTTTTCAATGATACAGATGGATGATTTGGTGACAATACAGATACTCTCTTGCTTGGAGTTTCTACTTGTGGCAATAAAAAATTCAGTAATTTTTATCGTATGCTTTTCATAAAATGTTTGGATGGTATGTATATGGTTTCCCCTATTTCTTTCTTTTGGGACAATTTATTTGCCCTGTTATTTTTTCCCTCCCTCTTTAGAACTGATGAATATGGGATTATAGGAGTGGGCAGGGAAATAGAACTGATCATATACATGGTTAAGTATGTTTGATATCCGCAAGGAGGACCATTTATGTGCAGCATGCTCAGTTAATTCTCTGCTTGCCTCTGGTTCCCTGTTCTCACTTCTGCTCATGCCATCCCTATCGTGGATTGCAATGAAAATCTCAGCCACGGCCCCAGCTTAACGCGCCTGCTTCTCCTATTGCTTAGAAATATGATCTGTATGAGACTATGGCTGATTGATTTGAAGCAGAAAGAATGGAAATCATGTCAAACCTGCCTTCTATGCCCTGGAACTGAGGATTGAGGAAACATAAAAAATGATCAATTTTCTCTCTGCTGTGCAGCAGTTTATCTCTCATGTCCTAAAAAATGCCAGTGGAAATCTCTATCAGAAATTTTGCAATTCAATATAGTTTCTCTCAGACTCTTTTGCTTACCTGCAAGTTTTATTCTTTATTCTCAGTTTGTTTATTTCTTTGAGCAGATCGAAAAACCAAATAATAATATTCTTTCTTTTGCATTCCTTCTCCCTCCTATTCCCAGGCCTTGAATGTTCAGACAAATTAAAGAGTGAACATCCGAGGCCTGGGTTACTGGGTTTATAGCCTCGGATGTTCAGATATGGAAAACCCATGCACACCGCTTCGGAGCCACCAGTCCTTCCTCCTCCTCCTCCTCGATGCTGCCGTCACGAAAAGAGCTTAAAACACTCCAACAAATCAATGCTCATTCCATAGTTTCACTTGGGTATAGGCTATAACGGTAAACCCAGTCACCCAGTTGAGTTGTCAATTCAGAGTACCAATCTTCATCCAGTTGCAGATCAATGCTCATTCCATAGTTTCACTTGGGTATAGGCTATAACGGTAAACCCAGTCGAGTTGTCAATTCAGAGTACCAATCTTCATCCAGTTGCAGAATCATGGCAGCTGATTCAAAATAGAAAGGCCAAAAACAGAGGGGTTTGGAGTCTGTCAGACAACCGTGAGACCATCCCAGCAGAGACCTGTTGAGAAGGATCCTCTACTGCTCTAACGTCCCAGCATAAGGTCCACAGAGCTATTACTCACGCTCTAATCACACAGTCATGTTTCAATCACATTCGTGGTCCACATGTCTCCTTAGAACTCAAGGATAGAGAGGAACGAGCCTACAGAACAGATCCTGTTCAAGTAAGGTCGTGCCCCACTGTTCTGATTAGCATGTTTTAAATACTGTCTTTGGGTTTCCTATTCTTCCGATGTGGGATTATATATTGTGGATATCAGTTTTTGGCTTTTTTCTTTCGTGGGGTTGCTTAAGTAAATATTTGTATTCTGCAGGGTATTTGTTAAGAGCTGGAAATCAATAGGCATAGTCACGTTAATCCATAATTACTAATGCATAAAGGTTATAATAATCTAGAAACTATAAGAAAATTGGCACTCCTTTGTAACAGGGCTGATCGTCATTGATGAATCTCCCTCTTTCTCTCCTCCCCCCCCCCCCCAAAAAAAAACCTTTGAAAAAAATTGACATATCTCAAGTCTAAATTTTATCTTCTGTTACATGTTGGAAGGTGGCAAAGTAATAAAATGGGACCAGCGCTGTTTTGATTCAAATCGGACCAACGATTTAGAATGATATTTTGTTCTTGAATCGTTAGTTGCCTAAATTATATCGACTTTCGTAATTTTCATTCGACATGTATTTTTATTAGCGTTCAATATCTCTCTTACAAGGCTTTACTAAATTCCATTACGCATGTCTTTGATTTATTTTAGGTAACTTTCCAATATGTATGGCTATTTGGAAGACAAGGCATTCCTATAAATAGCCCATGTTTACTTCAATTTCTAGCCATTCTCTCAAAAATATTTTTGAGAGCTTCTCTTCCTTTTCTCTATTGGTGAGTTTTTTTTTGTGTAGCATCAATTACGTGGCATTATTGTTAGCAATTGATGGACCATATTTTGCATCAATGGAGAAGGCCCCACATCATATGTGTGTATCATAATGAAACCCACGATTTATCTTCCCAATACAAAACTGCCAGCCTTCTTGATTGATCAATTAGAGTCCAGCACAATTTTCAATACCTGCAAAGACACATATCATAAGAAGGTATCAACTCAAGGATGATGACTTCTCCATGGTAAGTAGCTCTCCACCACCTCTATAAAGATGGGTGAAGACCCAAAGGTAGGGAGGCCTTGAGTATGAGCACCTCAGTTTCATACTACACACACACACTTATATTATTTCCCTAGTTTTGTATATAAGTCTATTCACGTATTGATTCGCAATACTGACTTAGACATCGGAGGGGCCTCCCCTGGCTCAATGCGGGGGACACCTCTAACCGCTCTCTGATCTTGCAGGTCATGGACCAGGTGACATTCGAAGACTAGGGGGGCACCTCAACACATTTGAGTGATTGTGCAAATTTTTACCAGCACAAGATTGAACCAAAAGACCGATCCTTAGTATTTTAACTTGTAAGTTATATTGCTATATTGATTTATATATTTATTTTTAAATATATTTGGATTAATCCCAATTTAGAATTTGGGTTGAGCCCAATTTTGAATTTGGGTTGAACCCAATTTGGAATTCGTGTTGAGCTCGATTTATATATTCGGGTTAAACCCGATAACTCGAGACCATAATCCGGGTACTGCCCAAATTCAATTTGGGTTGATTTTTTTTGTACAGACCCAACCAAAGTATTAAAAATCTCAACCCAAGAATTGTTTTTCCCGGGTTGGGTTCAGATTGAATTCGGGTTGCTCACCTAAGTTGCACCCCTAATTTGCAACCTTATTTCAAGCTTCTAGTTTATACCTTGGTAAAAAGATTATGCAATGATTGATAGCTTTCATACTGGTGATGATTTCTTTGTACCTAATGTTGTGTTTTTCGCATCCTCTCTTTTTATGAGGATTAAGTGGAAAAGAGGAAAGACAAGAAGAAAATTGATTAAGCTAACATTTTAACTCTGCTGCTTGCTCATCTAACTGAGATGGAGGTGAAACACAGGTGCAACCAGATACTGGAACTTGGTTCCCACTAGGAGGTCTTGCCAAGCTGTTTGCTCAAGATTGGGAGGGTGATGTCACTGTTGTAATGCCTGCCACCCTAGCTCAGGTACTTTCAATTATTAATTTTCTTTGGTCTAACTTTATATGTAATGAGATGTGCAAGGAGGAGAGGTCATCCTCCTCCAAAGATAAACAAGCACAAAAATTATACCAGACAAACAAGAAAAAAAAAAACTCTTGAATAACAAATATGTGCGATTTACCACAGGCCCTCCTGAAACAACTCACTGTCACTGCCCATGATATAGCATTGGCGCAATCTATTTTGATGCACCAAAAAGAATGCCTGAAGCTGTGCACGTATTGTTTGTTAAGCCATTCGCAGTCACCCCAAGCAATATTTTGTTTTGCTGAAATTTTATTGAGGTATTGTTGCAAAAGCACTGTGCAGGGGGATATTCAACTGATATGGGTCTTCCTTCCCCTTTATTTAAAATGAAATAGTCTCGTTTATCTCCATTATTTTTTATGCATCTCCACCTAGTTGGCATGTGCTTGATTGTCTTCAATCTTTAATAACAGTCCCACGCTACTATAGTTCACTTTAACAAAATCAGTTGTGTCATGGTTGTAAATTCATGTTTTTCTGGTACTTGAGGGTGTGAATGAATGTGTTGGTGGATCATTTGGAAGAATTTTTTTGGCTGAGTTCACTAACCCTTTATTTCTGCAAATGTGTTTGTGATTTCAGTACTCTAAAATAATTCAGAACCAGGGTTACCACAATTCACTAAACCCTTAACGACTCACGATTTGGGTACATGGATCCGAAACGTGGTGGGTTCGCGATCCAAATCACCAAAATTGACGACCCCAAATTGCAATACTAATCCTAAATCAATTCGCTTTAGAACATGCAACACAAATATAAAATACATATTAATTGACTACATGTATATAGATTTATAATTATATATTGTTTTAGATAACAGAAAATCAAGTACAATTATAAGATAAATGGTAACTAACTTAGTTTTTATGAATGTTTTGTAATATATAATGTTGTATAGTAGTGAAAACGATCTACGTAAGAGTTCCAAAATAAATTGCGACCCAAAATACCGTACCAACTAAACCTACTCACATCGTACCACGTACCTAAGAAAGTGTCGTACCATGTACCCGTACCTGTACCACGTATCAAAGCGACCCACGATCTAGGTAACATTCTTCAGAACCCGGCTCATTTGGAGCTTCAAAAGGCAGCCAACCAGGGAAGGAGGTGTACTTGGGAAAAACTCAGCAATCAAAGCTACCTGCGGGATTGAACTTGTTCTTGATGAGTGTGTTGCAATACTCAACCACATGCGCAGACTCCAAAGAAGGGCTGAGAGAGCAGCTGCAGCTTCTCATGGCCTTGCCAGCACAGTCAGATTCAGTGCTTCTAAAAGAATTCCTTCTTGGAACTGCATTGCGAGAGAGAACTCTACAGTCTCCCTTGAAGAAGACCTACTCGCAGATGTTGCTTCCTCACTCCATCAAGGAGTTGGTGGGTCCATAGGAGGAAACTCTGGCCAGAATTCGCGGACCCATTGTTACATGCATGATTGGAGTGATAGTGAATCTGAGAACGGTGATTTGAATTCTTGGGCAAGATCTGGTGGACCGTTAATGAGGACAACTTCAGCCGACAAATTCATTGACTTTGTGCAGAACCTGGAAGTGGATACTGACTCCAAAACACACACAGGAATTATGGCTCATCCGAACAATGTAATGATTCAAATGGTTGGCGGGGATCCATATTTTCAAACCTCAACTGTAACAACTTCAGATAGAAGCTCAAATGTAGAATTTGATCAGAGGGATTTCAACAGGAGGATTTCCATGAGCAGTTCTAGCATTATGGTGGCTGAAGGTGACCTTTTGCAGCCCGAGAGGATTCATAACGGGATTGTGTTCAATGTTGTGAAGAAGGAAGACTTGACCCCATCGAATAGGAGTCATGATTCAGAAACAGCCCCCAACATGATTCAGTTGCTGAATGTGTGCAACTTGATTGTCCAGAAAAGGAAACGGATGCAAGTTCATCGTCTGTGTTAAGATGGTTGAAATGTGGAAGAGAGAAAAACTATGTATTGATATATTATGTAGAATAAGATATAACTGTTCAAACATATACACAAGTATATATAGGGGAATGAGGAGTTAGGGTTAGCCCTAATGGGCCTAATGGGCTTAAGCCAATTGTTACATTAACATCCCCCCTCAAACTCAAGGCGGTAAGTGGGAGGTGAACTTCAGTTTGGAAAGCAGAGAGTGAAAACATCCGGGCGGATGAGCCTTAGTGAAAATGTCTGCTGTCTGATCTGTAGAACTGACGGATTCTAGGCGCACTGTATTTTGGAGAATGTGATGACGGATGAAGTGACAATCAGTATCGATGTGTTTAGTACATTCGTGGAAAACATCATTGTGAGCAATCTGAATAGCACTCCGGTTGTCACAGTGTAGGATAGTGGCAGTAGAAGAAGAGATGCCCATGTCAGCTAGCAGCCATCGAAGCCAGAGAAGTTCTTGAGTTGCATCAGCCATGACACGATATTCAGCTTCAGTATTGGAGCGAGCAACTACGGTTTGCTTCTTACTACGCCAAGAGATGAGAGAATTGCCCAGAAAAAAATAATAACCAGCGATTGAACGTCTGTCGGTGGGATCTCCGGCCCAATCGGCATCAGAATAAGCTTGTAAGACAGGAGCAGACTGAGCGGAGAAATGAATCCCATAGAATAATGTACCCTTAACATACCGAAGAATACGAAGAACTGACGAGTAATGGGTGGTCCGAGGAGCGGACAAGAACTGACTGACAAGATGAACGACATAGGCAATATCAGGGCGAGTGACAGTGAGATATACAAGACTTCCAACCAGTTGGCGATATAGGGTGGCATCCTGAAGAGGTGAACCATCGAGTGGAGTAAGTCTGATGTTCGACTCGAGAGGAGTGGTGGCAGTGGTTGAGTCAGTGATCCTAGCCTTAGACAAGAGATTTGAGGCATATTTGGCCTGAGAGAGAAAATATCTATCAGAACCAGATGAAACTTCAAGACCAAAAAAATAGGTGAGCACGCCAAGATCTTTCATCTCGAATTGGCCACTGAGAAATTTCTTGAGTTCAGAAATACCATGTAGATCGTCTCCAGTAATGACCATATCATCCACGTAGAGTAGAAGAAGGATAATATCATTGTTAGTATGGCGAATAAACAAAGCCGAATCATGAGCACTTTGAGTGAATCCAAATTGATGAATGGTAGTGCTGAATTTGGCAAACCAGGCACGTGGAGCTTGTTTCAAGCCATAAAGGGCACGGCGAAGACGACAAACTTTGTTTCGCGGTGCGTCCAAACCAGGAGGAGTATGCATATAGACTTCCTCAAGAAGATCCCCATTGAGAAATGCATTTTTGACATCCATTTGAAACAGAGTCCATCTTCGAATGGCGGCAACAGCAAGGAGTGTACGAACTGATTTGAGTCTCGCTATTGGAGCAAATGTCTCTTCATAATCAATGTCATATTCTTGAGCAAATCCCTTGGCAACAAGGCGGGCTTTATATCGTTCAACAGAGCCATCGGAAAGCGTCTTGATCTTAAACACCCATTTGCACCCAATAGGAGTTTTTTCAGGGGGTAGATCAACAATATCCCAGGTATGAGTTTTGGTTAGGGCCTGAAGTTTTTCATCCATTGCTTTCTGCCAAAGAGGATCAGTACTAGCCTCCCTATAGGATTGAGGCTCATGTAGATGAAGTATAGTGGAAAAACAATGATAATCAGCTAAATGAGGAGGACGATGAGTTACCCTGGTAGATCTGCGGAGGTGATCTGGAGGATGGCTCTTAGAGGGAGTCGGTGCAGACTAATCAGACATAGAAATATCCTCGGGCACGACCGATAGAGTCGGAGGGGTGAGATCAGCTAATGGTTCTGTAGGTGGAGCTAGGTCTGGAGAAGTAGGATCAACTGGTGGTTCTAAAATGTACTCAGCAGTACCTAAAACTGGATTCTCAGGAAATAACACAATAGATGGATCAGCAAAGAATCTGGAGTTAGTGGTGGTGCACATGTCAAATGACCGTAGGGAAGAGAACATTTGATGTTCCCAAAAAATGACATGACGAGAGATACGAAGGGTTTTAGAAATAGGATCCCAGCAACGATACCCCTTATGTTCAATACCATATCCAATGAAACAACACAAGTGATCTCTTGGTTGCAGTTTGTTGTGTTCATGTGGTTTGAGAAGAACAAAACAAGCGCAACCAAAGACTCTGAGTTGAGAATAATTAGGAGGTTTACCGAAGAGGCGCTCGAATGGTGACTGATTATGAATTGTAGCGGAAGGGACACGGTTGATTGTGTATACTGCAGTTAAGGCAGCATCGTCCCAGAAATGTTCAGGGCATGATGAGGAAATGAGTAGAGCACGGACAGTGTCAAGTATATGTCTATGTTTGCGTTCGGCCCGACCATTTTGTTAGGAGGCTCCAGGGCTCGAGCGGTGGGGGAGCGTGCCATTTTGATGAAGTAGGTTTAGAAAATCACGATCTTTATATTCCATTGCATTATCTGAGCGAAAAACTTTGATATTTCGAGAGAATTGAGTTTGAACCATAGAAGAAAAATCAGAATATATTTCAAAGAGTTCAGATCTGTTTTTCATAAGAAACAACCATGCATAACGAGAGTAGTCATCCACAAATATTATAAAATAGCGAGCACCACCCATTGATGCATGAGGAGAAGGCCCCCAAACATCAGAATGGACTAAATCAAAAGGTGCAAGAGAAATTAATTGACTCTCATTAAAAAGTAAAGCTGATTGTTTTGCAAGCTGACAATGAATACAATGAAAAGTCTCATGCTGAAATGAACCTAACTGACCACTAGAAATAAGAGAACGTAAACGGTTGGATGAAGTATGACCTAACCGAGAGTGCCACAATTCGACGGGTGAGGGTGCTGGAATTGATGCTGCTGATTGATTTGGGGATGGTGAAGATGGAACTTAGAGGTGAGTGAGCTCAAAGAGGCGTCCAACTTTACGGTCGATTCCAAGGAGTATTCCTATTTGAGAGTTCTGCACACGACAGCCAGTAGAAGAAAAATGCAAATCAAGTCCAAGATCACATAATTGTCCAACAGATATAATGTTAAGCGTAAGGTTAGGAACCAAATATGTGTCAGGGAGAGACAAATGAGAACTGTCAACATGTCTAGTGTGGCTGACTAACATATTTGAACCATTGGCAGTGTGAATGGTAGGTGCATACTCATCACGAGTTTTAGAGAAAAATATAGAGGCATCAGAAGTCATGTGATTGTAACAGGCCGAATCAAAGTACCATCGAGATGTACCTAGTGTCGCTGACATGGCGACATTGTTACCAGTTTTATTCAGAGTCTCGGTAAGTGCGGTGTAGATATCATTCCAATCAGGTGGAGAGCTAGATGAAGTTAGTGTAACATTAGTGACTACAGCAACAATATTCTTTGGCTTGGAATAGAACCGATTGCGAGAGCCTCGAGAACTATATTGGTTCCCATTTGACTGATTTCCTGATGGAAGCTTAGGACAATTTGCAAGATAGTGACCAAGTTCTCTACAGACTTTACACAGGCGAGAAGGACATTTGAGCAATTCATGTCCTTGTGAAGGGCAATACCTGCAGTATAAGGGCTTAGAAGATGGGTTAGTCTTGATAACTGATGTGGCAAAAGCAACTGGTGCTGCAAGGACAACATCTGTATGAGATTCGTGTAAAGTGGTAAGACGTGTTTCCTCACTGAGTAGATCAGAAAGAACGTCGTTTAGGGGAGGTATTGCGCCCCGGTGAAGAAGTGAAGCTCGTACAGGTTCAAATTCCTCTCTTAAGCCTATCAGGAATTGCATGATGCGTGTCTCAGTTCGATACGTTCCATAAACATCAGCGTCTTTTGTGCATTGCCAAGTTGGCTCACTGAGAGCTAATTGATTGCAAACAGCAGTCATCTGAGATAGGAAACTGCTGACGGTTTGTCCAGGTTCTTGGCGCATGCTATGGAGGGTGGAAAGAAGACGATACCGATTTGAGATATCTGCCCTTGTGTAGCGGTGCTTGAGAAGATCCCAAGCTTCTTTAGCTGTATGGAGTGTATCAAATTGAAGTTTAATCTCTGGGATAATGGTGGCCCGAAACCATGTGAGAATCTGGTGATTTTTGCTATCCCATTCATCTAGATGCTCAACATATTTTGCATTATCTTCGTTGGCCTTCTCCTTGGGTTCAGTAATATCTCCAGTCACGTAACGCCATAATTTTCGTCCACGGACGAAACCAGACATTTTTTGAGCCCACACAACATAATTAGATTCATCTAGAATAGTAGTAATAACCCGAGGTAAATCCGATTCACCCATAGGCGCAAAGAGGGTATAGAAAATACTCAAATAAAGAAGTATATTTTGTGATTACTAAATCAGAAAACGGAGGCCGAAAACGGATTCAGAACGTCCAAAAACCCCAAGAACCACTTGAAGTTTGCAGAAAACTGGCCACCAAAGACCTGAACCGGGAGAAAGAATGTACTGGTGAGGTGGCAGTTAACAATGACGTGGCAGTGGTCAAAGCTGATGTGGCACTGATGTGGCGCTAATGTGGTAGGGCAGGGTGGCAGGCAATGGGTGGCCCGTGGATCAGACTGCGTTTGGCAGCAAAATCTTCAGGTGGCGCGTGTGGGTGCGTGCAGCATCGGACTGAGATGGGCTTTATGTCTGTGGAATCGTCTCGTCGAGAGGATTCGGATGGTATATGCTAAGATACGGTTGGAGCTCTGATTGAGTCGTAGAGCACGAAAAACCGAGACACAAACAAGTGGTGGTACAGCGGGCTGTTGGAGGCGCATGTGAGCGCGTTGGGCATTCGGTGGCGGTGATTTTGGTGGCGTTGGGTTCGTCTCGTTGAGACGAAGAAGTGGGTGTGGTGGGCGGTGATATCGGAGCTAGAATGGAGCCTGCAGTAGCGACAAAAGTCTCGGGATAGTAAAGAAGGCGGCGGCGGCGGAAGCTTTAGGGTTACAAAAAATTTTAGGAAGAACAGGTGCAGAAAAAATTTGCTCTTGATACCATGTTAAGATGGTTGAAATGTGGAAGAGAGAAAAGCTATGTATTGATATATTATGTAGAAGAAGATACAACTGTTCAAACATATACACAGGTATATATAGGGGAAGGAGGAGTTAGGGTTTGCCCTAATGGGCCTAATGGGCTTAAGCCTATTGTTACATTAACAGTCATAATATGATGAAAGTGAAGTCACTGTAGGTGATGGTCTAGGTGAAATGGATTCTGGTTGTGACCCCATGAGTCATTCGTGTGGATTATGGTACGGTGCGGATGCTGATTCAGAGGACTTGATTTAATACTGGAGTTAAACTGAAGTTTACTAACAGCAGACAATTGGGAATTTTATTTCCACTCCAGAGTAGGAAGCAGAAAGTGAGGAACACAGAGCATTGTTCTCAGAGCATGACTGTGTTGGTTCTGCATTTCTAAATAAGCAGTCCTGCAATATCATTCCTTTGAGATTGTTATTGTGTAAAATAATCTTGTGTAATCGCACCAAAGTTCTTTAACCTTTTAAATTCAGTTACCAGTTAGCATACGTCTTATGCTTTAGCTAGATTGTGGCTAGCTGAATGGCTGTAAGAGCTGTTTTCTTCATGAGGCATCCAAAATAAAAAACTTGGTTCAAATGCAGCCCCGGATATCGGTCTGTCCCATGCCAAGATCATTTGAAACATATGGCCGTGGTGTCAGTTTGAGCTTGGAGAAGTAATTTATTTGGGCCACTTGATAATTTCAGAGGGAGTGGCCATGGACCCTGAAAAAATATAGGCCCATGGAGGCTTGAACCAAGCCTACCACCTTAAAGGGCGGTAGAGGGTTTTTGGGCCTAACAGGCTATTATCGAAAGTTAAAAAAAAAAAAATATGGCGAGATTGCTAGGCCTCTCACTAGCATGCTAAAAAAGGATTTCTTTAAAGGGAGTCAAATAGTCGAAGAAGCATTTGAGAGGCTTAACAAGCTATGAGTACAGCTCCCATTTTGGCAGTACCTGATTTATCACAAAAATTTATAGTGGAGTGTAATGCAACGGCCCCACAAAGGCGGTTGGTCAAACTTATGGACTACGACTTCAGATTGAGTACAAAAAGGAAAGGAGAACTCGAGGGCTGTGGACTCTCCCAAAAATATTGAAAGGCTCCCTCGCAGTTCTTTCTCAGCTCGTATCCCAATGGCTTGAGCCCATCATGGAAGAAGGGCCCAGTGATTTGAATCTGAAGGCTTTGGCACAAAAAATACAGGAGGGCAAAGCACTTAGGCCTCGACTCTACAAAGATGGCATTATTTTATTTAAGGGAATGATCTATCTCAAGCTCGGATCAAACTTACAACTGTTGGATCGGTAGTGAAGTCACATCTTTAAGTTATCAAATTAAGTTTCTATAGTATTGATCATAAAATATCCAGGCGTTATAAACTCATATTGCAGCATGCAAGTTCACTAGTATTAGTTGATTCATCTATTACTGTAGTTATAATTGATTAAATCATATCTGATGATTACAGAATGTTTTTCAATGTACACAAACACAACTTCACATGAAGTTATAATAAAGCAAAAGGGATGGGAGAGGTAGACTACATATATCTAACCTTTGCCATTGTTTGTGTGGCTGTCATGTTTAGATGTCGTTTGAATTATATAATTTTTCTGTTCTTTGTATATTTTATATTTTGATTCTGTCTCTTTGATTGCTAGTTTTATGAAAATTTCTCTTTTTGGAGAGTTTTCCAAGATTTTCTAGAAGGTTTAGTGCGTTTGGACAGAAGAAATGCATGTTCGAACACAGTTTCACAATTTCTAAGGTTGCATCTTTCGTCCGAACGCATGAAATGTGTGTTAGAACGCAAAACTTCAAATATTTTAATTTCCCTCATTTTTTTTAAAAAAAAGTCTGCTCTTTTTTAACAAGTTATTTCCCTCGTAACCTCTCTTCATCCCCAAACTCGAATTTTTTTTTATGGTTTGTTTGGCTAGGAAAAAAAAATGATGGAAAGTGAAAATAATAGAAAGTAAAATGAAAGAAAAGAAAATGATAGAAAATATATTTTAATGCATCTATTTAGTTAGAATGAAAAACTTACGAAAATATTTTTTAAAAATTCATTCTATTGTTTGAAAGAAAAAAAAGTTACAAGAAATTTTTATAATTGTCTAAATTACCCTTAATTATATTAAATTGGTTTAAATAATTTGAAAGTTAAAACATTTTGAAAAAAATGCCTTGAAACGTAATTCTAAGACGATCAGTAGTAGGAAAGTCTTTGGATTAAATTATATGATTAATTAAATTCATACCAAGATTTTTAAAATTAATAATCAATAAAATAATGATAAAATTAAAAATTAGTTATAGATCATAATTTTTTTAAATTTTCTTGTGTTTTTATCAAAAAAAAAGTTGGCTAGTTGTGAGAAAATTTAAGTATGAAAAAATTTATTATTTTTATCATTTTTTATTTCATGTTAACAGAATACATAAAAATTGTAAAAACTTTTTCTTGTATTTTCTATTATTTTTTCGCTAAAGAAATGGACCGCGCTGAAATCTAAGACTTTATTACTGATGATACTAATGGGCCGGCCTGTTTTACTTCTTTCTTTTTTACCGCACGCTACGATCTGGTGGCTCTTCGTTTCTGCCCGGTAAGTCCAACATCGTATTCCACGAATACGGAAGAGAGAGAAGACACACACAGACACACCCACGCACAGGGAATGGGATCCTCGGACGATTTCTCCGTGGTGGTATTGGCGTCAGATCTGGGCGTAGACGCTCGATCCTTCTTGTCCCCAGCAGACCGAGAGGAAGAGAACTGGCATGACTGCGCTGACTCTCTCATTTCCGGCGAAGACTTCTCAGATCTCGACGCCTTGCAATTCTTCCGCCTCGAAAGTGGCTGTGACAGATCCGGCAATCGCATCTTCCGCATCGTTGGGAAATATTTCCCTGGTAAATTTACTCTCAATTTCTCTCTCTCTAGATACATGGAGCTAATCACAAGCACTTAATGTGTCTGTGGTGTGTGTTTTTGTTCGATTATAGTGATGAATTCTTGGTGGGTTTTCCAGTTCTTAGCTGTCTTTACTCAGGAGCTGTTGATATATCTCATCTGGGTTTAGTTGTTTCAAGCATTTTATTACTACCTTTAGTTCCAAGTTTGAGCTTTTCAAAACAATTTGCGTCCGAGTTTAAATAATTTAATCATTCTTAGGGGTTATTAGGGGCAATGACTACTAGCTATGTTTAGCTCAAAGTTTGAGCTGCTTTGAATCAGTTGGGTGCCAGAGTTTAGTTGGTTTAAGATGTTCTATGCATTTATGAAGGGACCAACAGGCTCTCTCACACGCATGCACGAGCCCTCATTTTTGTACCTATATTTTTGTGTGGGTCTTGATTATGTTTGTAATGCAGTGGTTTGTGCGAAATGGTATTATACTGTTTTGACTTTACTTAGTTATATGCAAATGAATCTTGGTTCTGTTTCTAATGAAGTTATTGTTATGGGCATGGATTTGTATTGTATTAAAAGTTGTATCTGAGCGACTCTCTTGTTTTCATGACAATTTAAATGATATGACATGAGGAATTGAGGTCAAACTCTATTAATCTTCCTAATGAGATAAGATATATTTATTGAATAATCTAGGAAAGATATGGTACTGAAAGTTCCATCCTTTTAGGAATAAGAGTTCCAAATAAAAGGAAAGATGATCTCTAGAAAATCAGTTGTATCTCTATCTTTCTCCCCTTTTTCCCATTTATACCCACCCTTGGGGGCTTTAGAGAAACAAATTCTTCCTCCTTGGATGTTCTCCAAGAGGGGGATACTCCTCCTCCTTCTTTGTTCTTAATTTAGTTTTAGTTTGCAAGCAAGGTTCTTCTTTATTTATGGTATTTTATTTCTTTTATTGTAATTTCTTTCAATTCCTTATTTTAAATACAAAGTTCTTCATTCAAGTTTATTTCAATATAAGTTTTATTTATTTGCTCAACCTATGAACTAGGGTTTATGCTTTAGAGCATAGATACATCTCTGATAGATAGATGATAGATTAAGTAACAGATTCTTGCTGTGATTTATCAAAGGGAAAAAATGGGGTTCATAAAGGCTTACCTGCTATCTTGCACTAGATGCAGCAGTAACCTATTAACTTCTGCACAACTACTATAACATGCTATGGTTGGCGCGCAGGTGTACATATTCTCTTTTCTCTTGCGTTTGTTGCTACTAGAAATCATTCAATCAATCTAGATGTTTTGATGGGGATCGAAAAGGAATTGGATAAACATAAATTGAAGATTAAGATTTATTTATTTTTATCATTTAGTTGATTAGGTTGTTAGCTAATAATTAATCTCATTAGGAGGTTTAGATAGAGGTTTAATAGGATATAGTTTTTATTTTGGTTGGACACTTGGTTTATAAATAAAGATGTAATCGCCATTATTTTGCATCAGGTTATGAATTGAAATTAAGTGTTCTCTTTGAAGATTTTTTGTGTTTCTTGACCTAATTTTTGCAAGGATTCGATAATGCCTTTCTCTTCTTTATTTTCCTTCCCCTTCTACATCAAGTGGTATTAGAGCTTCACATTGATCCGTCGTAGCTTAGGCTATGCTCTTAGTACCGATCTCTCACTTTAATCCATCACGCAGTAATCGAATATTCTCTTGTTATAGTCGCCATTCAAGTAACCCCATTGGTAGACACCATTGTTCCCGGTTAGCAATAATTGTCGGTGTCAAAAATTAATTTGGCAAGTAGTTGCAGCTATTGGTGTAAAAAAAAAAAATCTGTCTTTATTGTCCTTAACTTTGAACTAGTTGCAAGAGCAAAAAAGGAATTTGGGCCTGAAACTTTGTATTGTTGCCATGATCATAGTCGTCTTCATTTTGTTGGGATAACCAATCTTTTCAAAATCAGAGGCGATTGCCATTGGTGGTGTTGTTTAACTTTGGTGATTTTATTGTCCTTAACTTTGATTGTTGTTAACTGCATGTTTTGCTAATATAGTTCGCGATAAAGAACTAGGGTCTAGGGCTACAAGTGTTGCATAAATTCACTCATCACCATGTGACCCTCGATCTTGGTTGCATGACCTCAAACTGGGTACTTTCACATTTGGATTGCTACGAATACCAACCACGATTAACCCTAAACCAAAAAACCCTACGCCAAAGCAAAACCTACCCCCCAAATCAAACCTTAATCAAATTATTCCAAAGCCGTACAAAAACATAGAATAGATAGCAACAGAGGGAAGAAAGAAAAAAAAGTAGAAATAAGCAGTAAAATTTGCATAAGAGGAGAAATACAGGAATCAAGTAGAAATAAGTAATAAAATTTGCATAAGAGGAGAAATACAGGAATCATGAATTTACATACTGGAACAGTCGAACGAAGCACTTCGAAACAAGCTTTGAATAGGTTGTGTTCTCATTCTCTTACTCATAGGGTTGAATATGTGTGATGGTCTCAGACTCTCATGCTTCAAGAGAGAGAAGATTCTTGAGCATGTCTACATTGCAGAGAAGATTTTTGGTTTCCTTAGTGGGGGTTTTGTTTTTGGACTGAGTAACAATGGAAGCATTGTGTAGCATAAAAATCTTGGTCTTTTCTGAGAGAAAGAGAAAGTACTGGTGTTGGGTAAGGAGTATGATGCTAAATCCTTACAACCATGAACAAAAAACCTTGGGTTGACAAGTCAAAAATGCCCCCATAGAGTATATTAAATTAGCAGATGACAAACAATGCAAGGGTACCAAAGTCAAACAACTCTTGCCTTATTTCAACTGATTTTATATTTATATTTTGATATATTTGAGTTGTTTTTGTAGTATGACTATACACGTACCATTGCTGGCACCTTATTTTGAGTATAATTATAATTAATTCCTTATATTGGTAAGAAATGATTTGGATAAGAGTTCCAAAATGAATCGCAAACCAAACTAGTGTACCATACCAACTAAGTCTACACTCGGCGCGTCGCCCAGTAGAGAAGTATTGTACTGCATTTCTGACGCCTAGTTGGTATTTAAAGTTTGAGTTATAAAAGTTGACCCAACCCAGAAGGATACCCGCATTCCTGAAGTCACACAAACACCACCATGACTTTTTGAAAGTATTAAATCTACCCCTAAATTTATAAAATCCTAAATGCTTCTATAACAATAGAAACCTCAAAATTTTTGAAATTATAGAATGGACCTCAAAAATTTCTTCAATCTTAGAAACTACCCCTGAAGTTTTTTGAAATTGCAATTTAGCCCTATTTTTTTTTACTTTTTCTCAGTTCCTCAAATCAAAATGGTCTCCAAAGCCAGACTAAATGCCAAAGTAGTGGCTTTATTTGAGAATAAAATGTTCTGCATGATAGGCTTGATTTTTTTTAGTAGTGTGATAGGGTTGATTCACTCCAAGCATTAATCGAATATTTGCACGAACGAGTACACAGGTTGGATGCCATTTTTTGAGTTAATCTCCCAATCAATCACTGTTTGAGCAAGATAGATATCGATTCATCATCATCGTCCAACAGCAAAAAAAACAAGTGATTGAACGAGCTTTGTTTCATGATAAGTTCTGATCCAATTAGCCGACAAACGAATTTTTTTTTTCCTGCCGGGGAGATTAGAATTTAACAAATCAGTAGTAATATCCTTTTATTATGTTGAAACCCAACCCGAAGAAGAACATACCTATTTTTACCTTGCTGATTCTTTAGTTCTTTTGTGCTTGTGCATTCTATGGGAAACAAGATACAATGGTGTTCTAATGGAACAATTGATTTAAACATTTTTTGACTCTCTTATTTCACATTTCATTATTGGTTCCAAGCCTTTTTCTTTGTTTCTTTTACAATAAATTCTTTTCTGGACTAATTATTGCACTTTTTAATGTGCTTGTTCAATCAATGATGTTCAGCTCCAGTTATAAGCGCAGAACGGCTTAAAAGGTATGTCTTCCACAAACTTTCCACTGAGATACCAGAAGGGCCATTCTGCATTGTGTACATGCATAGTACGGTGCAGAAGGAAGACAACTCCCCTGGCATGACCATCTTGAGGTGGATCTATGAAGATCTTCCCTCTGATTATAAGGACAGGCTTCAGATTGTGTACTTTATTCATCCCGGGCTTCGCTCAAGGCTCGTATTCGCAACTCTTGGACGATTGCTTCTAAGCGGAGGGTGAGTTGTGTTGTTAGCTTGGTTCATCATGATTAAAAGTTCAGATCATAATATATGCTGCATCCAGTGTTTAGAAACGCATCTGAATTTTTAATATGTGTTTGTATTATTTTGGAAATGGTTGCTTCAAGTATTGTAAAAGAAGTAAAACCAGAGCATATGTATGCATGTAAGCCAATGGGCTATGTGAAATCATTCTGGTAATATTATTTGTATACATGTTTCCTTCATGCTAATTTAGTCCATGAATACATCCTTCTGCTTATGTTTAGGGATGTCAATGGACTGAAGCGGGGGCGGGGGGCATAGTCTCCATCCCCATACCCGCTTAAAAAATCTTTGTCCATCTCCGGTCCACCCCCGTTAACGGGTATAATTTTTATCCCCATCCCCGTCCGTGGATAAATTTATAATCCCCGTCCCCGTTCCCGCTTCCCCCGTACCCGCCTAAGCCTAAGCCTTTTTAAAAAAAAAAGAATTGAGAAAATTTTATTAAGCCTGACTATATAACTTTTGTTTGCAATCTATCAGCTTGTGGCCATACCGGCCGCGTTGATGAAGGATTTGCTTATTTCAACTCCATGACAAAAAGGCACAACATGAACCCTGGGCGTGAACACTATGCCTGCATGGTTGATTTGCTAGGTCGTGCAGGTAGATTAAATGAAGCTAAGAACTTCATAGAATTGATGCCAATTGAACCTGATGCATCTCTATGGGGAGCTTTGCTTGCTACTTGCAGGAATTATGGGAATCTTGAAATGGGTAGAGAAGTTGCAGAGAGACTTTTTGAAATTGAAC
Source organism: Ilex asprella (assembly GCA_023539305.1). NCBI lineage: Eukaryota > Viridiplantae > Streptophyta > Magnoliopsida > Aquifoliales > Aquifoliaceae > Ilex > Ilex asprella. The sequence goes on along the minus strand of CM042200.1, from coordinate 790,776 downwards.
CTGATAATCCAGGAAATTATGTGCTGCTTTGTAACATGTATGCACGTAAAGGAAGGTTGAAAGAAGCTGATGAAGTGAGGAGATCAATGGCAGTCAATGGTGTAAGGAAGGAGACTGGATGTAGCCGGATTGATGTTAAGAACAGAACCTTTGTTTTTACAGTTCACGACAGATCACATTTTAGGCCGAATGAGATTTATGAGATGTTGGGAACGTTGAAGGAGTTGGTGAAGAAGAAAGGATATGTAGCTAAAACACAATATGCAATCAACAATGTAGAAGATTACAAGGAGCAGAGCTTATGGTATCACAGCGAAAAGCTTGCCCTTGCATTTGGGTTACTCACCCTTCCTGTTAGGGCTCCAATTAGGATTAAGAAAAATCTTACGACTTGTGGGGATTGTCATACAGTTATGAAGTTTGCTTCAGAAATTTTTGAGAGAGAGATTATTGTTAGAGATATCAATCGATTCCACCGATTTGCAGATGGTTTGTGTTCATGTGGAGACTACTGGTGACATGAATCGACATAAATTAATCTGGGCCCTTTTTCTGGTAGTGTTTGACACTAA
>CM042200.1:750636-775636 GCA_023539305.1 Ilex asprella | reverse complement strand
TTTGAGGTTGAATCTCTTTTTAGTGTGCGTGTGTAGAGAGAGAGAGAGGCAATTTATATGGATCATAAAATGAAAGTTTCCACGTGTAAATAGTATATATTTTTCTTTTTCTAGATAAATTAAAAAATTTATTCGGAAAAATGAAGATATATATTACAATACAAGCTCAAGAGTGGGACAAAAAGTCTTGAAAAGACATGGGACACATAACAATAGAAACACAATAATCTCTTTAAAAACAAAAGTATGTGCATATTTCTAACTTCTTTGTGGTAAAAATCAAACTGTTTGGGCAAATTCCTAATTGAAGGGGTGGGGACTAATAAAACTTACAAAAGAAAGACAAAAGACGTGTTGAGAGAACAAAGAGCCCAATGATCCAAAATTCAATATACATGTCTGAAACTCATACTCACTTAAAAGTTTAAGCTTATATAAGTAGTGAATCTATTCATAGTATATTATGAGACTTTTAATTCTTTTTATATCTCATCTGAGATTCCCACGCATGTGATAACCAATAATATATCTCTCATGTGTGACCAATATCGAGCTTTGCCCCTGCCCCTTATGAGTATGATCCATTACTCTCTACAAGCACCGTGTCCAACCACTTGTAACAAGAGCCCGCCCTTTCAAAAACCAAATTTTTTATTGTTCTTTATGAGACCGCATTATCACTGTACTAAGAGCCCTTGCACTCAGGCCTAGGCCCTACTACCAAGATCTCATTACTTTTCTAACTAGTCATCTTTAATGTAGATTGATGCGCTATACCACTTCTTCAATGCACAACATGTTTGATATATAGAAGAAAGCTTCATCCTTGACTAATTGAGAGACATGTTTGAGCAAAAAGGATGAAAATGATCATACGCCATGCTAACTGCTACCATAACCCGACGGACAAAAAGGTGGAGGGTGGAATGAGAATCCATCGACACTGCATATAAAGTGTAACACTAATGTCTTCGCCAAATTGTTGTTCAATGTAGCATGCCATATGTACAAAGTAACCATCTTATTTTCCAGAACATAAGAGGATTAACATATGACACCAATGAAGGACAGGAAATTATAAGCGACACAATGATAGTAGCATGAGCTAGTAAGTTCTAAAACTCTAATCATTTGGACTGACGACGATTTTCAACGGTTCTTCCTTCACTTGACCAACAACTTATTGTTGAGCTACACCATTTAATTTTCTAGTCATTTCTTACTTTTTTAACTTCATAATTCCAGGAGTACATATGGTCAATCTCTAGATTAGATACCAAGCTGAAGCATATGTGGTATTAATATTTCATGTTTATCTTATACGATACACATAATTCACCCACAATTCACCATGTGATGATTGGTTACTGTGCTATTCAATCAAATGCTCATGAAAGAAGTGCTAGAATTTTATAACCACCATTCCACCAGCATACAAAATGTTTGTTTTCCTTAATCTACCAGATGGACTAGCTAAACAAGCAAGTAGATCAAACTAAAGAATGCTACATAGGCGATCATTATATAAATAGCAACGACATTCATTCTTCAGAGCTTCATTGATGAGAACACTGACGTTCGATTTTCTCCCAATATTTAGAACTTACTTCTAGGCATGCAAGGAAGAAAAATAGAAGATATGATATAATTAACAAGTGTTGTATAATCTTGTGTGAGATGAACTATCTCAAAAGTGCTACTAACTTGAGTAAGAAGAAAGAAGAAAGAAGAAAGAAGAAAGGAAACTTGAAACTTCTCAAGGACTGAAAAGAAAATTGTGAACAATGAATAGATTCTGATTGCACTATCCTTGAATATGAAGCCTAATTTGATTGCAATCTAGTTTCCAATCAATCAACAAATGGTCCACCCAAAATTCCCCATTTTTGTTCTCAATCTTCGAGGAGAAAAACATGCTTATGACAAATTTAGATATTTATTAATACAATTGTACTTGTCATGTACAATTAAAAGAAATGAATTGAATTAAAGTTTTAGGAAGCTCGTATTCATATAAGAATCATAAGACTATGATAATGCCAATGGGTGTGTATCGACGAAGCATGATAAAAAAACATTGAATCGTGGAGACACATTATGACTTCATGAACATAAGACCCTAAGCTAGATTTTTCCTTTTTCCAAAAAGAAAGTTTCATATAAGATTTCACATTTTTGTCATGGGTGCGAATCCACCAATTCTTATATACTATACAATGCGAGTTGAGAAACTAGCCAGTAATAATTCTATTAATCGACAGTGAAATATTTTGATCCATATTCATTTTATAAGAAGAGAAAAAAAATGCAAAATCATTTCTCCGTTAAGGACCTTTCTCTAAATGAATATCAAGTAAACTTTCCAGAAATGAATATCAAGGAAATTCAAAAACTAAGACTGTAGATTAAGATAAAAACAAATTCATAGATTATTTTATCCCTTTAGTCTAAAACCTTAAACTCATCCCATGAAACATGAGAGAAGAAAGTCAGAGAACAGAAATAATCGATGAAAATGTTGACAATTAAACAACACGAGCTCAAGAATAATAGACAAATGTCATAGCTAGTGATATATTTAGGAAAGTGTAATAAAAATCTAGGGTTTCATTTGTAAAATTTATGCTTGCGAAAAAGCTCAGAAAAAGGCAAAAGGGTGGGACAAAAAAGAGGTACATGGAAGCAATGCAGAATTTGTATATACCGGAAATATAATAAGCTGACGTCTGGTCACACTCAAATGTTGCGTTCATGCAGGACAACCATTCAATCTGCCCATTGGCAGATCATATAATATTAATCAAATTTGACATTGGTAAAGCCAATCAAACTTCTCCGACCACCCATGAAAGCAACAAAAAGAAATAAGTAAAAGAGCATAGACAGCTCATTTCCCTCATCAGAATAAAAAAGTCTCACGTCCAAACAAAGCCTCAAAAAAAATCCAGGTAACCCCACCAGCACAAGACCCCAGAAACATCCCTTCTTGGATATGTTCATGTATTTAGGCCCTCCCAAAAAAAAAAAAACACGAAAATGAAGAAGAATATGTTCATGTACATGCATATGTATGGGAGATAAAATATGTATGTACATATTTTTATTGTGTAATCATTATAAATATTAATACACTATATATATATTTATATATCATGATCATAGTTGTCACTAGAGGTGGGTGCCTGTATCAGGGGACAAGAAATAATAGGTCACTAAAAAATGCCACAACATTACAAATACCAGTAAATACAAAAATAGTTGACAGGCCGGGGTTGAAAAGATTGACCTGTGTCCTGTCCATCATCCAGAGCAAAACTTAGATTCTCCTGGTTCCATCCCATCCCATGAGCATGATCATCACTGAAAGCCCTAGAAAAATCAAAGAAACCCACCACAGAAAAAGGGGGAAAAAAAACAAATGAAGAGATGACCAAAAGATCATATATAACTCAACATCAATCTCCATCTGATGAACTTCTGCTTCTGTTTTTCCACTTCATGGATATATACCCAATAAATATAGAAGGTGATAGATAAATATAATTGAGCTAATACTCATGAGAGTGGTGGTGGTACATTGATGGGTCACAGCCACCTTGTCGATTCATGGCTTCCCTCTGGCTATTGTTGCTATTATCATCTCTCTCATTCATCTTATTACAACCCATGTGGGTGGAAGCTACTGCACCAAGATTGAGATAAACCAATCTTGAATCAAGGTTAAGATTGCCCATGTTTCCACTGCTAGAACTGCTATGGTGATCTTCATCCATAGGAGGGTAGATAGTGGTGGAAGAAGGAGCATTTGCATTGCCTTCCTCACGAGAAATCACCATAGCCGCCGATTGAACAAGCTCAAGACAGAGTCTGAGCTTGTTTGGCTCAATGTGGGTTAACCCCGGGACAGCCCCTTTGAATAGAAAATCAGAAGTTAGGGTTCGGAGCACATCGAGAGGAGTAATCCCATCGACCGTTCGGACATTTGGGTCGGCATGGTGGTCCAGGAGGACCGCCACCATGTCCGGAGACACCATCTCCGCCGAAATGTGGAGGGGCGTTTTACCGGCCGGCCCGGCTGGGTAGTTTACATCAGCTGCACCAAGCTCAAGCAAGGCCTTAACAACTTCTCGGCTACAATTCTCAACAGCATAATGCAAGGCCAATGCCTCGTCTAGATTAAGCCCTTCACCCATTACCATAAGCTTAACAAGTTCAACATCAGATGAGTCAAGAGCTCTTCTCATTCGTCGAATTTTCTGGTCCTCGAGGTCAGCGGCCGCTGTGAGGTCGTGGTGGTGGTGGTGGTGTGGCATTAGGGAACGGCGGGCGAGGGAGGATTTGAGGCGGAGCTCTTCGATCTTGGCTACAACATCAATGGGAAGGTGCTTGGCTAGGACGTCTGCTGGGAGGCCAGACTTTGCAACCAAATGGGAACAAGTAGTCCAAAGTTGGTGCATGTCTTGCTTTCTTGAAGCTATCAAAACCTTCATTACATCCTCAATTGAGGCCTTCTCTACCATGCTTGCCAATTGCTTCTGCAACACAAAATGTAAGGAAAGAATATCAGTTAACATGTCTACAAACATTTGATAGATGTTCTCAAAGTTTTCGTTGGGTAAGTGATGCTGTGTTTGGAGAAACTGGCTGTTGCTCTCCTGAGGTAAGACTGCTTATATCTCACTCATCTAGTAGTGGAAGACTAATAGACTCTATTATTATGTTGCGTTTGGGCAAAGCATATATGATTAAGTAGGATAGACTGTATACATCTTACATTAATAGTTTCTTTGTTTTTACAGTCTGAAACCAAATGAGGAAAGTAGATTATTTGGGAAAGATTTGGTGTAATCACTGTGGAAGACAAGACTAGGGATCAAGATCCAAATTTGGCAAGTCTTGGTTACGAAGCATAAAGATAACAAAGCCCAATTCAAGAAACTGGAAATGTTACATGAAATCAAGATAGAACTTCTCATGTGACATAAATAACTGCATTATTGTACCCAGAAACAAAAAAACCAAAAAGAAAATTGAAAATCTGTATATATAAAGGAAGCAAAGAAATATGTTTTATCAGCTGTAAGAGACTGAATCTAGGAAGACTGAAATCATAATTAGATCAAATGCTGCAAAAGAAACTGGAAAGAACAATTCTGGTTGCAAAAAAGCGAAGTACAAGATATCTCTGTGAGATGAGATCAAATCCAACCACTTCATAAACAGAAGTTTGAAACTCTGAATTATGTACAATAAGTTAATTTCTGGCAAAAAAAATGAGCACACCCACTTGATCACTTGATAATAAACTTCTAAATGAATTTGATACCGAAAAAAAATAAAGAAAAAACAAAAACTCACCTGAAAAATCTTATCCCACTTCCCCAAAACCAAATCCAGTTATTGTCCACATAACCAACAACCCACAAACAAATGGCTAGAATACACACTAATCTAGAGAGAGTGAGAGAGGAAAAACACAAAGAACTTGGGCTTGAAAACAAGGAAACCTGAGTGAGCAATGCGAGCTGTTCCACACCAAAGGATCTAGCGGCAGCAAGAGTGTCCAGAGCAAGATCAACGGCTGAGGTGCAATGCGTGTGCCAACACCCTCTCTCACCACAATTAGTCCTTGGCTCATGCTTCTGAGGAACTATTGAGACCTGCCCACTATACAAAAATTGCAACATCAACAAGAACACCTCATAGCCCACTGAATTCACTGGTATCACCTGCGAATTCGAACCCCTAGGGGACGAAGCCAGCCCTCCGACCGGTCCCATCCTCGAGCCGGTGGGGTCGATACCGGCCGGTGTGTCCGGTCCACAGAAGAATTTCCTGAAGAAGAGGCTCCTAGCTGCTAGGATGCATCGGTGGGCATGGACAAGACGACCCTCTACATTGAAAGTTACATCACTGAAGGCCTGGCCGTTGATGAGGAGGTTGAGGTAGTCTAGAGAGAGAGATCTTAAGGAGTCATCAAGGGACATGGTTGACTGGAGAGAGAGAGAGAGAGAGAGAGAGATGATTTTATATATAGATGTTGATGATGGATGGGTGGTGGAGGTGAAGATTAAGAGGAGACGGAGGAGAGGAGGAGGAAGGGGGAAAGAGAGGAAAAGCTTGGTGCTTTCATTTCTCTTCTTCTACTCTTTGATGATGTACAGTTATGTTTTGTGAGAGATTCTCTCGATGGTGTTGTGTAGTTAGATATTTTGAGGGGACAGAGAGCAATTTGGGTGGCTAGTCTGGGCGGCTGAGCTATTTAAAAAAGAAACAATGCATAAAATAAATGAAAATTATGTATACATTAACGAAGATTGAAAGAAAAATTGGGTTATAAATAATAAAAATGGAATTTGATTAGATGATGTTCACATGGTTGGCCCAAGAATTTCTACCTAATTAATAAGTGGATTTTTCTAGGAAGTGGTGTGAGGGGAATAGAAGATTTTAGGCCTGAACCTGATCATGTGTTATTTGGTGGCATTTTGATAAACAATAATATAATTAGTAATATTTATTTGGAGATTTATGGTCATTGAATTAATTGTGAATTTATTTAATATTGAGATCACAACTTATCTAAAAGTTATAATGCATTAGGTTCTGACATTAAATCCGCAATTTAAACCCTAATAATATTACTCATTGATAATTTTTTATCCAAACGAGTGTTGTAAAAAAGAATTAATGAAGGCTACTCTCATTCCATAATCCTTAATCTACCAAAATAAAAAATAATAATACCTCTAAGTCGATTATTTATTATAATTTATTAATTTAATTCACTACTATGCTATAGTTGAATTCATTGTGATATCAGTGGACTAGGTCAGAGAGATGATTGGGTAGCATTAATTACTCTTTTAACGAGATTTCAAATCTGGAAAATGACTGTCACCTAAACATTTTACTAATTGTTCTTACTAGAAACTTTTTTTTTTTACATGTAAAACTTTTTTATTTTATTCTACTCTATTATTTTTAATTTTAATAGATGCAAATTTATTTAAGCAGTTTACAGTCTGATTTTGCTCAAATAATAGGATTGCGACCATTCTCCTTTTTTTTTTAACTACTAGCCAACAGTTTTCAACCACCATCCCCTCCTATTCCCTAAAATCACTTGTGAATACTTAAACTAATTACTCTACAAGGGCTCTGATTACATATTTCATTATTAGTGTGAACTTTATTATTGTTGATATACAATTGCAAAGTGATCGAGATCTAAGAAAAAGGACAAAAAATACAATTTTTAACGATAAAGTTGGACATTGGTATGATTTCACGCTAATTTTTTTCGACGTTATGCCATATTTAAGCTTAGGATCGAGTCTCCACGTGGAATTGGATCAAAACTCGAATCAGAGCTTATCAGTGATGGGTATAAGACCTTTCTTCTGGATTCTCTTTGTCTTGGACCCAAAGACGATGAACCTTCCTATATTGTTTCTAGGCTGAGCAGGGTGAACAAAATCTCCCACATCAACTATCTATCATTAACCATTTGTCTTTTTTTTCGAGTTCTTTTCTCAATTGATGATCCGTAAATAACTATAAAACTACGTCAGCAGACTCTAAATCCCGATCACAAGCTGTTGGGTCTTCTAATGGATAATTTTTTACTTATGTTTGCTCCAAAAACAGGCTAGTTGCCTTTTATATCGAGCCATTGAAATTTTTAAAATTTGTTTTTCCTTGAAAAAAAATAGGAAATAAAAAAAGCAGACAGTAAAAAAAAAGAGTTGTATGTATGTATGGCATGGAGAAACGTGTCGGCGGGTCTTGTGGGTGATATTGGAACTCGTGCCAACTTGAGTCCCATTGGGTTTGGACTGTCGTGCACGTGAGACAAGACTTGACACGTGCTAAAAGGGTAAGAAAACTGTTAGTAGTAGAAGTGATCTGATAATAAAGCAGTGTGTTGTGTGAGGAGAGGAGAGAAGAGTCTGTTGTTTTGCCCCCTTCAAAAATCCCATCGATTGACAACACAGCACTGCCTGTCTTATGATTTGAAGTGCTCCGATTTGACGCTTGACTTGTCATATCAAACTCTTCAATACCCCCTCCCCCCTCTCTCTCTCTCTCTCTCTCTCCATAAATATAGGTACATGTACATATACTTTCTAAAGTACAACTCTGTATGTATATATCCAAGGTATGGATAATACTATAATACCGAATTTAATTTTTCAATATCAATTTGAAAAATAAAAATTTTCAAAATGTGATAAGTTTTAGGATTAATAGTATCGGATGTCCTCAAAATATAAAATTTGTCTTATTTGGTCTTCAATATTTTAATTATATCATTTTAGTTTTTGAAATATTAAATATATTCTTATATAATTTCTCAAGTAAATAACATTTAAATTGCTAACGATTTTTACTAATTAGTCAATTAATAGTGAGAACTCCATTTTAACCACGACCCCATAAACCCATAAAGATTAATGTATTAGTTTTAGCAATTAACTACTAAATACTCAATTTATTCTAGAGATCCCAACCCAACGACCTAAACTCTTGGATGCACAACTGTGGGTGATTATGATATTCAATCAAACATTTGATCAATCACATAGTATGCGTGTGTACATTAAATCACAAGTGTGTATGACAATATGATAAAGAATACAAGTGATTTGTTGACGCGAGAAACCCTTCCCGAAAAAAAATTGTGGAGAATCTTCTCAATTCACCAAAATTCAATAAGTCTCTCTGCTGAAGTGCCTCTTTGACGTCTTGTGTAGCTTTACTTGAATTTACCACCGCACTAGATCCTCTAGGCCTTGAGTGATCTTGAGCTCACCAACTATCCTCGGAATGCACACTCCAATGGGCTTGGTCTTCAACCAAGCAAGTTCGTCTTCTCTAAGTTGTGAGGTTGGATGAGAATCACAACATGGTAGTCTTGAGTTTAGGGATTTAGGATTGTGGTGTGATCTCTAAGTGGTAAGAGGCAAGAATTCAGCTTACGAAAGAGACACCTTAAGTTGAAAAGACATTTTCTATTTATAGGCTCGAAATAAAGGAAATCATGATTAATAAAAAAACTTAAATTCGTAAACGATCGTTCGAGCAATGAGAGGACAGCAGTCTCGAGAATGAAAAATAAATTTCAAATTGACCTAGGAAGAGCAGACCTCTTGAGCGACCTTGAGACTGTTTGAGTAGCCTCTGAGACTGCTCGAGTGGCCTCCAGGGCTTTCCCTACTTGTCCTCTATTTGACATTTTCTTATTTCTTCCCTAAGTCATAAAAAAACCGCTTTAACGAAAGCAAGCAAACATAGGATAGTTCTTACTAGTTTTTTAAGCCAAAATTCAAGCAAAAAATTTGTCTTCTTAAGCACTAAAATGTATTACTCAAGAGAGGTCTAATAATGGTTCAAACTACGTTTTCAAAATACAAAAATAGTTTAGAAAAACTTTTCTTTAAAAATCACATAGGAGTCATACACGGATTAATACTGATTTTATTTTAATACCAATCCTCCTACATCTATTAAACCAATGGATTATCTTAGTTCTTTAGGTCATTATCTTGTTCTAAACATGAAGGGGCATACAAAGTGTTTTTCATGTAGCTTTGACGCATTATTTCCTCCTTTTAATGACATTTTCAGTTCTTCATCGTTGTGGCATCTTAACCATAAAATAGCTTGAAAATATGCATAGACTCTATGAAATTATCCAATTGCAAATATATGATCTAACACAACTGGTGATGCCCCTATATAATAGTGAGGTAATCCAAAAAATAATAAAAAGGATCACTCCAACCAAATAGCTAGAATTTAGGAGGAAGTGAAAGTCTTGAACTAACACTTCCTAGTGAATCCCATTCAACTAGGAGCAACACAACATTAGCAAAGACAATTAGGCAAAACCCCCCACTACTGGGATCAAATGCACATTAGCATCAGAGTGTTTTGAACTTGAGAGAGGCCATTTTGTTTCCGATGGCCAATAGGATAATCTTGGACATAGTATTGGCAATTCCTAAATCTCTTGTTATTTCTTTGCATCCATAGGTGGTATAAAGTAGCTGAAAGACTCAATCTAAGTAAGACTTCCAACATAGTTTTATGTAGCCAATTGGATGGAACCCATTCTATCATCTCGTACCATTGTTTGGGTTGTAGATTAATACCTGACAAGGCCAATATTTAGTTTCATACCCTGGTAGAAAATCAACAATCAAATAATAAATGTGAATGTGACTCATCTGTAACTCTGCATAGAATACACTATGTTCCAAGATCGGCATCATTGGAATGGATTCTATCCAAGCTACTTAACTTACATCCTATAGCAAGCCACATAATGAAGTTAAATTTGGGAGATAATACCACACCAACTTTTGCCAATATAAATTGGGACCCTTTTTTCGAGTAAATTCCCAAGAAACTTTAGCAGATATCACAATATTCGCAGTAAGCTTCCATTTTACAACACCCTTCATGTCAAAATTGGGCACACAATATGAGTGATTGAACTTTCCATTTTTAAAGGAAAGAAAGATGTTTTCCCTTGATGATGATGAATTTAAGTCTAGACCGTTTACTTGGAGCCCAAAACATTCAATGAGCCCGTTAGAAGAACAACCCAAATGACCCATATGCATAGCGCCTGCCGTACCATGGGACTAGGCCACAACCTAGGGCTGTGGAAGTCCAGGATCGTCCAACTTGGGATATATACTAGCTCGGCTCAAGCAAGCTCAACGAAAGGTACTTGCACGAAAATAAGGAGCTCGACACAGGACAGGCCTCAAGTAACCCCAATTACGCCACATGGCCAAGGGACAAGAGGACAATTTCTAATGACTCTAACAATCCAACATTCTATGATAAAGGGAATATCGCATACATTCCGTTTCAAGTATCGTGGGCGCAGAAGACATCAAGTTGGCATACCCACTATAGGAAAAATGAGGAGAGGACCACAGAATCAGCCATAAAAGAAAGAATTTTTGAAACTCCAGACAACTAGATACATAAATAGAGGCGGAAGCCCCTGTAAATAGAGAGAGTTCCATAGGTTACCTAAGAAATATTTTGCATAAGGCTCCCAGCTTAGACTACTGTAACTGTTACCTTCTTCTTTAAGTTATACAATCCTCAAGGAGCAAGAGGTTCCATTACAGTGAGCATAACATTAATCTTTCGACGGAGTGGAACCACTCATATTTTGGTATTTGCTTCATTTTCAAACCCTTATCTGACATTATCTCAAGCACACACCAAGCCCCACTGGGCCTAAACCCTTTGGGCTCGTTTGGTTGCCGTATTAGAGGTGGACGGATTAAATAAAATAATACAGGCTAATATAATACAGATGGATAAAATACAAGATTAAATAGGGTATTAGAATAATACGTAATTTTATCTAGTGTTTGGTATACATAATATAAGCGTTGGATAATAATTATTTAGTCCAATACGTTGTTTGGTTAGAGAATTATTTAATCGTACTAATGTTAAATTAACAAAAATAACCTTAATCAGTGTTTGTTACATTGATGATATTTTGATTTTATCAGTTAGGGGGTTATAATAGTAAATGTGTAAATAATAAGTTTGAGTTGGATTATAATACCACCTCTTTTGGTGGTATTAAAATACCTTCATAATACAGATATAGCGTATAAAAAATATACGATAAGTATACGTTTTTGAATATAATACGGTATCAAATTTGCTTACCAAACAAAGTATTAGACTCGATTAAATAAAAAATAGTACAATCCAATATTTAATCCTCTCATAATACGTCTACCAAACGAGCCCTTTGTTGTTCTGTGATTGTGTAAAGAGATTTCGAGCACCATCACCTCTTATTTTTGTTTGATAGGAAGGATAAAAAAGTGGGAAAGATAATTTTTTTTATTGTTTTGTTTTAAATGAAAAAGAAAATTAAAAAACCAATGATATGTTAAATACCCTATTAAATGTGGATCCCACCTTGTTTTATTTGTTTGTTGAATGCAGTAAAGAAAGGAGACTCCACGTGTATTTGTTTTGTAGAAAGAGTTCAACCAGTAGCCACTTGAAAGACATAAAGATAATTCAGCAATTATAATTATGCTAATCATAATCCAGGCTGAAGGTACGATAAATTATAAAATTTGAGCATTCAAAAAATTAATTCTATTATATTAAATTTTTTCAACTTATGTATATGATCGTATATGAATAATGTTTGAAAAAAAATCTATAAACTACAAATTAATCAAATATTAAATAATAAAACATATGATAGAAATGAGTGATGTGATATTTTTAGGGAGGAAATATATAAATGATTAAATATGTGATAGAAATGAGAAATGTGATGTTTTCAAGGGAAGAATATGAGTAATTGATGATGGTTTTGAGGGAAAAATATGATTGAGATAAAATTTAAAGTATGAGTTAGTTTATTATATAAATTGTTCACATTCTCTCACCACTTTTTTCCACCCAGATTTGGGGGGATTGAAATTGGTGGGCTCAATACACTTTCCCTCCTCTTTTCTTTTATCCCCATTTTCCTTCTCTAACCAAACAAAAGAAAACATTATTTTCTCTCCTATTTTTCATCCACCCATTTTCCTTTATGCTCTATTTGGTATGATAGAAAAATAGAAAGATGAAAAAGGCAAGGGATAGATAAAATATCATATTTTGTAAGGAAGGAAAATAAAAATGATGAAAAAGTGGATGAATGAATTTCTTCCAACTCACCAAAATCAATCCCTTCAAAATTGGAAAGAAAGTGAATGAAAAGTTAATTATTTGTATTGAAATATATCTTATTTGTCTATATAACTTTGAAATATATATATATTATGTATACATTAATTTCATATATAAATACAACGATAAAATATGTATTTATTCTTTGTTAAAAAAATTAAATTAAAAATTTTAACAAATTAAAAAAAATCCATCTTACCAAGCACAAAAAAAAAAATATCGTTTTTATTTTCCATCTATCCTACCAAACATAAAAAAAAATGTATCATTTCTATTTTTTTTTTCTGAGGATAGAAAGTGTATCTATATTACTTTATATTCCTCTTACTTTTTATCATTCCTATCAAACAAAATATTATACCAAATAGGCTATTAGTTTTGTACTAGACGAATTATTGAGTATTTGTTTATGGGATTGAATCCATGAGGCAAGCCACGAGAGACTATTTGGTTGATGTGGGGTTGACGTGGCCAAATAATTAACAATATACCATTCGCAGGCCACAAATTATACGAAGGTTATTGGCTCTATTACTCAGTCATGAATGTTGATTTATGCAATGTGGACATGACACGACTTATGTGCGTCCAAATCAAACAAAATACCTCACTAGGACAGACATGAGTATATATGACCTAAATCGATGACTGTGCAGACCATTGTATTAGAGAGTAATGTGTGATTTTAAGTTTCTTTTCTGCACATTGTAATAAAAAATTTAATATTTCCTAGAACATCCTGTGCTAGAGTTTAAGTGAGTTGAAAAACAACCAAACTCAATAAACAAAGGGAATGAAGCTTAATGCTACTTTGAATGCACCAATATTTTTTACAGACTCTTGGCGGTTAAGCCTGATCTTATCACGTGGCATCATTAATTATATTGTCTTTGGACTGTTGCATAGCATTATTTCTTCGTTATATGACATAGTGGCCTTATCTGCTTGAGCACTTTAATTACTATGTTTCACTATTGGGGCGATATTCAGTTATCATGGCTAATATACATCGTTCTTTATTGGTGATGATTCTCACTATCCGTTTTTAGCCATATTGATCGATATGAGCCTTGTTTTCCTCAATCTTCGAAAACAGTTAGACTAATTATTCACCACTTTTGATATTTCTTGTCATATGGTGTTATCTCTTATACACCTACCAATTATAGAAGTGTGATTGCTTGTTTACCATGTTCAGAAGATCAACTATTCCTTTGGATACAACTTTGTATATGTTTCTGTTTTCGGTTTTTGTGAAAACTTTTCTTACTTACCAAAAAAAAAGTATTGAAAGTTACATTCATAATATGTAATGTATTTTCTTTGGGATCCTTGTCCATTATGTATGTGCAGTTGTTGAAGAACCCAAAGGCCAATTTTCTTTTTTGGTTTTTATTTTTTGTGTTCCCTTGAGTATAGAAAGTTACATTCATAATATGCAAGTTATGACATGAAAGCCGAAATGCAAGATATCATGTGAAGCGATTGCTAAAGTCTGTTGACCATTTATGAGAGTCTGTGTGTGTGATGGGAGAATAAATCTGAATATTTCCCCTTGTATATAGCCATTCAATCTACAAATATTTCCTCTCTCTCTCCATGATTTGATGTGATTAGAAATGATGTTATTGGAAAAAGGTTGAGTTCCATATAAGGGAAAATAAGTGAGAACCATAATAACCCCATTCTGTGGAGGGCAAAGGGTCAAAATACTAACAATTGGTTTCCATTTGTAGTAGTGGATGGAGTCAACTCAATACTTTCCCATTCATTGGGGAATCATCAAGTGCACATGCCACCAAAGAAGGTTCATGAACTCTCACCCCTCAACCTTCACAACTTCAAAGGAGAGCATTCTATTTGAAATGGAAGGTCGGCCTATTTTGACTTGGTGAAATGATAGACCAAAAGACGGACCAAAAAAAAAAACTAGGGTTTGACCACATAGAAGTGCCATGTGGGCCCTCAATTTCTGGGCAAAATCATTAGGTTTTTGACTCATTACCATTGGATCCCAATCTGATGGTGGTGGATTACAAGACATTTTAAAGCTTATCTTTTGGTACAAACATGTTAGCATGTGGGTATGTTGTGCAATAAGGCCAATTCACCATATAATATTTAAACTGGAATGGCTAAATGTTTGATTCAGATTGTGGTTCAATATTAGCTATCTTGATTAATTCCTATAATTCAATTTCATAACATAGGATCATCACATTAAAGTTGGTCTCCTACCAGTTTAGAGGGTTGATCAAGTAATAGGAAATCAAGTGAATTTTAATAGTGGAGTAACTTCTAAATCCTAAACCTTAGGGATGCAACTTGGGTGGGTGACAATAGTTAAGAGGTCAACTTGAGTCCAACTCAAGTTATAAAATGCTCAACCCTAGGTCAATCCAAGCTCGACATTTAAACCAAGTATTTCCATACTAAGATATTTTAACTTGGGTCGAGCTCAGATTACATTGAAATGACTAAAATTCAGGTTTATTTCCCAAATTGATTTTGTGTTTAATTTGGGTTTGAATCTAAGAATTACTGGGGCTAAAATTGGAGTTTAATTGAAATTAAACCTAGTGAGTTTAGACTGCGTGGCAAAATCCATGATCCTATTCTTAATATTGTCCAATTTTTACCACGCTCGTGTTTTTTTCCCTAATCCTAATCGAAATATTTAAAAGCTTTGTTCAAATAGTGAATCTTATTGGATTGGGTTCCAATTAACCTAACCATGTTGTTGGGTCTTGAACCACTTAGAAATGCATGCGAATAGGATATATAGAAGATTAAACCATTTTGTTTTTGGTAAGTGTATTTCATTAACCAAAAAGATTATACAAAGTTTCCACCAAGTGAAAAAAAAAATAAAAAAAAGGGAGATTGAGGATGTCAAAGCTTACACTTAATTTGCCAACAAAGACAATTTGCATAAAATATCATAGATGCCACCTTTTTGTACAAGCACTTAATATATATACAATGTGCATGCAACTAGATTGAAAGAATAGAGGGCAAAGCTGTTCTTAATTAGCAACATTGATTATG
Organism: Ilex asprella; assembly: GCA_023539305.1. Taxonomy (NCBI): domain Eukaryota; kingdom Viridiplantae; phylum Streptophyta; class Magnoliopsida; order Aquifoliales; family Aquifoliaceae; genus Ilex; species Ilex asprella. The sequence goes on along the minus strand of CM042200.1, from coordinate 759,844 downwards.
GACATCTCATGAGGGCCAGGTGGACAAAAGGATTTGTTAATTAAATAATTTAAATGCTTAAAAGTTAAGCTTGGATTAGATATAAAAATGAATTAAAGGCAAACTGCAACCCCAAATTGGGGGCAAAATAGGGACATGAATCATTAATCAGATGTGTTTTGTGGTGATCATATGATTTTTTTTTTTTTAGGGTGGCTTCAACTTGCCCTATAAGGTTTCCTAATGGGGGGAAAAGGGTAAAATGGAAATAAATATTTTATTTTTAAGGTCTAATGATGATTACACAACTTGCCACTTGAAAGTTTCCTAATAGGGCAAAAGGGGTAAAATGATACTAATATTTTATTAATGATAATTGTACTATTTAATTATAAATTAATGTGATGCTTTCATCTAATATAAAGAAAGGTTTTTCCAATAGTATTTTCTTTATCTTTGTTGGATGGATGAAGCTAATTTAATAATTTAGTGACTTTAGAGAAAGGATGAGTGGGACTTAAAGCATAATTTAGTGCAAATGGGTAAGGCTATTCTTTTAAGGTAAGACCTTAAATAGTGGGTTAAATAGTAGGTAATTTATATATGTTGATTCCCTTCTAAATTTGGAAACTTTCAGTGGTTAAAGTTTGTGTTTCACTCATTACTTTGTGGTTTCTTCCTATAAAATTTGAAAATTATTTGAAGATTACTGTAGACCTTATGCTTATAGGGGCAAGCTAGAAATAGTCTTTTGTTTATTATAATATTTACTCTACTTTAGAGTAATGTTGGTATTTAGATATGCATTTACAAGTCTAACTTTGGATTTATGTAAATACTTCTTAATCTCGTTGTTTGTATCATATTCGTCAATTTTAGATAATATAGAATGAAAGGATATTTGTCAAAAATGAATTTCTAAAAGAAGATGTCACGTAACGGTTTTGAAATTGAGAGGATAATAGTAATTCATTGGAAAGTTATTAAGAGAGATGTCGCAGAAAGCATAATTATAGAAAGATTGTGGCTATAAAGGAGCAACTAATGGCAGAACGAAAGACACACGAAACAGACTCAAAAGACCCACGATCACTAGAGCATTATTAGCAACAATCTTAAGATAGAATTTAGTGTAGTATTCAAGACTCTTCAATTAGTCTTTTGTAACCAATATTCCTATTGATTAATACAAAATTTTCCTTTTGTTAATCTTTGATTTTCATTTCTCAATGTGCTTTATCCATCCAATTGTTTTTATCCACTGAAATCTCGAAACAAGGCAATGATCCCCATTTGCACAATCGCCTAAGTAATTCCATCGAAAATGATACATGTGTCGATACTAGGATATTGTTGGTGTATTCGCTTTCAAAGTTAACCCGAAGAGGGTCTATGACAATGAAATTGAACTCCCACATGAGAAGCTTTATTATAGAGATTTTGTTTGGCTCAAAACAAGGGTGAGCTAGTTAAACAATTGGCATAGACCCAAAATTTATTTATTTTCTAAAGCATGTGAAAGTAGAACTGTACTATACACTTTGTTGTTTTCAAAAGACGTCGTTTTGCAAATGATATGACATTGTTTTAAGAGCAACACCCATGTTTGAAGAGTAGAGCAACACTTATGCAGTCTAAATCAAAATTCAAATTTCTCATTCAAAATCTATGTGCATCATCACACATATCATTTTGTGGGTCTCAAAAATTTAAAATTTTCATTTCTTGTGTGGAGCAAATATAATTAAAGTGAAAGATTTTGATTTTGATTTGGATAAGATAGCGTTTTTTCAACTCAGAATGGTGGTGTAACTAGTTTTGATGGAAAGAGGTTAGGACCCCCTCATGTCCTTCTTGCTTGCTTTTAGGAGAACATAACCCATCTAATCTAAAAGCAAAGAAGAAACCCCACCAGAATCCACTTTCAAACCACAGTTGACTTCATTAATTCAGGCAACCCTATCATCATGATCTGGGCAGAATGCTCTCTCCCTCTCTCTCTCTCTCTCTCACACACACACACACATACAAATACGGAAATCACACAACCATCTTGTTAGGAGTCCCTTAAATTTGAATCTGCAGGCTGCAGATCAGTTGAGGCCAAAACATAAGAGAATATTAGGTTCATGTAAGTTCAAAACACCCCAGTATTAGACTAGATATCTAGGGCACCACTTTCATGTCTTTGCATTTCCAGGAAAGCCCCTAAAATGGGTACTGATCATGTCAATCCTACTCAATGGTCCATTTACAGGCAGTGTTTGTTAAGGATTGCAGAAAAAGTTTTGGAAACTGTACACTTTATAAGATTGCCTGAACAATGTAATCAATTACAAAAACTTATTTAGAAAGGCTGTCTCCAACATTATAAAGCAAATTTTTCATAAACTTACTTTTGCACCAATGAACTGAGTTAGAATTTTGTATCAAACTCTCAGTAAGTACAGTGGTTTTCAGTTTGTCTTGCTTAGCTTTCCTGTTCACAATTATTAATTCCATTTAAAACAATTATGAGACATACATAACATGATGTTCTCAAAACGACATCATATCACATACAAAACGATATCGTTTTAGAGTAAATAAAAACATTTTTTTGTTAAACAGCAGAGACTTTGGCAGATCTTGGCTGGAAAATTTCAAACGTTGAATGGACCATGGATAAGACTAAGTGACCCGTTTAATACCGTACCGAAATTCGTATATAGTTTTTAGTTTTGATCTGAATAATTTGTAATTCACAATGACAAAAAATTAAAATATCAAAAAATATTATTTTGGACCGTAAATAAAGTATCAACCCCTTGGCAAGTCAAGTTGGAACGGCAGTACAACTGACATGCCGACTCTAATAACTGCGTACGCATGTGAATTCGTTTAGGTACGTTGTATGTACCGTAAGCACATTATTTTAGTAACAGTAATATTTTACAGATCAAATTTTGAGACTAAATTTAGAGTTTAAATGACATGACAACTTATTATTTCATATTTTTATTGAGACTCAAATAACTTTGTACCAAACAAAGAAGTCCAACTCAACTATCATGTCATTTGGGCTTCAAATTTAATCTCAAAATTTAGTCAGTGTAGCATCACTCTCTTTGAATTCAATGGGTCGAAATGTTTCTCAAGCCTCTCTATCAGCCCTTGTACCATGTTTATCGACAAATGGCACGATCAATTAACATAATGCACCTTCGTCCGAATGTTAAACATAAATAACTCATTTTTTATATGATAGGCAATTATTATTAAACTTCAATTTGATCGTGATTCAATATATATATATATATATATATATATATAAATATTGTATATGATGAAATTGTATTAAAATTAAGATCTAACTTAGTAAAATTCAGTAAAAATGTGATAATTTGATCAAATTCAAATTGATAAGATTGTTTGAGATTAGCTTTAAACTTTTCAAATTAATTCTATTTTTTTTTGTCAATTTAAAAAAATTATAATTATTTTATATCAACTTACTAAACAATGGCTATTTCGGAAGTGTAGTCCATTCTTTTGTACCCAATCGTAGTCTAGACTCCAATACCATACAGTACAAAGACTGCCAACCCTTTAATAATAACTTGTGATGGTCATTTTATTCCAGTTGATTTGACAATACAGTAAGTGCATCTTCAGGATATGACACAGACCCCCCCTATGACCTGACCTTTCCTTGTCAGCATCATCATATCACTCACTCAAAGCGGCTATCAGCCGTACGATCATGCATAAATCCGGTCCCACCAACTAAGGCACTTCATATTCGACACGTGTCACCAACCCATGATCTCTCCATCAGTCTCTCTGAAAGCTCAACTGTTTACCTTTCATTCTAGTACTACTGAGCAGTTGCAGTGTTTTGGAAGGTCTGCTTGCTGTTATGGGCACTGACTTCCACGTGCCATTTATGACCAATCTGACACCTACTGCCTAACGTAATCTGATGGGTTTTTATTGATGGAGGAAGGGAACACAGTGATATGATCTTAGGTCTCTTCTATCAATCAGTCTTCTCTCATTCCTTTTGCCTGTTTTTTTTTTTTTTTCTCGCATTGATCAATCTTTCGTTCTCTCTCAGGTCTTTGCCTTGAAAACTGAACTATCTGCACTTCTTTGTGCATTTGTGCTTTGATAGGTCTAAAATTCTAAATTCTTGGGCTTGTAGCGGTTGGGACGACCCCTATATTGGTGTTGGACTTTCAAGTAGGATTGCAATTGTTTAGCGTATTTCAGGATGCGAGCATGCCCAGGTTCAAATGAATTTAACAATTTCATAAAAAAAATGATCTTATTTAAATTGATGTGAGATTTTTGATAGTGACCATTCATGTAATTATATCGAGACAAAATATTACTCTTTAATTTTTTTCTATGCCTTGAACATAAAAGGATTTAAACCATTCTTTTGAACAAACAAGATATCGAAAAAAAATTAATGGGTATAACCAAGTAGAATGATTTTATTGAATAATGCACGTGAAAGAGGCTAAACATAATCACTAGAATGATGACAAAATTACAATGAACCAAAAAGAAAAAACATGAAATTAAAGAGTGTAGAAGCAAGTATAGTATGTTGTTTTATAGGAGTGTTGATTGGATCTCTTCCTTTTTGACTTGCCTTAGTATTTTTTAGGTGGTGATTTCTAACTATTGGGAGCCATCGTTTTAGGTCACTCAGTCTGTACCTTGGGCCTATCTTTACAACAACTAATAATGTGTCTTTAACTTTCTATAATCAACAGCTCCACGACATCACATTTTGGCTTGGATCCGTATTTTTCTGAGATTTTTGGAGATCTTTTCACATAACTACATAATTGCCTAAAACATTTCCTGACTCAACTCTATCTGTTGGATTGTCTCATGTGTCATTCTCTAATTTTGCATATTTTGGTGTAAACATTGCTACCCCAAAACGACATGTGGCTAAGCCTTCTTTTCGAGGGGTCGTTTTGGTTCTTTGAAGTTGAATTGTTGCTGCCTTAATTTCTCCGTCTAGTTGTCACTTTGTGATTTGGTTATGCTTCATGGTGCATACGACTTAATCTCCACGTATAGCCTCTCAGCCTTTTTCCATCTTCTCATATTTGTAAGAAATGGTTGCCACACGATTTGATCATATTGTTTCATCATTATGACAATTCGCCTAATTCTTATATACATTTCTTGTCAAACTTGTTTTTTTCATTATTGTGGTGTTTCTTTTGATCCTCTTTTCTTTGGCGATGGCATCCTTATCCAACTCTTGCTTTTCTTCACTTCAACAAGCACTCGCCAAAGGCCCTCGGAAAATTAACTATTCCACTTTCATTCTGAATGCTAACGACTCTTCTCAGATAATGGGGCATTGGTCCTAATTTTATTACTCATCCTTCTTCATCTGTTTGCAAATATTACCTCGTTTCCCATTAGCCTCTCCCATTTAAACGAGGTGAGTGGTTGCAATGGTTCAACTGCTGCTCCGCCGGAAACCCTATCATGCATGGAAGTCCCTTTCACTCGAATGGATTTCATGGATCGCATGTGTACTGGCTGCTAAAGGCAATTGTGGTGTCGCTTTGGCATTTATGACGCCATAGATCTCATCTACATTCTTATGCATATATTGACAAACCTCTTCTTAGTGCGCCCCTCCTTTTCTGGTTTTTCGCAAATAATGTCTTTCATCTTCGATATAAAGAATGATGGCTCCAACCATTTCTGACACATTAGAGGAAAAATAAAAAGAAAGAAAATATATAGACTTAATGTACCATTATATCCTTACATCTGAAAAATAAATTTTCTTTTGCAAATAAATTTTTTGAAATAACACGGTTGGAAGGAGATAGAAAATAAATTTTCTGTATCAAAATAACATGCTTCATTATTTTTTTTTTAGCAAAATAATTTTTTCGATAACAATTTATTTTGTGGGTTTGTTAAATCAGAGAGAGGGGGTCATTGGGATTCGACTGGACAATAGCATGTTTACTAGACTAGTTCCTCTATAAGTTGCTTTCTTCCTTCTTAAAACTTTCATGCATGTGTTTGATAGATGAGAAATAAATAAAGGGCAAAAAAGTAAAATCACTATGAATAGCCTAACCTCTCGCTTTTTTCCTTCTATTTTTCGCCCAAATTTGGACAAAAATTTATTGGTGGGTAGGGCGCAAAGAGAATCTTTCCAACTTTTCTTTGCATCATATTTTCCCTTTTAACCAAACGGTGGAAAAATTTTATTTTCATCCTATTTTTCTTCCTTAATTTTCTTTCCACTTTACCAAACAACACATTGGAGAGAAGAATGAATAAGAAAAAGAGCAGGACGAGCTAGGAATTCAGGAGATCCGCACTTAGGGAACAGCATAATGCGCTCAGGATCAATTTTCTATGGAGTTAGGGTAGGGTTTCTTTCCCTTTTCTAAACATTGAGACTAGGGCTATATGTATATGATTTTTGACTGGTACTCGTACAAATACTATAAATCTACCACTGTTCTGGATTTCTTGCAAAAGTATGACTCGGTTTGTTAGAAAAATACCCGATTTACATCTAATGTACAGTTTTTGTTCATAAACCTTAAATCTTGAATAATGGTTATTTGAGAATGTTTCTTTGCAATATCATGCATGTGTTTGATTGAAATCTTTTTTTTTTTTCAGAATTCCAGAAAGTACAACATGATTAAAAATCTTGTGTTGATGGGTGTGATGAGCTTTAACTTACTCAAACATATATCACATAATATTTAGATGAGTTTCTTATCACGAGGGTTTGAAGGTTTCTAATCACTTGTAGTGGGCTATTGGTATCATAGAAAGTAAGTATAAAATTAGATTATATTAATCTGTATGAAATCTAACTTATGCAATAAACATAATTCAATTTATATATATATATATATATATATATTGTTATATACAACTTAATCAAATTTGAAAATAAGTAAAATCCATGCTCTCACAGTGACGCATATCTGTACGAACAATAAAATAAAAAAACCAAAATATTCAATCCGAGCCTTGTGAAACGCGATCTCATTAAAACAGATTTGTTCCCTCTCGGTGCTCAAGGTTGATGAACAACTATCTTTCAAGAAAGAATAAATTTTACGCTCTTAAAAAAACATCACTTCAATCTTCAAAACTCCAGCAAACATAACTTATATTTATACTTGAACCGAACCAAAAGAATAATGCAACAATACGCAGAGAGAGAGGAAAGAAATTATGAAACTAAAATTCATAATTGTGATAGATTGAAATGACAATAGGACGGTCTATTTATAGATCCTTAGTGGCTATTCAGATAGCCTAAAGAGACATATGATGTCACTGTTCAGATTGAAAAGACACACTCTTTAATTTGAACAAGCGAAAGACACCTCCTAGAATAAATAGATTCTCTGGAATGAAGCAGACCCAATTTTGGCATCAAATTCAAAGTAATGGGAATAAAATTTTAAAATCCGGTTGGAGTTTAAATTTCTATTGGAAGGCTGAGACCGATCCACGGACTGGACTGTTTGGATTAACACATAACCCGCACCGTACCAAATGAATTTTGTCCAAAAAAATTATACATTTTTTGCCCAAGCCCAAGCCCTATCCCGATCGTGGTGAGGCGAGGCGGCACGCGTGTAATAACCATGGTAGTGTAGGAACTCTCTCCGCTCACAAAAATGTGTATCCCTTAGGGCCCACCCATGAAGCCAACTATGAGTATATTAACTCACCAAAGTGTTAGTTTTCTTCCAATTTGAGACAAGTCTTATTCCATTACACCTATTTTAGTTTATTTCATCACTTCAATTGGATCACTTTGAGACATAATTTCTCATTCAATATTTAATAGTTCTAGACAAATAAATATATGACGTTCATCTACTCGCGGAAGAGAACACGTTTAAACTTGGTTCCACCAATTTCGAGGTGTGGGTCTGATTTTTGTTTAAGCATAAAGTTGCTCAAATAATCTAATCTAAAACCATTTTCCAACAATTGGTCCTTTCCAAAGTTCAAAGTCATTATTTATTCACGTAAGTTCGAGACTGAGGGTTAGTATGCTACTCTTAGAAAGATTTTGTCCAATACTGACGTATCAACATAAGTGCTTCCAAGAACGATATAGCCCTATTGGAATCAATTGGATAGTTTGTGTTTGTAGGAAAGAATCAGATATATTTCAGTGTATGAATTCTTGTTAGTTAATCTACGTATATGAAATATGTTTGTTTTCAATTGGTTATTCTCTAAATGATCTATCACATGATTAAATTTATGTACATGTGACTTTTAGCTTATCATGATTGATTATTTTTATTGGGATTTGTTGGTGTAAATCTTTAATGGTTGATTTATGCTTTGAGAAATTTAACTTTTTTTGCAAAAAAATTAGAGATTTTTATTTAGATAAAGTGGATTTTATTTGTGATTTCAATGGATGAATGATTAATGATCTATTAGATAGCTATAAATACTTTCACATGTTAATCACGTCAATTTTGAAATTGGAGCGCGACAGAGAGATTACTAATGAGAGGGAATAAAAAAATCAAAAGAAAATGAAAAAAGCAAAAAAAAAAGTTAAAAATTATACTTTGCACTCAAAAAGATTTAAGAATTTTTACCTTACATCATCAAAAATTAAAATTTTTATACTATGCATTCAACATATTAAAATTGTTGCAATCTAATCTTTCTGTGAATTTCTGTTATTCATTTCATCAAAAATCACTTCATTGACATTGGCAAAATAAGCAACGAAAAACTATGGTCATATTATAATACTTTTAATTAATTGATGGTATATTCTAAAAAATAATAATTTTAAAAGTACAAAATAAAAAAATTTAATATTTTGGAGTATAAAATATAATTCGCCAAAAAATAAAAAATTGATTAGAATAAAGATTTCAGGGTTTTAGGGACTTGACTATGGTATCGAAATTCAAAATTTTAGTACCATACCGAAATTTATCACATTTGTGGTAAATTTTACCACACTTGTGGTACCCAAAAAATGGTAATCATAGTTACCACAACAGTGGTACAAACACTCACAAAATGTGGCAAAACATTCACAAATGTGGTAAATTATTCACAAAAGTAATAAATTTTTTTGTACTTAAGAAAGGTAGTAAAAATAGTTACCATAAATGTAGTAAAAGTACCTATAATCTATATCTATATACTACTATAAAAGTACCTTAAGTGAAATTTTTTT
>CM042200.1:684274-714135 GCA_023539305.1 Ilex asprella | reverse complement strand
AGGATCCGTGAGAAGTAAACCTTGTTTCCGTCAAGTAAATGTCGTAGCTACGGTCTAACTGAATCACAATTGCCATAAGCTCCTTGATATTATGGGACTTGTAGGAAAAAAATTTAAAATCTATTTTTGTAAAGTTAATTTTGTCACTTCCACCAACCACCATTTTTCGTACAAGGTACAGTAGATGTGAAGGTTGTGTCTCCTGAAATGATGCGCTCCCCACAAAACAAATTAGTCTGACGAATTCATTGATCCGATGCATCAACTTATCCTTTTTCGATGGGTCCATCAAATTCTCGAGGACATTGAAGGGAAGTTGGTTCTCCAGCAAGAACAAGTCCTGTAGTGCAAAGGCTAGATGGTGACTTCTCATCCCCAAATCACCTTCGAAACCTTCTACAACACGCCAAATGTAATACAAAACAAAGCACCCGTCCAGGAGGATCATCCTTGCAAATGTCTCGTCAGTGAAGCTCCGTGTTGATTCCTCATCATATTACTCTCTCACCTCACAAATCCTCAAGAGAATTTTTTCATATAAATGTCTAAGTCTTGTGGGGTCTTTTGAAACTAACTTACTTTCAATATGAGGCTTCAACTTCTGCACTTTTGAAATGATTGGAATTTTAGAGATCTTGATGCTAGCAATGAGATCAGCCACTCCCCCTCTATCTCCAGCAGACATGTCGTCAACTTCATCCATAATCAGCACAATCTTTGGATGCGTTGAACTGGAATTATAGTTAACAATTAAACAGGATTCTTATAAGGTATTTCTTGATGCATGTACAATAAAACAGAGTATTACTAACTGATCCATGTTAACACTCAGAGCTTCATTACTAACAAGTTCCTTTATAAAATTTGTTGTACTTCCACCTATTCCTTTCTCGACTTTGACATCAGCCTTTTCACGGTTGTCACTAGCAGTTACCTAATCGAATTAAATAGGAAGTAACATATATAGCCAAGTTGGTTAGTTAGATGTTACTTCTTATTTAATTCGATTAGGTAAATGCTAGTTACAACCGTGGAAAGGCTGATGCCAAAGTCGAGAAAGGAATAGGTGGAAGTACAACAAATTCTATAAAGGAACTTGTTAGTAATGAAGTTCTAAGCGTTAACATGGATCGGTTAATAGTACTCTGTTTTATTGTACATGCATCAAGAAGTTAATTGTTAACTATAATTCCAGTTCAAAGCATCCAAAGACTGTGCTGATTATGGGTGAAGTTGATGGCATGTCTGGTGGAGATAGAGGGGGAGTGACTGATCTCATTGCTAGCATCAAGATCTCTAAAATTCCAATCATTTGCATTTGTAATATGTGGCTTCAACTTCCAGAACGGGGTTGCCGTGGTGGTAAGGCCCAATAGACACAACCTGTGGTACAAAATATTTCTGGAAATCTTTTCTAGCTCGCAGCATCTCAGGCACCGTATACATACGTGACTTGATCCGCTTCTGGGTTTGAGATTGATCATTTGAATTACTATTAGTGGCATCACCAGCATTGATAATGGATTTAATCCAATCCTCATCCCTGCTTGATAGATGGCCATTTTTTCTTATTGCATTCGTATTCGTATTCTGGCTTGTGCACAGTTCTTTGGTCGGTACCTACTCCGTGCCCTCGGCCATCATCAGCTTCTCGAAAGGTAAAATTTGTATCAAAAAGAAGCTATACATGAGCAAACAAAAGTTCAACTAATATTGTCCATCATCAGCAGCAAGGCAGGAAATTTTGTTATGGAGGGTTGAATTTAAATTATACTACTTGCAAATAATTATAGATAAAGTCCACTGTAGACTGATGGGAATTCCACTTCATTCACGTACAAAGCTAAGTGTTACATTTACATAATTCTGGGAAGAAAAATCAAGTAAAATCCATCCACATTGCTTGCTAAGTGCATCTGCTAAAATTTAGCTATCTAAAGATTGAAATCGTGCTTCAACAAAAAATATCTACATTTTTGATACATTGATACTTTATATTTAGAATATCACTGTAGTATTATATATAAATAGTTTATAATATATTCTCTGTCCTCTTTCCATTTCCCACATCTCTTGTTCACTTTTTATTTTTTCCTTCATTTTTTCTCTCTCTCCCTTTAATAGTCCCAACAAAGGTATAAGATATGAGAAATAATAGGATTAATAGCACTTCTAGTCTTTATAAAATATATTTTTTGTCAGTTTTATCCTCATTATATTAATTTTGTTAATTTGGTTCATAAAGTATTCAATCCGTGTCAATTTGGTTCCTACATAGACGAACCGTTAATTTTTTTTTACGGAAGTAACCACGTGTCATTTTTTTAGACGGTATCACTTGCCCAACACATAACTATTCTGTAAAAAAATTAGCGGTTCATTTATGTAGGGACTCAATTGACAAAATTGATACAATGAAAACTAAACTAAGAAAATATAAATACTTCAAAGATCAAAAGTGCTATAAATCTGAAATAATATTTAAAAGAAGTAGTTAAACAATAAAAAAAATTGTTGGAATATGTATTAAAAAAGTGAGTAACTAAAATATAAAAGATATATATTTTTAGATGGTTAAAATATAAAACCTCGTTAAAAATGCTCCAAGTATGATATGTACATTTTTTTGTTTTGTGGAGAATTTTTACCACGTGTGTCTGCTTACAAAGTTTCGCTATGTGTGTAAGCCAAATACAACAATACCCTATTCAGACCCACTACTGCCATGATTGGAAATAAACCATCCTATCACATGAAGCTGGATCCAAATACGACAAGACACTATTGCGATCCCTCGCTGTTGGGCCTAAGTTTTTTATGCTTTTAGTCTGTTTGGTGGCCTAAGAGTGTTATTAATAAACTAGTTAAGAGTTAACAAATACAAGAACAAGCAGCATACTTTGGGAAAGTTATCTAATTCACCAATGCAAAAACAGAATATATTGAAACCCAAAAAGCCACCATAAATTGAAGGCCAGGTTAAAAGGATAGCAGGAAACAGTGTGATGAAACCAAGTTCTTCAGTAAAAAAGGAAAAACAACCTGCACATATTGAGCAGGAAAAAAGTTATGTGAAACCTGTGATAAAACTCCAAAAAATTAGAAGAAATAAAATCAATTTTTTGAATCAGCTTAAATAAACCGTATATGTTGGTCCAAAAGCTAAGGTCCAAACACTGACTTATTTTACTCTAAAACTTATAAAATCAACCTATTTCAGTCAATTCTAAATATGTCCATTGCCACCCATTCTACCTTGAGGTCCAATCCCCTTGGTGGCAGTTGGGAACCGCCTGTTGGCTGGGGGCCTGGGACGGAGCCAAATTGACACCCCCCCTCTAAAAAAAAAAGAAAATCCCTAATCATTTTCAAAAATCATCAGACGTGGTAAATTTGTAGTGTTTGCCAGTTAACTGCAATAGTTATACTCAACATTGGCACAGAGACAGAGATTGAATGGATTAAAATTCAGGCAATGGCAATGATAATTTGTGTCAAAGTTTCCCTTGCAGTTCACTCTATCAATAGAATTAACAACTAACCTTTTGAGCGAAAAACTGGATTCTCAAACTATGCATCTTAAACAAACAAGAGTATTTACATGAACAATAGAAGGGAGGGGAGAGAGAGAGATACCAATGTATTCTTTTTGGAAGAAAGACAAAGGGAAAGAGCGTCAGATTTGTTCAAAAAAAACTAGCAAGGGAAGAACCACAAGATTCTGATTGATTTGTCTGGATTTATGTGAATACAATACTCAAAGTTGGATTATTTATAGATGTGTGAAAGTTTTGGAATCTTTCTATGGAACTTGGTATGCCTACTTAAGCTGGTGAGAATGATGCCTAACTAGAACAATTAGATTGAGACATAAAAAAATATAGTGCTTTATAACAACCTCAAGAAAAGGATAAAACAATCACATACGTACAACAGACTTGACAAACGTGTAGGGATTTTTGAGAACATAGCACTTGAATTTGAGTTATATAAAGTTGAGTGAAGCCTAAGGAGTATTTTTGTGCAACTTAGGGATCGGATGCCCTCTTAAGCTGGGGAGGTTCACGTAAAATTTGCACTATCAATGTTTAATTGAAAAATAGTTTCATAGATCAATGAATATAGTGCTTTATAATAGTCTCAAGAAAAGGATAAAGTGAACAAAGTCATATGCGTATAATAGAATTGACAAACAAGATTCGTCTGCCTCAATAAATAATATATATGTAGTAATTTTTATCTAACTCTTTTTATTTCTGTGACCAGGAATTTATATCTAACCCAAGAAAAGGATAAATCAAGTAAGCTCAAAAAAGTATAGTAAAATTGACAAATCGGATTTGTTCGAACTAATGAAAACACAACACTCCAATTTTTATTATATATGATGATACCAAAAATAATTCTAAGTGTGAATTCAAACCTCTAGTCCAGGTCAGGAGGTTAGACAAGGAAGAAAAGCTCGAAGAGTAAGAGCTCAGCTTCCCGCCAACAACAAACCGACTGGAATGACATAGGGACAGCTGGATAGACAACAAACATTCCCAAAATAAAAAGAATGAGAACGAAAAGCTAGAGTCAAGGCATAAAACTCTCAACCAACCAAGATCTTCTCTCGAAAATCAAGAAAAATCTCACGGATGCAAGACAAGGATCTCGGTGTAGACTCCTTAGAACGAGGAATTAGTCTATATATGTTGAACAGTGCCTTCATTAAGGCACAACACACCCAGAGAACAAAAACCTAGAGACATAAAAGTTGTTCTAAAGTGATCAATAAAGAAAAGGGAGTAAGAGCCTCCATTAAAGAGTGGACTAGCCAAACTCTGTAGCTGGTGAACCACTACATTCTTTCTGTGTCATCATCCCCATGCATTGAAGATCAACCCTCACCTCATAATCCATTCCTTGAGCCCTGCAGCTCAGATCTCACCTTAGTCTCACGATTCATTGACTTTGCTCATCCACCAGAAATCACACCATCAATATACAATTGGGTGAAGCCTTAACTATTTTTGTGCAAATTGGGTACGTCCACTTAAGCTGGTGTGAATTATACCTAGATTAGTTACTGTGTAGTCAACAGGTCTATTTGGCATGAATAGGGTCTTTTGGTTCTTGGGTTTTTTAGGATCGAGGATAACAGGTCGATGTTGGATTTGATGATCTGTCATCCTCTTGTTTTTGTAAGTATCCGTTACACATACGGGATACGTATATTTTTTTTCGAATTTATGATATCATTTACTTACCGAAAAAAATGTGTAGTCAAAAGTTAACATTAGACATCTAAAAATACGGCACTTTATAACTCTCTCAAGAAAATGATAAACAACGAGCTCACAACAATACAATAAAATTGGCAAATGGGATGTGTCTTGATTTTATGAGATCACAACACTTGAAATTGAGTTAAATGTACAGTTGAGCGATTTCTGCAGCTTGGGCATGTCCTCTTAAGCTGGCAAAAATAATGTATGAGTTGAATAATTAATGTTAAATAAGATTTGCTTAAGACATGTACTAGGATACTACTTTATAGTGGCCTTAAGGAAAGGATAAAGTAAAATAGCTCACATCATCAGTAGAGTATGACTGATCTATTGGATCTGTCTGCCTCTATAAGATAGCATTATGGTACCGAAATTTCTTTTTGAGTACCATACATCCAAATGATTTTAGGTTATTGATCTTCTTTTGATTTATCCTTGATCATTGATTATGAAAATGATAAATTAAAATAAATAATTTTTACACAAGTTAAATATTTATTCAAAGAAAAAAAGGAAGTATGATGCTGAAAAAATATTTTTCAATACTATAGCCCAACCCGAAAGAATCCAATACCTTATATCTATCTAAGGAAAGGATAAAGCAATAAAGGTGCATAAGTACGGTAGGATTGATAAATGGGATTTGTCTAGATTTATGCGGATATAATATTCATAATTGGGTTCAAGTCTGGCTTCCTTCTCTTCCACCTCTCAAAAAAGTTAGGGGTCGTTTGGTAACGTTTTTGTTTTCATGTCTTCAAAAAAATAAAAAACAAAAACAATTTTTGTCTTTGTTTTGTGGTAAACAATGAAACAAAAAACATGTTTGGGAGTCATTTGTGTCTATCAAATTATGAAAATAAAAACAAAAAACATGTTTGGTAGCTACTTCAAATTTTATCCTAAATATGTTTTATATTATTTCATATAACATGATTTTTTGAAATAAAAGAATAGATCATATTGTGCTGCAACTCCAGCCGTATATGGGAGATTTGAGCCATGTAGTGGTCCACTCTAATTACCCTCTTACAGTTTTCTTCTAGGATAAAATGATTTCATTGTTTAGCTTGCTCCCCACAAGGCAGCTTGGTGTGCAGCCATTGCTTCAACCAATAATGGTTCTTCAGATTTTTTTTTTTAAGAAAAAGAAATTTTTATAGAATGAATCAAAGAATTACAAGAAGCAAAAATTACAAGAATTTAACAAGTCAACCAAAAATACATTCCAAGGCATTAATCCTTCAAAAAAGCCAGAAAACAACAACATTCCAACCATGGAAGCAGCCATTCCAACCCAGCAGCATGAGCAATACTCTACTAACTATTTTCTGTACTCTAGCAAAAGGCAGCAAGCTCTGATCCCAAGTTCTTCAGATTCTCAGGATAGACATACCCAAAATCAAATATGCAAATTTAAACCCATAATTGTAGATTCATAGCCATACCCAAAATCAAACACACACACATGAGATTGTTGCTTTCAATGGTTTGATTGAGGAGAGACACACAGACAAATCGACAGAGACACACCCCCACAAATCGACACACACACATAGACAAAAAGACAGATCTGAGTTATATATATATAGATCTATGTATATATATATGCATATATATAGAGATCTATGTATATATATATGCATATATATACACAAATTTACGCATATATAGAGTTTTATATACATACATCCACAGCAAGAGCGAGATCGACATATGGTTTCTGTTCGTCTTCGTAGGCAGGGCACCATCGGTTCGTCTTTGAAAAGAGAGCACCATCACAACAAAAGAGAGATTGACAGAGGGTTTCGGTTCGTCTTCGTTGTTGAGAGAGAGACGAGAAGAGAGAGTTGCTGAGAGTGGAGGAGAAGAGAGAGAGTCGATCTGTGTTCTACTTCATCGTTGTTGCCGAGAAGAGAGAAAAGAAGAGTTGGCAGAAGAACTCCTTAAGTGGGAAAATGAAAAAAGACCCCCTATTTATACTTTGAGAAATGAACTCGTCTTTTGTGGCTAACAAGATTCGAAGCTGAGACCTCATTTAATTAACAAACACGTGTTTTGTGTGTTTTCTGAAACACAAATTTTTTGTTCCTATTTTTTTGTCTTTGTTTTCAAATAACTAATATAAAACAAAAACAAAAACAGTATCCAAACATATTTTTGTTTTTATTTTTGACAAAAATTAAAAATAAAAACACAAAACACAAGACAAAGACAGTAAACAAACAACCCTTTAGTCTTAGAAATACTTTTGTTCAACTTAGTTAGGCCCGCTCAAGCTGACAAGAATTATATATAACTTGAACAATTCGTTAATAGAAAAATAGCTTAGACATCGAAGAAATATGTAGTACTTGATAACTTCCTCAAGAAAAGGATAAAGAAATAAAACTCACATCAGTGCAGTAGAACTCAAAAACTAGGTGTGCCTAGATTCATGAGAACACAGCAATCGAAATTGGGTTAATTATACTTGAGTGAAGTCGTAGAAATATTTTTGTGCAACTTGGGTAGGTTCACTATAAAGCTACCATTATTACAATAGATTTGACAAACTAGATTTGTCTGTCTCAAAAAAGAAAAAGAATGTAGTACTTTATAACTAGTTCAAGAGTAGGATATGTAAAACAATAAAGCTCTTAGCACTACAGTAAGAAGAGTGACATATATACAAGATGTGTCAAGATTTATGAAATACAAAACTAGAATAAGGAGATCTGAGTTGCTTGTGGAAGGATCAAGTCATATGCGGTGTGTGGTTTTGATATAGTTGCAGAGGCCCTCACACTCACTAGGAGAAGACCAGATTTGGAAGTAGGCTTGGACACCAGTGAAGAAAAGAGCTAGGATTGCTCCTCCTAACGCTAAAATACTCCATGGGTTCTTGAAATAGTCGTCCATCAGTTGAGACCTGTAAACCTTGGTTTTATAGCGACGGAACTGAGTTAACCAACTTGTCAATGTCTCATCGTAGTAGCATTGGATATCATATCTGACACCTGCATAAGCACAAGGATTTGGGACCAAATCACGGCCTATCTCGTGGAGAGGTTGGCTACTTCGTCATCGCTGCCTAGGAAGTTGTCCAGTATTCTTGCGGAACTAAGCATCATAACATCATCAGGATGCGAAATGAGTTTACTTAGAAAGCAAATGTAAGAAGTAACCCATAATTCATTTGGCTCATCTGAACTCATTTCGTCGGCTATTAAGTTCAGAAACTTGGACTTGGTTGAGTTGTTAACAATTATTGACGGAAGTGTCACGGTTGCATAGGATCTGTGAGCATCAAAGTCTATGTCTGTCAAGCTACCTGAGTCGCTAGGTTTAATTTGAATTCCCACTGCCATAAGCTCCTTTATATTACGGTATGTGTAGCGATTAAATTGAAGCATGTCAATGCTTCGGTAATCAACCATTCTTTTTCGTAGAAGCTCCAGAAGATGTGCAGCACCTACACCTTCTTTTTCTTCTTCTTGTTCTCTCCCTCTTTGCTTTTTGGTCACACAGTTCAGTCTGATGAACGTTCTCATCACAGTCATCCAGAATTTCTTTTGGAGTATTCTTTCGTCCATTAAATCCTCGAGAACAAAGGATGGAAGTTGGTTCTCCAGCAAGAATAAGTCCTGCTGTGCCAAGGCTATGTAGACACTTTTCATCCCCAAATCGTCTTCACTACCGAGATAAACACAACGAATGTAAGACAAAACAAAGCACCCGTCCAGGATCATCATCTGTGCAAGCGACTCGTCCTTGTAATTCTGTATGGATCCCTCATCATAACACTCCCTCACCTCACTAATCCTCTCCAGAATTTTGGCGTGCAATTCTCGGAGAATCTCTAACTCGTCTGAAACATACATACTTGCAATAAATGGCTTCAAGTTCTCCACTTGCTGGAGCATGGGGTTGCCATGGTGGTATGGTCCAATAGAAACAACCTGTGGCACGAAGTATTTCTGAAAACCTTTGTTAGCTTGCAGTATTTCAGGGACCTTTCGCATATGTTGCTTTCGAGTTTGAAATTTATTTGACATGTTGGCAGCACCAGCTTTGCGAATCGATATGATCCATTCCTCACTACTATTTTTGTCATCAGTCATCGTCAGCCTCTAGAAGGCAAGCAATTTTGTTACTCAGGTTATGATAGATATTGCAGTCTAATGTAGCTTCTCTGGATGGGCATCCAAGTTCATTTACATATCAAGACTAGTGTTACATTCACATAATTCTGCCAAGAATTCAGTGGAAAATCATCCAAATTGCTCGCTAAGTAAAGCTTGGTAATTTGATATCCTCCCTATTTGGGTATATCAAATGCAATTCTAGCTATATAATATTACATATAGTCCATCTTACACAAAACATAACAATGGTTTATATCATTTAAATCCGACCACTTAAATTTTAATTTTTTAATTATTGTAACTCAATTTATTTATATTTAACATTTTAACCACAAAAAAAGTGTGTTTTGTATGAGGACTCCCTAGTAACACACTATTCCAAAGCCTACTACTTCGATAGTTGAGATAAGAACTCACAACTAATCTAATAGTTGTGTTAAAGTCACATCATTAAATTCCCAAATAAAGTCTCTATAGCATTGCTCTTAATATAATAGCCATGTCATTAGTACAAAGTTGATAGTAATTTGTTAAAGAACAATACTACTTGTATTTAATTTGAGAATCTAATGCATACCCACCATTAAATTGACAATAAACACAATCTAATATTAGGACACCTTTAATTCAATGATTGCAATGTATCAAGTCTCCTTATCAGATCTCAATGGTATTGCTTTTTGTTAAATGAATAATACTACAATGAGTAATACTACATAAAATTAAAATATTGAGTTAATTAATCATTAGAGTTCTAATATTTATTGAGACTCATTATCTATTCACTGATTTTGATTGATTAAATCCACATTTTATGTTCAAATAACATTTTTCTACTATAGGAATATAATTTGAAGATCTAATTAGTGACCTAATTCATTACACCCATTAAATTAATTGTGAATTCCAAAATTGACTTTTCAATCCAAGTAGTACATCATATTCCTTAGCAAAATAACATGCAAAAATAACTTTTTATAACCTTATAGATATTATATTTCTTCTTTTTTTTCTCTAAAATAAACTTATCCATTTCTCTCTCTTCCATTTCTGTCCATTAAATAGATTCTTTGATTTGGGCAAAACTTTAGGGGAAAAAACACAACTTTTTAGAAGATAAAGGTTGTTACATATTAGACTGTTCTCGCTAGCTGTTATACTTTAGTCTTGGAATTTTTAGAAGGGGTCAAGTACTTCATTATGAGATCTTGGTATTCCACATCGGTTAGGGAGAGAAAAGTTGCTGGATTAATAAGTAAGTCCCTCACCTTACATGACATAAGACATTTTCCCAGGAGTATTGGGAGGAACAAAACCGTGAGGGTTAGTGGGTCCAAAGCGGACAATATTATGTCATGTGGAGGGTGAGGTGTTACAAATTGGTATCAGAGCCGACTCTTGCCTGGACCGAGTGTGGGGCCCTGTCGTGCTCGCATGTAGTGGGCGGGCAGGTAGCTGGCAGGCTACTGCACGGGGGCGTACCACATCGGTTAGAGAGAGGAAAGTTGCTGGGTTTATAAGTAAGTCTATCACCTTATATGACATAAGGCCTTTTTCCAGGAGTATTGGGAGGAACAAAATCGTGAGGGTCAGTAGGTCCAAAGCGGATAATATTATGTCATGTGGAGGGTGGGGTGTTACAAATATTGTGAGATCCTGGTATCCCACATCGGTTAGGAAGAGGAAAGTTGCTGAGTTTATAAGTAAGTCTCTCACCTTACACCATGAGGGTCAATGGGTCCAAAGCGGACAATATTATGTCATGTGGAGGGTGGGGTATTACAAATTGGTATCAGAGCCGACTCTTGCCTGGAACGAGTGTGGGGCCCTGTCGTGCTCGCGTGTAGTGGGCTGGCAGGTAGCTGGCAGGCTACTATACGGGGACGTACAACCCTAAGGGGGTGGATTGTGAGATCCTGGTATCTTACATCGGTTAGGGAGAGGAAAGTTATTGAGTTTATAAGTAAACCTCTCACCTTACATGACATAAGGCCTTTTCCCAGGAGTATTGGGAGGAACAAAATCGTGAGGGTCAATGGGTCCAAAGCGGACAATATTATGTCATGTGGAGGGTGGTGTGTTACAATCATATATTGTATCATACACCTTACATGCTTTAAAAAATAGGGAGATATTGAATGTGAATATCTACAGAAGACCAATAAGAAAAACAATTAATGTTGGGCTGACCCAAAGCAGACCCAAATCACAAATGCAGACCAAGTCAAGATCATAGATATAGACTAATAAAGGTTCAGTCACAATTTCAGTTGGGTCGAACCCATCTTTCTGAGAGACCCAATCCATTATCAGCGCATATAGGGATCTCCATCCAAGGAGAGAGAATCTGTGGAACGTGATCATCGGGTGCACATAGCCAATTGCACGAGATCACCTTACCCGTTATGGGAATGAAGCCGGCCTCACAAAACTACCCTACTCCCCGTTACGAGAATGACGCCTCAACTAGGGCTCCCTTAGAGCCGTTATGAAACTTTATTTGCCTATATATTGTAAACTTCGCCTACACCTGGGGGGCATGACTTATATATCTACACTCTACACCCTTTAAGTACTAAAACTCTCCGACCACCGTAATCATTTCCTGTGGAATAGGCCACTCAAATCAAACTACCTAATATATTGATCTGATTGTGTTGAACCCATTTCACTTCATAATTTGATTTTGCATAAACACTTTGTTCATTATCAATTACCATAAGAAATAATATTGAGCCAAAACTGGGAAGATTATTCTTTTGTATTAAATATAGGGTTAATTGCAGTAGAGGTCCTCAAAGTATGAAGTTTGTCTCATTTTGGTCCTCAATGTTTAAGTTGTATCATTTTAGTCCTTGAAGTATTGAATATGTTTCTATATGGTCTTTTAAGCAGACAACATCCAGATTGCTAACGATTTTTTATCATAAACTTGTCATGTAGCAGTTACATATGGACAAAAAATAATTTTGATAGCTCTTAAACAAAATTTACGTAGCTCTTGACCAAAAAATGTGAAATATTGATAGTTTTTGAAAAAAATTTGGATAACTTATGATCAAAATTGTATAATTTAGGTAGGTATTAACAAAAATTTGAGTAAAAATTTGATCAAAAGTTATCCAAATTATTTTTTTGTGCATATTTAAGTATTATTTGACAAGTTTATAATAAAAAATCGTTAACAATCTGGATACTGTCTGCTTGGGGTACCATATAGAAACATATTCAATACTTCAGAGATTAAAATGATGCAATTGAAACATTAGGAACCAAAATGAAACAAACTACATACTTTAGTGACCTCCAGTGTAATTAACCCTTAAATATAAGTATGCAGAAGTAAATATTTCACATGGAAATATTTGTATCGAGTATCATACTATGTATTGCCTACAAAAAAGAAAGAATTCTAATACCCTCCTGCTGAGCTTGAGTTAATATGCCATTAAACAAGTTAACAAATATAAGAACAAGTAACACACATTTAGAAAGTTATAGGCTTCACCAAAGCAAAAACATAAATACTGAATCTCGGAAGGTCACCAAGAATGCCAAATTTAAACGAACAAAACATATATATATATATAACCCGTCATGGTAGTTCTAATGGGAAGATCTTATAGGTTATTACCTAGAGATTGGACCTGATGTGAGTGGTTAGTGAGCAAAACTGGTTTAATTAGAAGGAGAAAAATGGACGGCAAAGACCTTCTATCGATAATCATTGTGAATCTTTCAGAAATGATTGGAGTAAAATTGCATATTTTCAATCTCTCCATATAATTTCAAGTCCACTCCACTAGCCAAAAATTGCTTGTATAGATACTGGTTGTTTACCGTAGCACATCAACAATCTTATGAAACGGAATAAGATCTACCCAAAAGGAAAGAAAAAACTCCCTCATCATATCACAAACCATCAGATGTGGTGAGTTTTGCAGTGTCTTGCCAGTTTAACTACAAAAGATGTATTAAACATTGGCCCTAAAAAATTGGCACGGGTTAGTTCAATGGTTGAATAAGGATCGAAGTGAAAATCCACACTGCATATCCTAACTTTTAGTCAAGCAGGCCACATAAACCCCGGGTTCAACAGATATATGTGGTTAGAGGTTGATAGCGTGCATTCAAGTCAGAATAATTCTCCATTTATAAAAAGTAAAAAACATTGAACTTAGAAAAAGAATTGAATGGGCTGGGATTTTGGCAATGAAAATGATCAAGGTGCGACAATCATAATCTGTACAAAACCTATCAATCTGTTCACTCTATCCATAGAGTGGACAAATAGCCATCTTTTGGGAGAAATGTTGATCACTGGAATAATGAATTTATTAACAAACACCAACATTAAGAAGAACAAAGTAGAGAGAGAGAGAGAGAGAGTACCCGTATTCTTTTTGGAGGAAAAAAACAAAGGGACAGAGCGTCTGCTATGCAGAAAAACCCTAGCACAGGAAGAATCCCAAAAGCTTGATTTATTTGTCTGGACTTGAGCTAATACAACCCTCGAAATTGGATTATATATAGTTGAGTGAAGCTTAAGAATATACTTGTGCAACTTAGGTGTGTTACCTAGCTGGTGAAAAGTATTTGTACTGTTTAATCTTAGAGATTTAAGAATCTTCTACTTTATAATAGCCTCAAGAGAAGGATAAAGCAATAAAGCTCTCTATCATTACTGTAGAATCTCACAAAGCCGAGGCCATAATCAAACATCGCTTTGAGGATATTGCGTAATATTTGCAAATTTCATCATAGGCGAAAGCAGCTTTTATAGACCAATGACCCAATAAATTTGTTGGACAGGAGTTGATAAAGTAGGTTTAATTCCAATGTAATAGGAGCTTTTTCATTCACGTGTAGTTTGTCTATATTGTAGAGTATTGCTACTTAAACTTAATCATCTGAAATGCTTGGTTGACCAAATTCAATATTTCTGTTGGGTCAACAGTATACCCCGATATTGAATAGGTCCATTATCAAGTAGCATTATTGTAATATATTGCATCTCACACTTGCCTGGCGATATATTAATTACTACATGAAATTGGTCAGTTCGATAGAATGTATAACTCAATTTACATACTGACTCTAAGACTATGGGTGTAGGTTGAGGTGGTAAATGAGTGGGTGGAGTTGATTATGAGATTAAATTGGATTGAGTCTAAATAAATTCAATCTACTTTTAAGTCACACTATAACGGGTTATAATGAGTTGAATTTATAAAGGATCGAGTTAAACCCATAAAAACTCTTAATAGGCATACACTATTACACCAAAATACACACACAAACACTATTACACCAAAATACATGCACAAACACTATTACACCAAAATACACGCACAAACACTATTACACCAAAATACACACACAAACACTATTACACCAAAATACACAAACACACATATACTCGTACATCAAAATACACACACACATATACTAGTACATCAAAATACACACACACACACACAAATACACACTAGTACATCAAAATACACACACAAACACTATTACACCAAATACACACACTCATACACCAAAGCGCACACACACATACACACACTATTATATCAAAAAACACGCACACCAAAATACACAAATATACACGTCACCAAAAATATATATTGTGTATTTTGGTGTACGAGTTTGGGGTCGGGTTCAAGTCCTGGGTCGAGGTTGGGTCTGAGTATAGGGTCGAGGTCAAGTCCGTAGTCAAGGTTGGGGTCAGGGTCTGGTAAAAGTCGAGTCTGGTTCTAGGGTGGGGTCAGGGTTGGGGTCTGGAGTCAGGTCAGTTCGTTGTGTACGTGTGTTTTGGTGTACTATTGTGAATGTGTGTGTATTAATGTGCATATATGTGAAGTGTATTTATATGTGAGTGTGTTTTATTGTATTAATATGTGAGTGTGTGTATATTTTGGTGTAGTAGTGTGTGTGCATTTTTTTTGTATATTAGTGTATATGTGTGTATTTTTTAAAGTACTAGTGTGTGTATTTTAGGTGCACTAGTGTGTGTGTGTGTGTGTGCATGCGTGCGTGTGTTTTGGTGTATTAGTGCATGAGTGTATTTTTTTTGGTATATTAGTGTGTGAGTGTGTGGGTGTGTGCTTCGATATATTAGTATGGTTATTTGATTTTATTATTCAATAAAAAGATAAATATTCAACTTAATGGGTACTCATTTGTAATATTTCGTACATTTTTTTCAATGAAAGCTCTCCCGCCATTACATGAAGTGAGATCCACTCTATGTAAGTTGGTTGCTCAACAATACACTGTTAATATTTTATCGTTAAAGAAAAGTGAGGAAAAAAAAAAGAGTATTGTTGGAGAGTATTTGGATTCGAGAAGTGCTTAAAGCCGACAGCTTTCTATTAAACAAATGAACTTCTTATTCAACCCTCAACAAGAAAACATGCCATGCACAAGTTAAAGTGAAACTACGAAAGGCAGAGACTAAAACAGTAACAATATGGCCAATTTAATTAAGTGTGATGAGTAAACGCAAAAAGGATATCTTCTTGATACTTTTAACACATAGTAACTACATTACATTCACACACCACAAGGTCTCCCACCACAAGTTTGGTACATAACATAATGTAGATATCTTTTTCTCTTGAGAAGGGAGGAATAATCCTAGCCTAGGGTAAAAAGACAAAAATAGCCTCTAAAGTTTCGATAAAATGGTGGATTCTTCCTTTCCCTTTACATAAATACAAAACCTCTTTTTGATCACCAAAATAATTTGCAGATTCCTCATTTTATTGGCCAAATTAATGAAATAACTACGTTAAACCCTAACCGACTTGTGGACAAACACGAAATAAAAAAAGATGAATTTAAGATGATCAAGGTATTCACAAAAATCTAGAGAAATTAACTTCAAAAAGTAGCTCAAATGATAACACAAACGAATTATATATTCAGGCGTTCTGAATTCGAATCTTGTTAATTCCTTGGAGTTAAACTACGAGAGATTTATCCTTCACAAACACCATAGTCCCGACATTGATGACTTATTTTTGACCAGACAAGGAAGAAAATTAGTTAAAGTCCACATAAACTAACTCAAATATCTTTCACCGTTGATTAAAAAAAAATCCCTAGAAATCCTACAGCTCCCTGGAACACTTATGTTTGTTACTTGTAGATTATATAACTCAACGAAATATGAGATATTTTATTGCACGAAAAGGTTTTTGTGATTCTATTAATAAGAACATATATAAAAGCCAAATTAGTGAAGGGAGAGATTATGTAGGATTCTAATAATAACTAGTGTTTCATTCAGAGATGATAATTTTAACTTATTATTCATTAACTTGCTTAATTCGTTCATAAATAAATGAGTTATATACTTATATTAAGTAATATAAATTTTAAATTAGTTGGGTAATAAGACTCATTTTAATTAAGCAAATTAAGACACCAAAAAATATACACATCCACTAATACATCAAAGTGCACACACACACACTAATACACCAAAAAATATACACGCAAAAAAAAAAAAAAAAAAAAGCACACACTATCACAACAGATCATATCCTCGAAAAGTATATCCAGACGGCTGAGAAGAGCATAACACTTTGTATGCCTTTCCAGCCTCTGGTGCTGCTGCTGGTGGCGCGTGTGGGTGAATGAAGAACAACGGAACAAAAATACTGAATAACAAAATTTGGCTGCTTACCAAATGGAAGACCGGGAGGAATGCACCACCTTCAAATTGTTTCTCAAGACATAAAATACACTAGCTGTGGTGGAAACACTGAACATATTTCAAAAAAAATCTTAAAAAAAAATAAATATACATTGGGCGATCAACAAGTCTTTCCTTGCAACAAACAATTGAATGATGTTGCCTGACAGGAAATTGCAGTATTTCTAAAAAATCTCCTCACGTAAACAAAAATCTCAAAAATGGGACAAAAAATATGAACTAGAAAAATAGAAGGGAAATAGTTTGATTTACTTTGCCAGCAATGTCAACCCAGAAACATCAATCGTAAACTAGCATTAGGAAAGTTCGCGACAGCGCTTTGCTGCAGCAACGACAGCATTCATCAAGATCCCCCGAAATCCACCCTTCTCCAATTCATGAATACCGGCAATGGTTGTCCCACCAGGTGATGCAACATCATCTTTGAGCTGACCTGGATGCTTCCCTAAGTTGGTTGTCATGGTTGCTGCCCCTAATACCTGCGAAGGAAAAAAAAATGCACATTTCAAGTTGCCAGCACAAAGATGATTATGATTATTAAGATCATGAATGAGCATGATGTTTGTCTTTTCAGGCCCACCAGGATCACACTTTGAACAGAGTCTCCCTAATTAATGATATAATGCTAGTTCCATCCCTGATGGGAAGCAGATAGGCATCTTATAGAAAAAGAAGCCACAGCAAAGAATGAAAATCAGTAGTAGTAGAAGTTGGATATAATTTGAATGAAATTGAATTAACGAGATATAGACAAATACCCTAGCATGTAGACAATTTGAATAGAGTATAGTGAAGTCTGCAGGTAGTAGTCTCTTAGGAGCATACAACAATTTTCCACGGAAGTTGACGTTTAAAAAGAATTGCAGCATAAGATATGAAAGAAAGCATTTGATCGAAGTGGTGGTCATTTGATTGAGCCAGGTTGGCAAAACGTGAGCATGAAACTCTCAACCTACCATTAATAACATCTACAGTCCATTTTAGTTCTTTTCCTTGCATGGGATGGATCAGAAAAGGTAGCTTGCTTCTCTCCTATACCTTTTGTAGTGATCAGCTATCCTCATGATATGATATGCCACATCAATCAAAACATCACTGCACAACAAAAGGTGTAAGAAGTGAAGAACACAACATTCCATGGGAAGCTAGGATAAAATAAAAGGTGGGCTTTGGCAGAGTTTAATATCTAAGGGATGGAATTTTGAATATGCAACGTAAAATGCACATCAATCATGCTGTGACCCAAATTAACCACAGGGAGAAACCTCTTCATTGGGTTAGGGAACACAAAAGATGTAGGTTCCAATCCATTGGTTGAGATAGAAATTTCTGGGCCTTGATGAATGACCAATCACCTTTGTGTGCAAAAGTAAGAAAGGCCTGGGCATATAACAGGATAGAATAACGAGTCATAACAATGAGGACCACGAGCGACACATCTCATTCGGCACCCTCAAACATAGGTGTACATCCAAGACCAGGGAAATAGAAGCCAAAAGAATAAACTTATAAGAACTCCCATCATGGTTCAAGGTCGGCCGAGTCCGATACGACTCGGCCGAGTCGTATCCGACTCAGCCACTACCAATCCGATATCGATACACGTTATGCAAAAATCTCGATTTTCACTTGACTCGGCGATATCTCGGATTTATCGGCATAAATCGAAGCAACTCGGTATGAATCGGACGATTCACAGCGGAATCGGACGATTCACAGCGGAATTGGACGATTCACAGCGGAATTGGTCTGGTATGATCTGAATCTTGTGGAAAACCCCCAAAATCTAGAACAAATAGCAAGAATCCAAAATAAAAAGGAAAAAAATGAAAAACTTCAAGACCCATAGTTTAAAAGCCCTCAACCAGTCCGAAAATCAAATGTCTATTGCAACAAAGACTGTAAGCATTTGTATGAGATACCTGTAAAATTGAATACATATCAGAGAAATCCCCATACCACTTCATCTTCTTCTTCTTTTTCTATTTTTTTCCTTTATTTTCTTAGCTGCGAACCAGTCGCGAATCGCGATAGATAAGAGAAGTAGAATTGTAGAAAACCAACCCAACAGCTCCAGCCCTAGCCGTCTTTCGGTGATCGCCGGTGGGTTCTTCAATCCACTCTCAGATTCTCTCTCTCTCTCGCGATCGATCGATCGGTTGATCGATACACAAGAAATATGAAGGAATAGAGTCTTTTAAAGACTCTGTCGGTGACTTTTTAGGATAATTACACTTGCACCCCTTAAAGTTTGTTATTTAATTACTTAAACTCCTAATATTTAAAATATTACACATAAACCCTAAAATATTACACATAAACCCTAAAATTGTACGTACAGTTGTAAATATATTCATTAATAAATTACATTCAGACCCCTTTAAGTTTGTAAATATATATTACTTAGACCCCTTAAGTTTAAAATGTTATACTTAGACCAAAAATACTTCGATCAAAGATAGATTATCAAATATTTTAAATTTTATAATTAAAATTTATGTTCTATTGTATCATTTATTGAAATAATTAGATATATCAATATTTCAATTTCAATAAGTTAAATATTGATAATAATCAATATTTTCAGTAACGCCCTTATGTTTCATTTTAATTATGATTAATGTGTTTTTGAATTTATTATGGACATATGATACATGAATAATGATGTTTATATTTTTCAGATTTTTTTATGATTTTTTCAAAATTTTTTAGAGCTTCTATCTAGCGTTTTGAACGTATCGGCCGATACTGCACCGCGATGCCGCGACCGATGTGTATCAGTGCCCTCCAAGTTAATGACCGATACCGCGACTTTGAACCATGACTCCCATCACTATTGAGCCTAATTGCACGTGATTCAAGTTTTCCAATTACCATAACTGAGTTTTGCAAATTAAATATTGCAAGTTTAAAGTTGATCTCGAGTTGGAGGGCATAGTTCTTGCTATTGACTAGCCCTATATTTGGCAGTCCAGGTGCCAAAGCAAAACCAAGCAGACTCAACTATGGAAATATCCTCCTCTTCTGATATCTTCCATTTTAGACATGAAAGGAGAAGCGTTTCCATTCTTCATAATAAGGATGAGAAGAGATATGGACTGAGATTGCACAAGTAAGACAAGATCTAAAAAAATGGACTTTTAATTGTCTTCAATCTAGGAATGTTCCAATTGCTTTCGATTCTGCAATCATTGCATCTAAAATCAGTCATTCACAGAGGGTCAATTATTCAGAATCTACTTTGAATAAGCTAAGTATTTAACTTGGGAGAAAATCATAAATTTAAAGGAAATTGTCCTCCTGTGGAGTAACTGTAGCAAAAAACCTAAAACACATACTATAAAAGCTTCCAATCTTCTTCAGGAACCGGAAGACAAGGTGCTATTATCCAATTATTAAATTAAAATATAACCATATTTTGCATTAATGAGTTATAGCTAAGTTATGTAGGTATCAGCTTAACATACCGTTTGAGAAGCTAGACCAAGTGCAAGTTCACGTGGTAGACCTGCAGCTACCCCTCCATCAGCCAGAGCTTCTATTGCTAAATATATATATGCCGGGCCGCTGCCACTGAGCAGTTAAGAGAGAAAAGTCTCATTACAACAAGCTAAAATTAGTCCATCCCTGTACACTCAAAGAGAGAATTATCCATATCAGATTTGTGCAAGTGTTCCACACACACACACACAGAGATTGGATTAGCCCCCACAACCAATTTTATCTTGTGCACCAGCATATAATGTCCTCACTTTTTTCTCTTTTTTTTTGTGGTGGTGGGTGTTTTTTTTTTTTTTTTTTTTGGGGGGGGGGGAGATAAAAGTATAAAAGAATAATCATCAGCTAACAAGGTTATTAAATCATGAAAGAAGCAATATACCTCAGACCAGTAATTGCGTCAAACAGTTTCTCATCAGCTTTCCATAGCTTGCCAATAGCTCCAAATAAACCAGCAATAAGTTTCCCATCTTCTTCTGTTGCAGCTGCCCCCAAGCTCATAACTATATGAATGCAGATTAGGAACAATAAAATCTTTTAAAATTTGTACAAACTCAATGCAGAAATTACATGATGGAATCATGAGCTAAAAATTTGATCGAAGCACAAGTCAATAGAGCCAAAATGCAAACGTGAACTTAGTCACCTGACATAGAATTGAAACGTCGAGGGAAAATAGAAAAATATTTTGTTTTGTTTTTTTTTTACTTTTCTTGTCAACCCGTATCAATAGAATAGTCATCAACGTGTTTGACAATTCCCATATTATAGAAACAAGAATGCACCAAAAAGGTACAAATTCACCATTACATTTTCAGAAAATTCGGAGATAGTCCAGTTAGTTCTAACACACATCGGCCAATGTTTTGAAATCTTTACACCTCAAGTAATCAAATCTTCTATCCTCATCTATACAATTGTTTCACAAGAGATGGAGATTTTAAACTCATGTTTATTGCAAGCCTTCAAACTTAGGTCACCATTTCCAAACTGCCACATTGTTCTCCGACTACCATGAAGAGAAATATTCAGCCTAGACAACTTCAGACCTCCATGCAGAGATCCTGTCCACATAACTTGGATTTAATATGCTAATTTTTCAGGAAATAAGAAAATTGAAATATAGACAGTTCCAAATTTGCATTCAACTGCCATCATAGCATGGTAAAATTTCCAATGGAAAATGAGCCTCAATCTCTTCCAAGAACTTTGAATCAACATCTCCACATGACTTTAACCTCATCCACACACACACACACATATGCACATAATCACACAGTCACAGAAAGGCCTCTATCCAACTCTGCATTGCGAGGCAACCAACACAAACGAAAGAGGAGAAACAAAAATACAGAAGGATAAACTAAACCATAATAGTGTTGAGTCCTTGAAAATATCACAGGTATCTTCATTGCTGTATTCTCTATAATAAATTCTAAAGAGTCTATATAATGCTACAGAAGCTCTGTACAATTAGCCCATGGACATTGTACTGGTCAAAGTTAAAGATGATAAATGCAACATGCTACATCAATTGTCCTCATTGTGAATATGATAGTAGATTGATTTCACTGAGTCCACCAACAAGTCTCAGACACGCAACAATCAACACCATAAGGCAGGTGGTAATGTAAAGAATTCATACCAGATGCCGCCTCGCCTACCGCAGCAGGAGTATTTGGCAATACCCTAATAAATCGGCTGTGACCAGCCCATTCCTAGATGAAAAATGACAATTACTATAACAATATTTTAGATCTTATCAGAAACTTAAAACTGATATAAAAAAGTATTTAATTGATATATAACTAATTGCATACATGAATATCGCAACAGGGATTGACCACAGAGGCTAAGCAAAAGCAATGAAGCAAGTGGCAAAATTAATGCATAACTCAACCAGACAAAGCTTTTTCCCAACAATTTGAAGTACACTACAAATTGAATTGGAAGTTGGGCTAAGGCTTGGTTGAGTTGGGGTTAGTTGCACATGAATGCCGTCCCACCATTGTGTTCTATCACGAGTCATAATTTATGTGAAACTGCAAAATATCACATCCTTTTTTTAATATCTCATCCCAAGTCAGTTTTGGTCTAACTTTACCCCTCAATAAGCTTTTGTATTTTGAGGGAAAAAAGCTTTATTCATTTCAGCTATTTTATTAAAGAAACGGATCTTTTTTCTTCTAATAATAGACTACTTAAATAGAAAGGCAAATAAAAAACATTTCAAGCCACTATTTGATAGGAATCGGATTATATTTCGTTATAGTAGGCGTAGACGTAGGGTTTAGGAGTTATTTGTCATTTTATTGTTCAGGGACTTAGTTGTAATTTTGATTATTTATTTATTTTAGGGTATGTGATCTCCTTATATATATAGGATTTGTGAACTCCTTATATATATAGGGGCTTCATATTTGTTGGAGACTAGACTTTGATTATTGATTATTGATATTGAATCCTTCTTCCTCAAATTCTTCTTCTTTTCTCATCCCCTTCTTCTTCCCTTCTCATCCCTAATTCTTTCCATTTCTAGTATACATAAAAGCTAATACGATCTACATCAATTTGGTATCAGAGCCCAATCTCGATTCGTACAACTCACAATCAGCAAACTGCTCATCTGAAAAAAAAAAAAAAAAAAGTTACTGATCGGCACTGTTCATCTTTACACTATTCATCAGAAAATACTGTTCAGCATGCACTGTTCATCAGGAAAAAAAAATAGAATCGTCCCAGCAAATTCAGAAAATTCGAGTAACATCCCGGCTGTTTCAGAAATTACAGAAGCATCCCAGAAAGTTTCAGAAGTTACAGAACTACCACCAAAAAGTTCTACAAATTGCAGAATCACCCCATAAGTTTCAAAAAATTACAGAAACACCATCCAGAAGGTCTAAAATTGCAGAAACATTCCAGCAGATTCAGACAATTACAGGAACGTCACCCAAAAATTACAGAAACACCATCTAAAAGCTCCAGAATTACAGAAACATCCCCCAACAGATTCAAAAAATTACAGAAACATCCCAAAAAGTTTCTGAAATTACAGAACTACCACCAAAAAGTTCTAGAAATTGCAGAATCCAGAATTACAGGAACATCACCCCAAAAATTTTAAAAATTACAAAAACACCCCAGAAAGTTCCAGAATTTGTAGGATCATCCTTTAAATAGTCAAGTAGCCACTCAGAGTTGAATCTAACACTAGGTACGAGTTCTTTTCATTGGGAATTGGTGAATAATATTTATATTTGTTGGTAAGTAAAAAAAAAACCCTAAACTTTCTTTGTTTGTTGCTCCCACACACCACCTTCGTATCCTTCTTTGTTTGTTGTTCCCACACACTATCTTCATAACTTAGCTTACCCAATTTCTTGTTAAACTCATTATTGCTTGTCTCACGTTTATTTGAATCTCTTCATAATAAGCTTGTTATTATGTGTGGTCATTCGCATTGATTTATAATTTTTATTACTTGATTTAATTTTTAGTCTAGTCGGCATTTACATTAGTCCAAAACTTACATTACATTCACTATGACCCTTCGTGAGCTTTCCGAGTCCCAAACTGCACTAGAACAAAAATTTGAAATCCTCACCATTGATATGACAGATACAAAACAATCAGTCGACTTGTTGCGTGAGGAAGTTAAGGGAATGGAGCAACAACTTTCTCAAGTTACTACTCAACTAGCCCAATTGACTAAGTTTATGAAAAAACGACCAAGAGAGTATGACCAGGATGAGTCACCAGTTTCCCCTAATTTCAGATAAACACATCATGTTAGACACCTGCCTCTCCCGATAGACCCTACTGACTCATGTCAAGGTGTCCTACCCACTCCCTAGGTAGTTCAGGGGAGCCGAGTTAGGAGGCCACCTCCTAACACCGCTTTTGGCCGAAACATAGGTCGTAAGAATTTTCAAGAGGATCCCGCTGAAGTAGTCATGTCTGACTATTCAGCCGAGGGTGACATGGATGGTTATCGTGAGCCCATCCGACCACGTGACAGATACCATAGGTCTCCTCCTCCACGTTATCATAATCCTCGACATAGGCTTGTCCATGAAGAATCTAGGGATATCACACAAAGAGTCAAAGTGGACGCCCCTATTTTTTATGGTAGGTTAGATCCTGCTGTTTTTTTAGATTGGTTGGATGAAATGGATGACTATTTTGAGTTGTACAATATGTCTGATAACTATCGAGTTCGTTTTGCCAAAATGAAACTCATTGGTTCGACTAAGAGATATTGGCAGAGAGTCCAACAAGACCAAGAACGCTTAAAGGGACAACCCATTACTTTATGGGCTGAAATGAAACACAAATTGCAAGATAAATATCTCCCTAGTTACTATAAGCGACAACTCTTGGACAAGTGGATGAACTTGCGTCAATTGACCTCGAGTGTGACTGATTACCTAGCTCGATTTGAAGAGCTCTTTCTAAGATGCGACATAAAAGAAGAGCCTTGGATAACAGTTACAAAATTCATTAATAGCTTGAGACCTGAGATTAAGAGAGAAATTAACTTACACTCTCCTGAAACGGTTGAAGAAGCATATTATAAAGCCTTAGAGATTGAACAGTACCTTAGGCCACCCTTTCAGCGTCGCATGCCTTCTCAAACCGGTAAATCTCAAGCATTAAGGTCTATCCCATTTGATAAGTCTCGAGGCACCACCCAGTCAAGACCTATCGCATCTAAGGGTAACACTTACCCCAACTTGAGAAGTAATACCACTAGGGATCGAGATTCTACATTCACAGGTTCTCGCCAAGACAGTTCTTCCATAGAGTGTCACTGTAGTCATGGCAAGGGTCATATTGCTTCACAGTGCCCTCAGCGTACCTTGACCATTGACCACGGGTTAGGGAATTCACTTGACAGAGAGGATGTTGACCAAGAAGTTGATCCTTTAGATGAGGAACCCCTAGAGCTACTAGATGAAGGTGAGGAAGAATGGCAGAACGATGACACCCGTGTCAATGTGATGCGATGCATCTTATCCACCCCTTTAGACAATAAGGCATGAAAACGCACCAGCATTTTTCATACTCTAGTCCGATGTGGGGGGTCAAGTTTGCAAGGTCGTTATTGATGGGGGAAGTTCATTGAATGTCATCTCTAAATCAGTTGTAACTCAGTTGTAGCTTAAGCCAGAGACACACCCACAATCTTACAAGGTTGCTTGGGTTGACAAGACCTCCTTACCAGTCTCACATAGATGTTTGGTTCCTATTCAGATGGGTGACTATTCAGATCATATATGGTGTGATATCTTACCTATGGATGTCGTTCATGTCTTGTTAGGTCGCCCATGGCTTTTTGATCTAGATGTAATAAACTATGGGAGGAAAAATACCTATGTTATTAAGCATAAGGGAAAAACCATTAAGTTAAAACCTGAAAAATCCTCAGAAGGTAATAATTCAAAACATAGGTCATCTTCCTATATAAGTCACAAGAAAGACCTTTACATCTTAACCCATGGAGAATTTGAGAAATAGAGAAAAGAGTCTGGTATAGTGGTAGCTCTAGTTGTCAAAGAAGTTTCTCATAGTCCTTTGGAATCTAAGGATGATCTTTTGCCTGAGGTTGATAGTCTATTGAGAGAGTTCCACGATGTGATTCCTGAGGAACGACCCGATGAATTGCCACCTATGAGAGATATTCAGCATGCTATTGATTTAGTTCCAGGGTCTCAGTTGCCTAATCTTCCCCATTATCGCATGAACCCCACTGAGCGTGCTGAACTCCAAAAGCAAGTAGAGGGACTTTTGCAAAAGGGGCCTATTCGTCATAGTCTTAGTCCATGTGTTGTCCCTGCTTTGTTAACCCCTCAGAAAGATGGCTCTTAGAGAACGTGTGTTGATAGTCGTGTCATTAACAAAATTACAGTCAAGTATCAATTTCCTATACCGAGACTTGAAGATATGCTTGACCTTTTGGCCGATGCACTTTAGTTCTCCAAATTAGATTTGCGCAATGGTTATCATCAAATGCCGAATTAGACTAGGAGATGAATGAAAAACCGCCTTTAAAACTCAAGATGGACTTTATGAGTGGTTAATCATGTCTTTTGGATTGTCTAATGCACCTAGCACATTTATGAGGGTTATGACTCAAATATTGCGTCCTTTCCCAGAAAAAATTGTGGTGGTCTATTTT
The DNA here is from genome assembly GCA_023539305.1 of Ilex asprella. NCBI lineage: Eukaryota > Viridiplantae > Streptophyta > Magnoliopsida > Aquifoliales > Aquifoliaceae > Ilex > Ilex asprella. The sequence continues at coordinate 687,330 of CM042200.1, read as the reverse complement.
GATGATATCTTGATCTACAATCGGTCTAAAGAAGAGCACTTAGATCATCTTCGACAGGTTTTTCAGACATTACGGGTGAAAAAATTCTATGCAAACCTTAAGAAATGTTCCTTTATACAATCTCAAGTGTTGTTTCTTGGATTTGTTATTTCTGCGCAAGGTATTGCAGCTGACTCAGAGATAATTCGTGCTATTAGAAATTGGATAGTGCCACGAACAATTTCTGAGGTTCGAAATTTTCATGGTTTGGCCACCTTCTATAGACGATTTATTAAGGGATTTAGTTCCATTATGGCTCCTATGACGGAGTGCATGAAAAAATGGGAGTTTCAATGAACTCTTGCTGCAACTAGAGCCTTTCAAGAAGTTAAGCACAAGATGACAGAGGCACCGGTCCTTCGACACCCTGATTTTTCTAAAGTGTTTGAGGTTGCCTATGATGCATCTGGTGTAGGGATAAGTGGAGTTTTGAGTCAAGAGGATCATCCTATTGCTTACTTCAACGAAAAACTCAATAAAGCTAAACAAAGATATTCTATATATGACAAAGAGTTCTACGCTGTGGTACAAGCTCTCCGCCATTGGAGATATTATCTATTGCCATCTGAGTTTGTGTTATATTCTGATTATCAGGCATTAAAATACCTTCATTCCCAGATAAAATTGAGTGTTAGGCACGTTAGGTGGATTGAATTCCTTCAAGAGTACACTTTTGTTCTTCACCACCGAGCGGACATTGAAAACAAGCCTGCGGATGCTCTTAGCCGTGTAGTTACTGTTTTACAGACTATGAGTGTCCATGTAATTGGCTTTGATAAGGTTAGAAATGACTATGCCTCTTGTCCTGACTTTAGTATAATTTTTCAGAATGTTCAGGCTGGTAACCGCCATGAATACATTGACTTCCTCCTTAGAGATGGTTATTTGTTTAGAGGGTCGCATTTATGTATTCCCCGTACTTCACTTAGGGATTTCCTGATTTGGGAATTACATGCGGGAGGTCTGGCAGATCACTTTGGTAGGGATAAGACATTTGCACTTGTTGAGGACAGGTTTTATTGGCCCACTTTGAGGCGTGACATTATTAGGATAGTATCGCACTTGTTAGTTAGCAAAGGCTAGGAACAAAACACTGGATTGTACACACCATTGCCAATTCCACACACACCATGAAGAGATCTGAGTATGTACTTTGTCTTAGGATTGCCTAAAACAGCCCGTAATCATGATTCCATTCTAGTGGTTGTGGATAGGTTTTCTAAGATGGCCCATTTCATTCCTTGCACTAGGTCTACAGATGTCTCACATGTAGTAAAGTTATTTTTTAGAGAGGTCGTTCGACTACATGGGTTGCCAATTTTCATTGTGTCTGATAGGGATGTCAAGTTTGTGAGTTATTTTTGGAAGACACTTTGGAAACTCTTTGGGACTAGTCTTAAGTTTTCATCTGCCTTTTATCCCCAAACTGATAGTCAAACTAAGGTTGTTAATCGTAGCTTAGGAGATTTACTTATGTCTAGTGGGTGAGAAGATGGGAAATTGAGATTTGTTGTTGCCTACTGCTGAATTTGCCTATAACAACTCCGTCAACAGGTCGACCGGTAGATCCCCTTTTGAGATTTTTTATGGTCATTCCCCTAGACAGCCTATTGCCTTATTACTTTTACCTCCTAATTCCCGCCCTTCACATTCAGCCGAAGCTTTTGCCCAACATATTCATGACTTACATGCCAACATAAGACAGAAAATTACTTTAAGTAATGAGAATTATAAATTAGCTGCAGATGTTCACCATAGGAATAAAGAATTCACTATGGGAGAGTATGTCATGGTTCGTGTACGTCCTGAACGTAACCCTAAAAATTCTTTCAAAAAGTTACATGCTCGAGCCACTGGCCCTTTTCGTATTCTTCGAAAGCTTGGACCTAATGCATATCACCTTGACTTACCTTCGAATATGAGTATTAGTCATATTTTCAATGTGGAGGACTTGTTTTCTTATCATGGTACTTTTGAGCCTCCTATGTTGCCAACAAGTGTTCCTACACGTGGAGTTGCGTCGTCATCAGTATCACCGACAGTTCTTATTCTTCCACCGTTCCACCACAGCTGCATGACTAGATTGCAGATGTACTTGACGATCAGATTGTGGCTTCCTCTGATGGAGAATATCGTCGTTATCTTGTTCGGTGGAGAGATCGTCTAGAGACTAATGATTCATGGATTACTGAGGAGAAGTTTCGTCGACTTGACCCTGATCTTCTACAACATTATCATGATCGTATCTCTCCGGAGGTAAGTTCTTTTCAGCCGAAAAAAAATGATAGAAATCAGATTATATTTCGTTATAGTAGGCGTAGACTTAGGGTTTAGGAGTTATTTGTCATTTTATTGTTCAGGGACTTAGTTGTAATTTTGATTATTTATTTATTTTAGGGTTTGTGATCTCCTTATATATATAGAATTTGTGAACTCCTTATATATATAGGGGCTTCATATTTGTTAGAGACTAGACTTTGATTATTGATTATTGATATTGAATCCTTCTTCCTCAAATTCTCTCTCTATTCTCATCTCTTTCTTCTTCTTTTCTCATCCCCTTCTTCTTCTCTTCTCATCTCTAATTCTTTCTATTTCTAGTATACAAAAAAGCTAATACGATCTACATCACTATTCCAATCAATAATTGGTATCTTTATGTTAAATAGCTTTTAAGGGCTAACAAAGGGATGTTACATGATAGAATAAGTTCCCCCCAAGACATGGACATTCCTGATTGTGTCATCAAATCAAGATTGAAAATGGTTGTAAAATGAGGCACCCTTCATCACAAGCTTGAGATGCAGCCTTCTTACATAAAAGTCACTAACTACAATTCTCGCTTGTTTTTTCATTTTCTCGTTTGTGGGAACAACATTCTCACACAAAAGCAAAAATTGCAGTCATTCTATTTTATTCAGTACACTAATCTTCATAGAAGCATAAGCAATGGTGGTATATAAGAATAACTTATAAAGTGCAAGACAGTTTCTACATATAGGAAAAATAACATCTGA
>CM042200.1:642892-664914 GCA_023539305.1 Ilex asprella | reverse complement strand
ACCTTAATATTATAATAAACACTCTAAAACAAGTTTATTTTTCAACAAAGATACTGAGAGCTTTCTTAAGAAACAGACAATTATTTCTCTTGTTTTGCATTTTTTTAATTAGTAATTGAACCATAAACTATAACTAATATATATATGGAGGGACTCTAGACGGCTCAACAACTTTCAGATTGACACGTGTAAAAGTGTAGCCAATATATGGAGCCCAAAAGGCGCCGAAGAAAGGAGCCAATGAGTAATGGCTCGGAGGAGCCGAGTCCATCTATTGACACCAGCATTTAAGGCGACATGACGTACATTTATGGCGATGTGGATGACTGAGACAGGACAATTAATGAGTTGTTGCCTCCTTAAAGATCCAAACTGACAGTCATGAGTATGAACATTAATGACTACGACGCCGAGCACAGAATTTGAGGTATTGACCTCCTAGCGCCGAACACCCGGGAAAAGGTGTCAAATGCCGACCTGAGGCATTCGAGTGCTTGGAGATAGCCCTGGGTTCTCGGCGTTACCCCGAGGACTTGATCTATCCCCCAGGCATTAATGACACGAAGACTTAAGTGGAAGACGCTCATTGCGCATGGGTAAGGGTGAACGCCATTTAATGCTAAGATGGGACTTCACGCTTTTGCACTCATTGCTATTCCAGGTATAAATACTCATTAGAAAAATGAACAAAGGTACGCAATATTGAACTTGAATACAAAATATTTGAGTGCTCAAACCCTCCAAATTTTTACTGACTTGAGCTTCAGAGAGGATAAATCGGGTGTTCACCCGACCCCTTCTCTAACCTTTGTGGATTGTTGCAAGCTCACTATACGGGAGATTACCACCTCAACCAACTGCAGAAATTATCCCGTGCAATATATATGTGACCCGACGTGTTAAATTATTCAATACACATGACCTATAAACTACCACTAATATATATATTATATGCCCTGACGTGTTGAATTATTCAATACACATGACCCACAAACACAAAATCAAAACCAAAACCAAAACCGAACCAATTATGTAATGAATAAAGAAGCGTGATTTTAGCAGCCAGTGAAGCTCGGCTGCTTGGGCATGACTATAAATGCACATAATTCAAAGTACCATTCATTGTTCAACTGTTGAACACACCTCATATAAAGTAAAAATAAAAGAAAAATTAAGCATGGATTATGTGGTGGTCTTATCAGAGTCCCTTCCTAAATAATGTGGTGGTCTTACAAGAGATTTTTTACAGTGTAATGCTATGTAATCTAAATCTGTATCTCAAATCTGTATTCTAAATGAAGAGAGTTCATTGGATCAGTGGGTCCCATTTAAAAAAGTTAATGAGACTCATTCATCCAATTATCCTTTTCATTTGGAATGTAAATTTGAATTACATAATATATATATATATATATATAACTTCTCAAAAAATAGAATAAGTATAAATCGCCGCCAGGTGATGATTGGGCACAATTATAGAACACTAGAGAATTCAAAGGGTTCGTATTTATTGGGTACAAATACTTAAAAAAAAAAAAAATCTTGATCGAGGTCAATAGTTTGTTTTGATATAATTAGTGATCGTGCTTCTCTCTTACAAGGGTTACTTGTTAATGGAGTCACTGGTGTTACTTGTTTTCTTTTTAACTTTATTTTTATCCTTTTATCTTTAGGTTGGTTGTCTACAATGATTGCGGCATATTCTAGAAGATAAAGGACCCACTAGTGTTATTGGTTCTTGTGAGTGTATTGGCTAATTGAAATGCAGGATCTTGAAATAATATTAAACACTTAAAATAATTTTACACTAAGAATTTAATAAAGCAATAAATTAAGAAATAAGATCAAAATAAAAGAACGCGAAAGAAGACAGAAAACCAAGTGAATTTTTTTGGTGTCAAAGGCTACTGCCCAAACTTTGTTTTTTTACTCACTGGATTAAAACTAACTAGTCTGCCACACAATACAAAAAAACTTTAATGAAAGATTTTAATGAATAAAACAATTATATCATATTCTACTTTTAATAAAAATATATCAAAGCAAACTAGAACATTTTATGGGTTAAAACTATTAAATCCATTAAAATTCTAACTGTAAATTAATACTAAATAAATAAGAAACAAAAAACTTAGAGAGTGTGGATCAAACTCCAACATCCTCCCTTGAACCAAAATATTCAATCTTGATCATCTCCATCATCTACTTTAATTTCATGAATGCACCGGATTTAAGTGGCTTGACAAAAATATCTATAATTTGATCTTCGGATTGACAATAAAAAATTTCAATCTTATCGTCAATAATTAAGTCACGATTATTACTTGACATGAAATTGATTGGTCCTCCCATGAAAAACTAAATTCTTTGACAAAGCAATTGTCGACTTGTTATCACAGAAAATCTTTGGAGGAATTTTATGTGCATGTTACAAAAATCCAAGCATATAATGCAACCACATTGCTTGGATAGCAGAATTGGTGGCTATATTATACTCTACATCAGGGGTAGATAAGACAACAACTTATTGTTTCTTTGAAGATTAGGAAAAAATTTTGAAAACAATATCTTAAAGTACTTTTGGCTTTTTCTACACCACCTCCCCAATCACTATTTGTATACCCTATAAGTTCACAAGAACCAGTAGGAGAATAAAAAATATCATCACTCTAGGTACCTCTAACATACCTCAAAATTGTTTTAGCTACTTGTAAGTGGGATTGACGTGGAGATTCCATGTATTTGCTGATAAGACCAACTTCAAAAACAATATCAGGTCTACCGGAAATCAAATAACGTAGACTTCCCACTAACAGTTTGAAATATGTGGGATTCACCAACTCACCATTCCCGTCTTTACCCAGTTTCAATCTTTCTTCAACCGGAGTCAAAATAGGACTGCAAGAATCCATTCTGAACCGTTTAAGGATATCCCTAGCATCCTTTTGTTGGGAAATAAAAATCCCACTGTCTATCTAATTGACCTCAATCCCAAGAAAATAGGACATTAAACTCATATTAGTCATCTCAAATTGAGAAATCATTGTCTCCCTAAATTTCTCAATTATCTTCAGATTATTCCCGGTGAAAATAAAATCATCCACATACAAACATACAATAATAATATCTCCATAAGAATTAGTTTTGACATATAAAATGTGTTCATAGGAACATCTCTGAAAACTATTCTCAATAAAATAAGAATCAATCCAAATATACCAAGCTCTAGGGTTTTGTTTAAGCCCATACAAAGCCTTTTTCAACTTATAGACTTTATTTTCCTCTTCTTTATTCACATAACCAACAGGTTGCTCAACATAAACTTCCTCCTCAAGGACACCATTCAAGAATTAAAGCAGACTTCACATCCATTTGAAAAATCTTCCAACAATTATTAGCAGCAAGAGAAATAATCATACGAACAGTGTCAAGCCTAGCAACAGGAACAAAAACCTCAAGATAATCAATATCTGATTTTTGTTTGTAACCCTTGGCTACTAACCTCACTTTGAAGCGATCCACCTCTTCGTTTGGCTTGTATTTAGTCTTGTACACTCATTTAACTCCAACAATTTTCTTTTCCTTGGGAAGATAAATAAGCTCTCATGTATTATTTTTCTCAATGGCATAAATTTCTTCATACATTGCTTTCACCCAATGTTTCTCTTTGCAGACATTGCTAAAAAAAACAAGATCACAATTTGCATATAAAGAAAAATTTATCAAATCCCCATCTGAAAGATCATTGTCAGTGTCAATAACATAATCCTCCAATCTAGCTGGCATGTGTCGTTCACTCTGTGAACCCCTAGATGACTTTGGTTGTGGGAATTGAACAGCTCAGGACTGTTCAATTGGCTGATTCCCAACTAAATCATCAACATCAAAAGGAACAAGTGTAATTGACATGTCTTCTTTTTTGGACTAATTTCAAACACCCTGCTCATCAAAAGTGACATCCCTACTAATAACCATTTTTCTTGTGATGGGATTATAAAGTTTGTACCATTTTGTAATTGAATTGTACTCAATAAAAATGCACTTTTCAATTTTGTCCTCAAGCTTTTTCCCGAGTGGATCAGGAACGTGGGCATAGGCAATACAACCAAACACCCTCAAATGTTGAATACTAGGTTTGTGACCACTTCAAATCTCATAGGGAGTTTTTCCCTTAAAACTTCTGGTAGAGGACCTGTTCAAAACATAAACAGCACAAACAACAGCTTTTGTCCAAAAAAATTTATGTATATTTGTATATTTCAACGTACATCTAACCATATCCATAATAGTTCTATTTTTCCTCTTTGTCATACCATTCTATTAGAGAGTATACTTGGCTGTCAACTGATGCTTAATACCATAATTTCTCAAAAAATCATCACAAACCATATATTTCTGACCTCTGTCAGTCCTCAAAACTTAATTTTTCTCTCACTCTACCTTTCAACATAAGCATTAAAATACTTAAATGTATCACATGCATTAGATTTATTTTTCAAAATATACACCCAAGTCTTTTTACTTAAATCATCAATAAAGGTAATAAATTACCTACTCCCACCATTGGAAAGAACTTCAATAGAGCACAAATCAGAGTGAATTAAATCAAGGGGTCTTTTTGCATTTCAAGCTTGTTTATCAGGAAAAGGGTTTTTGTGTTTTTTTCACAAAACACAAGTCTCACACACTTGACTAGGCATATTGATAGCAAGCAAACCAAAAACCAATTTTTTTCGGGCAAAAAAATTTAAACTATAAAAATTTACATGTCCAAACCGCATATGTCATAACCAATTATCCCCAGAATTTTTAGAACTAAAATAAGATAAATTCTGACAATTAATTTGTAAAAGAAACAAACGATTGGAAGCCATATTTACCTTTGTTATTAGTCCCTTGCGGCTGTCATTGATTGTACAAACATCATTAAAAATTTTCATATTATACCCCTTTTCTGACAACTGTCTCATACTCAATAAATTGTGGCAAGATCAAGAACATAATATGTGAGATTCCAAATTTTAGAAGTAGTTTAAGTATAAAATATTATGAGTTTTGATGTGAAAGTATAAGGAATATTTAAGTTTTGTGGTTGATATATATAATAAGTGAAATAAAAGGGAGTAAAGTATAAATATCTTAACTTTTATAATTGGTTTGGTCTTCACCCACGTGAAGACTTTGAAAAAAATAAAAGAGACAAGATAAGGTAAGGAAAAAGAAAGAGAGAGAAAGAATAAAGAAATAGGGATTGTAGCTAGCATTGAATACATTGTAGAAAATGTGTGTGTGAGTGGCTAAGCTGTAGTAAAGTCTGTGTGTTTAAACAATCACTCAGTGTGTGTGTGTGTTTTCTTGTTGTCTAAACCGATAGTGAGGAAAAGTAAACAAAAAGAGGAAAATGGAAAGCAGATGGCTAACCGAAAGTAAGAAGAATGAAACAGAAAGCAAAGTTATCGAATTTAAATAATAATTTAGAGGTACGAAGTGATGTGCAATATGCACTCCTTAAATCTCTTTGCAAAGAATATTTTTTTGATTATCCTCTGATTTATATTTCAACTTGTACTATAGTTATTTTAGAATTTTGATTGAATATTTTGATCTCACTGATCGTGTTTTTTATCTCATTGATCGTATTCTGTAGATATTGAGACAGGATCGTGGCAGCCAATAGCCAATGCATCACCAGCCAAGAGACCCCCATGAGATCGGATTGAGGTGGGATGATTGGTGATGTGCCATATTTGTTCTAAGATTCTACATGACGTGTGTTATACAAATATGATATCTGTATCTATTGATTGAGATACTTTGTGATACCCAATTATTTGGTATTTAATGTCCTTGAGTATATTTTTTCTCGTCATATTGTATACTTCCCCGCTTTATTTAATATTTTTAGGTTTATTTTAAAAAAGAGATCGGAACGAGATAATCAGAGTATTAAAGACGAGAAGATGTCAATGTAATTGATGTTTTAATCGTATTGAGAGATTTATTTATATTGACAGATTTATTCGTATTGGGAGATGATTATGATAAATGAAATTTTATTGGGATAATTAGCGCTCTGTTATTTTTTATTTGGGTATTTTTATATCAATTAACGTCTCCGAAGAGAAAAAAAAACTCAGGGTGTTATAAATAGTATCAGAGTCTAGGCTTCAGATCTTCTATAGGATTTGTGAGAAGTGAGTTCATTGTGTTTTCGTTGTGAGATCAAACAACTAGGAAAATAAAATAAAAAAGGAGGTTGGAGGTGCAAGTTCTGAATACTTGGAATGTGGAATTGGTGTGGTAATAGAGCATAGACTTTCGGTTTAGTGAATTGAGAGAAAGTTAGTGTAATTACACCTTTATTGAAAAAAAATTCAATAACATCCCTTTCTTTTAAACAATAAACACTTTATGTTTTTTTTCTTTCTCGTGTTACACTTTCCACCCCAACAATTTTGGAATTCTTGGTGAACAAAGGAATTTTGCGGACAAAATTCTTTTAAGAAGGGTAGATTGTGAGATCCCAAATTTTTAAAAGTAGTTTAAGCATAAAATATTATGAGTTTTGATGTGAATATATAATGAATATTTAACTTTTATGGCTTATATATATAATAAGTGAAATAAAGGGAAGTAAAGTATAAATATCTTAACTTTTATAATTGGTTTAGTCTTCACCCACGTGAAGACTTTGAAAAAAAGAAAAAGATAGAGAGAGAAAGAATAAAAAAATAGGAATTGGAGCTAGCATTGAATACATTGTAAAAAATGTGTGTGAGTAGCTAAGGTGTAGTAAAGTCTGTGTGTGTTTAAACAATAATTCAATGTGTGTGCGTGTGTTTTCTTCTTGTCTGAACCGAGAGTGAGGAAAAGTAAACAAAAAGAGGAAAATAGAAAGCAGATGGCTAACCGAAAGTAAGAAGAATGAAACGGGGTTATCGAATTCAAATAATGATTCTCAGGTATGAGGTGGTATGCAATATGCTATCCTTAAATCTATTTGTAAAGAGTATTTTTTTTATTATCCTCTTATTTTTATTCCAACTTGTGCTATCTTTATTTTAGAATTTCGATTGAATATCATTGAATATTTTGATCTCATTGATCGTGTTCTTGATCTCATTGATCGTATTCTACAGATATTGAGACGGGATCGTGGCAGCCAATAGCCGATGCATCGCCAGCCAAGAGACCTGTGAGATCGAGTTGAGGTGGGATGATTGATGAAGTGTCAAATCTGTATTAAGATTCTGCATGATGTGTGATATGCAAATATGATATTTGTATATGTTGATTGAAATACTTTGTGATACCCGATTATTTGGTATTTAATGTTCTTGAGCATATTTTTCCTTGTCATATTGTATAATTCCCTGTTTTATTTAATATTTTCAGGTTGATTTTAGAGAAGAGATTGAAACGAGAAAATCAAAGTATTACAAATGGTATCAGAGCCTAGGCTTCAGATTTTATATGAGATTTATGGGAAGTAATTTCACTGTGTTTTCACAACTTCGTTGTGAGATCAAACAACTAGAAAAAAAAAAGGGAGGTTGGTGGTGTAGGTTCTCCATACTTGGAATGTGGAATTGATGTAGTAGTATAGTAGAGACTTTCGGTTTAGTGAATTGAGAGAAAGTTAGTGTAATTACACCTTTATTGAAAAAAAATTCAATAACATCCCTTTTTTTTGAACAATAAACACTTTATATTTTTTTTCTTTCTCATGTTACACTTTGCACACCAACAAATTTTGGGATTCTTGGTAAACTAAGGAATTTCGGGAACAAAATTTTTTTAAGGAAGATAGATTGTGAGATCTAAAATTTTTAGAAGTAGTTTAAGTATAAAATATTATGAATTTTGACATGAAAGTATAAGGAACATTTAAATTTTGTGGTTAATATATATAATAAGTGAAATAAAGGGGAGCAAAGTATAAATATCTTAACTTTTATAATTGGTTTGGTCTTCACCCACCTGAAGACTTTGAAAAAAATAAAAGAGACAAGAGAAGGTAAAGAAAAAGAAAGAGAGAGAAAGAATAAAGAAATAGGGATTGCAGTTAGTATTGAATACATAAGGTGTAGCAAAGTGTGTGTGTTTAAACAATAATTCAGTGTGTGTGTATTTTTTTTTTCTTGTCTGAACTGAGAGTGAGGAAGAGTAAACAAAAAGAAGAAAATAGAAAGCAGGTGGCTAACCGAAAATAAGAAGAATGAAACAAAAAATGAAGTTATCGAATTCAAATAATGATTCTGAGGTACGGGATGGTATATAATATGCTCTCTTTAAATCTCTTTGCAAAGAGTATTTCTTTGATTATTCTCTGATTTGTATTCCAACTTGTGTTATCGTTATTTTAGAATTTCGATTGAATATTTTGATCTCATTGATCATGTTCTTGATCTCATTGATCATATTTTGTGGATATTGAGACGGGATCCCAGCAACCAATAGCCGATGCATCGCCAGCCAAGAGACCCGTGAGATCGGATTGAGGTGGGATGATTGGTGAGGTGTCAGATCTATGTTAAGATTCTACAGACATGTGATTTGCAAATATGATATTTGTATCTGTTGATTGAGGTACTTTGTGATACCTGATTATTTGGTATTTAATATCCTTGAGTATATTTTTCCTCGTCATATTGTATATTTTCTCGTTTTATTTAATATTTTCAGGTTGATTTTAGAGAAGATATCGGAACGAGATAATCAGAGTATTAAATACAAGAAGATGTCGATGTAGTTGATGTTTTAATCGTATTGAGAGATTTATTTATATTGACAGATTTCTTTGTATTGAGAGATAATTTTGATAAATAAAATTTTATTAGGACAATTAACGCTCTGTTATTTTTTATTTGGGTATTTTTGTATCAATTAACTTCTCCAAAGAGAAGAGAAAAAAAATCAGGGTGTTACAAAGGGTATCAGAGCCTAGGCTTCAGATCTTATATGAGATTTGTGGGAAGTGAGTTTATTGTGTTTTCATTGTGAGATCAAACAACTAGGAAAAAAAAAAGGAAGTTGGTGGTGCAAGTTCTGAATAGTTGGAATGTGGAATTGATGTGGTAGTATAGGAGTGACTTTCGGTTTAGTGAATTGAGAGAAAGTTAGTGTAACTACATCTTTATTGAAAAAAATTCAATAACATCTCTTTCTTTTGAACAATAAACACTTTATTTTTTTTTCTTTCTCGTGTTACACTTTGCACCCCAACAAATTTTGGGATTCTTGGAACTAAGGAATTTCGGTGACGAAATTCTTTTAAGTAGGTAGATTGTGAGATCCCAAATTTTTAGAAGTAGTTTAAGTATAAAATATTATGAGTTTTGACGTGAAAGTATAAGGAATATTTAAGTTTTGTGGTTGATATATATAATAAGTGAAATAAAGGGGACCAAGATATAAATATCTTGACTTTTATAATTGGTTTAGTCTTCACCCACATGAAGACTTTGAAAAAAAATAAAAGAGACAAGACAAAGTAAAGAATAAAGAAATAGCTAGCATTGAATACATTGTGAAAAATGTGTGTGTGAGTAGCTAAGGTGAAGTAAAGTGTGTGTGTTTAAAAAATAATTCAGTGTGCGTATGTGTTTTCTTCTTGTTTGAACCAAAAGTGAGGAAGAGTAAACAAAATGAGGAAAATGGAAAGCAGATGGCTAACCGAAAGTAAAAAGAATGAAACATAAAGAGGAGTTATTGAATTCAAATAATGATTTTAATGTACGGGATGGTATGCAATATGCTGCTCCTTAAATTTCTTTGCAAATAGTATTTTTTTGATTATCCTCTGATTTGTATTCCAACTTGTGTTATCGTTATTTTAGAATTTCGATTGAATATCGCTGAATATTTTAATCTCATTAATCGTATTTTTGATCTCATTGATCGTATTTTGTGGCTATTGAGACGGGATCGTGGCAGTCAATAGCCGATGCATCGCCAGCCAAGAGACCCATGAAATCGGGTTGAGGTGAGATAATTGATGAGGTGTCAGATCTGTGTTAAGATTCTGCATGATGTGCGATATGCAAATATGATATTTGTATCTGTTGATTGATATACTTTGTGATACCCGATTTTTTGGTATTTAATGTCCTTGAGTATATTTTTTCTTGTCATATTGTATACTTTCTCGTTTTATTTAATATTTTCAAGTTGATTTTAGAGAATAGATCGGAACGAGATAATTAGAGTATTAAAGACAAGAAGATATCGATGTAATTGATGTTTTAATCGTATTGGAAGATTTATTTATATTGACAGTTTTATTTGTATTGGAAGATGATTTTGATAAATAAAATTTTATTGGGATAATTAGTGCTATGTTATTTTTATTTGAGTATTTTTATATTAATTAACGTCTCCGAAGAGAAGAAAAAAAATTAGGGCGTTACATAATAACCATATGAAATAGTATTCAGTAGGAATTCACAAAAAACACAAACATGGAGTTATAAATGTGTGTGCGTGTGTGTGAGAGAGGGGGAGAGAGAGGATTACCTGATTATTGTGATCGTGAACTTGGACACCGAAGGACTCGAAAGCAGTTCAGCGACCCGGATTGAGATGGGCAGTTTGAATTCACAAACCAGGTAATTCTCCAGACTTGACGACGCCTCGGGCAATATTCTCGGCCATTTTGCCAGCTCCGATGAACCCTAACTTGTAGGAATCGTTTGGAATCGGAACAACGCCGGCCATGGCTTTGATTGTGAAGATGTGTGGGGTGCAGATCCTCTGCTACAGGAAAGAAAGACCCGTAATGGTCCAACCGTCTAACTATTAAATTGACCCGATTTAGTGTCCAAGTCACCGGGTTTCTGTGTCAACATGTTGGATTGGGCCAAATTTTAAAACATTGGTATTGGGTGCCTGATTTTGGAGAGAAAACAAAAAAGAAGGGTTTTTTTTGGTTGTGGGTATAATTTTTTAGATTTATTTGAGAAAAAATATATGAATAAATTATTTACTCTATTAAGTTTAATTTTAATAAAATATATTATATTTAGGTATAAAATTCAAATAAAATCAAAATTGTCTTACCTAGATATCCTCCGTTAAATTATGCATTCTTAATTGACAATTATATATCTAATCAAATATGTAAAGATTTCATTAGACTATCTCACTATCTCTTCCCTATTTTTCCTCCATATTTTTCTCTTTCCCCCTTACTTTCCTCATCTCTATCCTATTTTTTCTCTATATCTATTATTGATAATTTATTTTCTTTTTCAAATATGTAAATATTTGATTTTTTTATCTCTCTCCCCTATTTTCTCTAACCATTTCTCTCTCTCCCTATTTTCTCTCTCTCTCTCTATTTATATCAACATTACAATAATACAATTACACTAATCAGTTACACCAATCAGTTACAATTATTTTATAATTCGTCAAACAGTTACTCATGCATTATAATAAACCAAACAGTTACACCAAACAACTATACAAATTTATAAACACCAACCCAATTTTTCATTCAATTGTTTATATAAACTAAATAGTTGCACTATTTAGTATCACAACATTGTTACACTAATCATATATATCAAATTTAGTATAATGGTAAAGTCTTTTGTGCAATGATAAACTCAATTTGGTGTATATAATTAGTATAATCATGTCGTGATACTAAATAGTGTAACTATTTGATTTATGTAAATATCAAAATGACAAATTGAGTTGGTGTTGTAATTTCATATAATTGTTCAATGTAACTATTTGGTTTATTAGAATACATAAGTAACTGTTTAGTGTATTATAGGGTAATTATAACTAATTGGTGTAACTGATTAGTGTAATTGTGTTGTGTAACATTGATATAAGGAGAGAGAATAAATGAGAAAATAAGGGGAGAGGGAGTGAGAGAGAGACAAAATAGGGGGAGAGAGAGATGAAAAAATTAAATAGAATCTTTACATATTTAAAAAAAATTATCAATATGAGAGAAAGAGAGATAGAGAGAAATAGATAGAAAGAAAATAGGGAAGAGATAGTGAAAGAGTAGTGGAGAGAGAGGAGAGAGAGAGTAATGGAGTAATAAATATCCTTTCAGTTTTTTTTTCATAAAAATGCACTTAAAGTCAAATAAGTTTATTTAATGTAATTTAGTTTAAATAAGTCTAAATTTTTGTACTTGCTTTCAAATTACCCCAAAAAGAATATTATTAGGCTTCTTCAATACGATTGAAACTTTTTTTTTCAATCGTCATGGGTGTTCAGGTTGCACAATTTGACTTATCTTCTCTTCAAATCGGTCAAAAATAGATCATCCATACCACTAGGACTAGGCTATTCATGAGAGATAAATTATTTATTACCTGACCCCAAAAGATTACCAAAATTTGAATTCAGGACGTCAAATTTGTAAATTGTCTCTATTACCACTTGAGTTATCTTTTAAATTATATTGTTGAAACTTTCAATGAGATAAAAGTGACTTCTGTCTGAGACTGAAATTTAACCTTGTTTTTATTGTTGGTATTCTTTGTTGTACTTTGTGTGTGTTTGCGTGTTATTTGAATCTTAATTAACGATGCAATCAACCTATTTAAACAAAAATAATAACCTATATACATTTGTGGTAAAAAAAATTATTGAAAAATTTGCAAAAGATAAACAATGAAAGGTTATAGAAGATGTCGGAAAGTGGATGAATGGTTACATATATATTATTTTTATTTAATAAAATTAAAATTGTAAAAAAAAAAAAAAAAAAACAGGTAGGGAAAGCATATCAGAATGTGGATGGATGAATGGTCCCTTCTTAGTAATCATAAACATAAAAAACTCAGTCCATTAACAAAAAATATGATTGGATCGTGAAAATTAAGATCGATAATCAAGTCAAATTTTACGAGTTTGAATTGATCTTATTGAACTGGAGCCTAAAACTAAGACAAACTAAACCTTACTGACTTTTCCGATGTTTGGTGTCGAGTTGTCCGAGTGTTGAACTGGTCTTTGCTACAGACTCACAGTGTTGTCACTGTTTACGTCATGAGTGACTGTAAATAATTCGTTTAATATTATTAAATAAGGGCTATTATTTATAGGAATTGAGTTGATGAATCAAATCACGTCCTTTAAAATACATGTTTTCTTAAGCTGACCAAATAGCAAGTTAGCAACTATAAAGTTGTATATGAATTACACGAATATAAGTTATTAAATTGGCATCCAGTCCAACAGGTAAATGGTGTATGTAGAGGATTCCAAAATGAATTGTGCTTCTTGGTCTGAAAAGAACTTTGACGACTAGTCCAACATATATGAGAAAAAGAACTTGAAGTATCACATGCTAAGACAATGACATCAACCATATCTTTTCTTTCATACAAATACTATATATATAGAAATGCCTAATTCAATGTATAGCACAAAATTTTCTATGGCGGATTTGTACCTTAAACAAGGAAAACAGTACTCAGATTCTCGGCCGAGTTACCCAAAAGAGTTGTTCCAGTTCATTGCGTCCAAGACACCTACTCACGACCTTGCATGGGATGTGGGCACAGGCAGTGGCCAGGCTGCAAAATCTGTCAGTCTCTCTCTCTGTCTCATATTTTTATTTAATTACGACATAATTGGAGGTAGAAGGTGGAGGTGGACACAATAATTTGGATCCTCTTTTTGTGTTTGTGTGTGCATTGAATTTGATATGTTTCACAGCTAAGATCAAATTTCTTGTACTATATTTTTCAAGAAAGTTTCACAAGCACAATCCTTATGCTCAATTTGTGTTTAAAATGATCTCATATACATAGAAGGTTTTAAGATCCAATCTAAGTTATCGTAACCAAATGACAAATTTCTCGAGACACGACCAAAAGAAAAGGAGAAAAAATATTATAGCCCATATTTTTTCACTTATACATCAAGTCAATTGATAGAGAAACTCAAAATGTACTAAATGATACTCAAGTATTTTGACAAAATTATTTTCTCATTTAGAAATTGTATCTATAAAACTGATACCAATTTTGCTTACCAGGGAAAAAATTGTTACTGCCATTTTTAACAAAAGTTAATTTCAGTTGGCCAGGATCTATAAGAATGTGATAGCCACCGACACAAGCCAAAAGCAGCTGGAATTTGCAGCCAAGCTCCCAAACATTCATTACCTCTGCACCCCTCCCATCATGTCCACGGAGGAGCTCCACCGTGACATAGCACGGCAAGCCACTGTTGACGTCGTGACAATCGGCCAAGCCATCCACTGGTTTGATCTTCCCACCTTCTATCACCAGGTTAAGTTAGTGCTCAAAAGGCCTCATGGAGTGATAGCTGCCTGGTGCTACACCGTGCCACAAGTCAACGAAAGGGTCGACCCAGTCTTCTGGCAATTTTACTTCCCTGATTCCAAGCCTTACATGCATCCAGGCCGGAATTTGTTGCACGAAAAGTATGGAACCATTGATTTTCCGTTTGAGGCGGTGGACGGAGTCGATCACACGGGACCGTTCGAATTCAAAGCAGAGAGGATCATGGACTTTAATGACTATATTATGTATGCAAAATCAGGATCTGCATATCAAACTGCATTGGAGAAAGGTGTGGAGCTCTTGAGCAGCGATGTGATTAAAGAATTTCAAAGTGCCTGGAATGAAGATGGAAATGCCCAAAAGGTTGTCAAATTTCCAGTTTATCTGAGGATTGGGAGAGTAGGAAACTAAAGAACTAGAAGGCCATCCAGTTTGCCTACTTTTTTATTTTCAGTAGTATCATAAGAATAATTTAGATAAATCAGTATGAATGAATTCAATGAATGTATCATGCGGATAAAAAAAATCCAATTTCATTAAAACATGATTTTGCAAGAAAAATTTTTTATTCAAATATTCCAACTATTTTTCGAGGAATCTATACACAAATTATTATTGATTTAGGAAAAGAACACATTTTTTAAAACACTTGCAAAGTTTTGTTCGACATTCGGACTTATAACCTAATGGCAAAAGTAACCTATGAGATCATTTGGCATAAAACCTATCTAAGCAATTACATAATCCATCAAACTATAATATCATTAACATGTCATTCTAACAAGTCATTTATACTAAAACTTAATGATCTGTTGAAGACCCAAAGTAATAATCCATCAATAACATAAGGTTTACATCCCAATATATAAAAACAGCATGAACCAGGTTGAATCCCACAATAAGTAGACGAGTTTGCAACATATTTTCAAAGCGAAAACATGATGAGTCCAATCTTATAAAGACCCATCAAGTCCAATGGGATCCAAGTTTAGTCAAGTTTATCAAGGAGCTACATCAGCTTGTCTACGTTATCAGAAGGAGAGTATCTAGGAGCCTTATCTCCACCGCCGATGAAACAGTCCACCCTCACTTCTTCTTGGACCGAGTCTCATGGAGAACACTTCAACCACCTCGCCCGTTGAGAGGAAGTCGTGAGCTCCACCGAAATAGCTGCTTAGTTGCTATAAACTCGCCCCAACTCGCTAGGGGGCGTCTATAAATTGTAAACCCTACCAACACTTGGAGGGCAGATCACATTCAACGGAGCACAACTCTCTCCTCTCCCTCTCAGCTTGTAGTTATCTGCTCCTTGCACACTTAATATAATAAAGTGTTCGGCGACTCAAGCCATTCAAAAGTGGACGTAGGTCGTATTGACCGAACCACTATAATCTTCGTCTTCTCTCTCTACTTATTAATTACTGCATTTATTTTCAATTACTTGACAGATGGTGTGCAAAATCATTTTGTACATCATCAATAATCAAAACTAGATGACCCATTCCTTAAGCCTCATAATGAGGATCAACATCTAGATCCACCTCATGCTCAACCTCCACATCATCAACGTATCTTGTTTTGGTTCCACACCCAAATCTGAAAAATGTTAAATAAGGGGTGAGCACAATCAGCCCAATAGAAAATCCATTCCCAAACACAAATAAGGTTTTAAAACAATAAAGTCTCGTCCAAGACAAATTTCACAAAATATACACATTTATAATAACGCAAGTGTATAACCACCACATAACTAATAGTATATCCATTGTTGCATGTACTATTAGTATAACCCAATTCAATAAAACATCATTTAGATCAAACTACCAAGAATGCCCAAAACTAACTATTGTATCATATTCAATCAAACAATAACAATTCCTGGGGAGCTTTGGACCTTCCACTCGAGGGATGCGATAGGATCAATAACGGGAATTCATAGCACCACTTTGGCCACTACAATCATCCAAAAACCACAAACCTATCCTCCTTAAAAGTAGTTGGAACCCTTGGATCCTTGTATCTATTTCAGAATCATCTCAGTCGGGTCCATTCAAGTTCAGTGAACTAAGAAATAGGAACCAACATATCTATTTAAAAAATTGTATTTTTGGCCGAAGTATGGCAGGATGTGTATATGTCAATGTAACCCATAAATATTATTCAAGTTTCAATTTAAACGATGGGTGAATTGTAGTTTGTATCTTGTAAGAATTTTTACTTTGCACCCTCAAACATTAGATTTCTCATATTACACCCTCAATTTACTAAAACTATTACAATGAGATATTTTCGTTAGTTTACCATCACTTATTCCGTCAACAACAATGTGATATTTTTTTACGGAATAAGCAACGTCAAAGTGCAAATATACTGACTACCTTTTATATCTAAATGATGACATGCCCATGAACCTTTATACCTACAAACTCCTTTGACTATATAATGTCAATATACATAGGGTGTGTTTGTTTGGACGGATAAAGGTGGATAAGACATGTTAGATTGGATAAAAATATTCAGGAGCCCACATATCTCAGCTTTGAGTTGTCCAAATGGGATTGGATTTTCGTTGGGTTGAATTACTCGGCCCGTAGTCAATTAGGCCCCAAATCCCATCTGATCCGGATATATGAAACCCAGCTGGACGTTGGGATTTCTAAGCCTACCGACTGGATAAAACATGAAATTACGTTGTTACCCTTTAAACAGTAAAGCACGAATGTTTTCTTCAACCTCATTCTCTCTTCCCTTGCACCCAGACCCACTAACTCATTTTCTCTCTCGCCTCCAGTACTAGATCCCACCAACCCATCTCCTCCACCCACACGGCGAAGCTTGCCAAAACCCCAGTGATCACCGAAAAGACTCCCAAATCATCTACACTACCGTCCACAGCGGCGCCATCAGGGAAATGGGCAGTTGACAGTTGACAGTTGGAAATCCAAGAAAGCTTTGCAACTTCCAGAGTACCCAGATGAAGGTGAGCTTGAATATGTGCTTAAAACCATGCTGGTCTTCCCTCCAATCGTTTTCGCCGGTGATATGAGGAGTTTGGAGGAAAAGCTTGCTGATGTGGCGTTGGGGAATGCTTTTCTGTTGCAAGGAGGGGATTGTGCTGAGAGTTTCAAGGGGTTTAGTGCTAATAATATTCGTGACACTTTCAGATTTATTCTTCAGATGAGCGTTGTTCTCATATTTGGTGGACAAATGCCTATTATTAAGGTAATGAATCTTACACTTTTATATGGATCTCTGTATAATGTTTTTCCTTAATTATGTGAAAATATATCCAGATGGAATGAATTTAAGTTGTGGGTATTAATTAATTCTCATGGGTTTCAAAAATTTTGGCCTGTTTCATTGATGTTGAATTAATGGGTTCTTAGATTTATAGTTTTTGTATACATTTCTTTCTGTTGGCATTGTGGATTGAGATCAAAAGTAAATAAAAATTTTGCAGAATTAATTTTGGTCCATCACAAGGGTTTTCAAGAGTATTATTGGTTATATGAAAATTGGGAACTTGAGAATTGTGATTTTGAATTGTGGGCTTGATTAATTTAGTTCAGTTTTCCAAGCCGAAATCAGATCCATTGGAGGAGAAGAATGAAGTGAAGCTGCCAAGTTAAAAGGGAGACAATATCAATGGTGATGCATTTATTGAGCAATCGAGAATTCCGGACCCTCAAAGGATGATAAGGGCTTATTGCCAAGCTGCTGTAACTCTGAACCTTCTTAGAGCCTTTGCAACTGCAGGTTATGCTGCAATGCAAAGGGTCACACAGTGGAAGCTTGATTTTGTGGAGCACAGTGAGCAGGGAGATAGGTTTGTATAAGAAAAAGGGATATGGATATACTTTTGACATAATTCAATTTGCTTGTGCTTTTTCGGGCTTTGATTATGTGGCTATATTCAGACTAGACACTGAAAAACAGGTGAATACATGAACAATTTTATATTTTTCACAATATTAAATTGGTAATCAACATTAATCAAAAAGTTAAAATAAAAAAAGTGGTAACCAACAATATTCAAGCCAAAAAAGAGATAAAATTGAATAGGATTCAAGGGTAAAATGGTCAATTAATATCAAAGGTATTAGATATTTAATAAAAAATTGTAGTTTATCCATGTCCTAATCCCATCATAATGCACTATCCAAAGCAGAGATTGGATAACACAATTTTTTTTTATCCCCCTACAAATCCGGCTCATTGGGATTTCACTGGACTAGTTTGGAATTTAAATCCAAGCTAGTCCAGTCCATCCATGAATTGTCAAACACACCCATAATGTACCACAATACACATAGGGGCTGTTTGTTTCGAGTATTAGGTTTAGGCGGTATAAGATTTTATATCCATTCTACTCCCATCCAATGGTATATTATACCCGGTCTTAATCTATAATCTCATCATTCCCCTTGTTTGTTTGTCACAAACATTATCTATGTAATACCTACTTTAAAAAGTCAACAATTACAACTCTTCAATGTAAAAAGACAATTATAACCTTATAATCCAAAGCAATCCATGCCCTTGTTTGTTTGTACAACCAACCAGCAGTGCATGAATAAAACCAAAAAATGTTTATTTTTTAATTTTTTTTTTGTTCCAGCAGTGCATGAATAAAACCAAAAAATGTTTATTTTTTATTTTTTTTTTGTTCCACTTGTTGTGCATGCCTTGAACCTGTCTCTCAGGTAACACACACACACACGAACATAGCCTTAAAAAAAAATCCAACAACTGTTCACTGTCCCGTAAAAAACATTATTTTTTTTTATTTTTTTTTTTGTTCCACGTGATTTGCATGCCCTGTTGAACCTGTCTCCCAGGTAACTCACTCACACACACACAGACGAACATATCCTACAAAAAAAAAAATTTCAAGCAAATGTTCACTGTCCAGTATAATTCCAGCAACAATGGAATTGCAGCAAAATTTTCCAGCAGTCCTGATTTTCCTTCCAGCAGTACACTGACATTCCATTTACAAAAAACAAACTCAATGCACAACACAACAATATATATACAGGCCCTAAATATATACTGTCATTCCATTTGCAATGAGCTAAGAGTTGTTTTCCTGTGCCATAACAGCTTGGTCCACAAAAAACTAAATATAACATCCACCATAATTTTTTTTACATACATAATATAAACAACATTCTCAAAATATGAAACTCCCCATGAATAACAGCCACAACTACCACATGCATTGATACCCAAAAAACAAAATGGCATGTGGAAAGCATAATTTACATACAGTCATAATCGGACATGGGAGCAAACTTAATCAGAAAGTTCGATAATATCTCTGTCCTGTGCTGGATCACCACTTGAACAGGAGCCCACACTTTCAATTAGCTCTTTCGGGGACACGACGTCGAAAACCTCCATCATTTTCTCAAACAAAGGACATGGATCAATGCAATCTGTTCTTGCAAACTTGTTTGCCTGCAAGTTAATAACTCTTAGACATAAAATGAATTCAAACAAATAAAATAAAGAATTCATAAGATGATATTCATTAATATAGTTTGAATTGAACACTTACCACTAGGAAGTCACGCGCTCCAGCAATCGGCTCATCGATGACACACAAGTCAGCCGAGTCCCACGCAAACATCCTTGTCTTCAACATAGCTTTTATACTGAAGTATTGCTTCTTCCACAAAAATATAATCTTGACAAGATCAACTTGATCAATGCAACTTGCAGGCAATCTCCTTTTCAGTCGCTGTAACAAATCCCTGAAGTGTTCTCGTTCAGGCACTATTCCCCGTTGTTTGTTTCGAAGCAACAACATCATCAACACTTCACTTTCCGCATCACTAATTTGTGGAACCGACATTTTGCTACATAATATTGTGCAAACCAAATGCACCAACCATTGACACAACACCAATTTATACAAATTCATTAAACAATACAATCACATCAAAACACCAAAATCAATTACAATAGAAATACATTCATAATTTTACTCATATTTATACATTCCCCAGTTAATGTCAAAACATAGGAGGTAACATTACAAACACTAACCATAAATATTGTCCAAAAGGTGTCAAACAATATACAAACATAGTTCAAGAAAGTCTACTCAAGAAAAAGTAAAGAACATGGGTTATTACCATACCCAAAACAAACATCACAATATACATGAGATAGTTACCGACATTACGAGAAGCTTCGTCCTCGTCATCGCGCCCAACAACTGCGGGGGCTGCTAGAGGAATGTCCATTATATCTTCTCCACGAGGATTATGCACAGGTTGATTTTCATGGACAGCCACTTCACATTCACGTTGGACATCTCTTACTACATCTTTATTGTCAATGTACGTGCGCAATGCATTTTCAGCCTCGTCATACGAATCATAAGACTTGTACAACGCGCTCGGGTATCTATTCACTTAGACATGACATTCTTGTCATGTCGTATAGATACCAACTTGTCTTCCAACAAACACGACGTAAAAATGGGTTTTTCTGTACATAACTTGTCTAACTAAACACGGGTTAGTACATTTCTAGGCAAATGCATACCAATATAAAAAGCAAGTGGTAATAAACATCATATCTTCATAATAAACATCCACCAAAACGTACTTGAAACATTTTTTACATACGAACATAGGTGAACAAGCAAAAAAAGTGGCTAATATACCATGTCACTTTAAGTATATCTTTATGAATAAGTTCACCTATATCACCCTCCACCAAAGTACCATACTTAAACCTGCAAATGTTGGTAGCTCGATCCGTACAACAACTTCCTTACCCAAGAAGACTTTGAAGCGTCAGACAAGCTAAAGAACAAGTCAACCTTAACCGGATCTGAGGCAATTCTGTAACCAGCCTCAAATAAGTGATCCTCATCAAGCCACCCAAATTTCTCAAGCTCAGCAAAGATTTTTCTCCTCGACTCGGAAACATCTTGGGCATGGCCTACCCGCTGTGCAATATTATCAAGCTTACGACCACAAGTCATAACATAATCACCTAACACCCTTGTCATATCACCCAAGCTACTTGCAATGACTTCGGCAGCTGTAGAAGCCTTTCTCTTCTTCGTTTTTTTGGTGGTCGGGGTGTCTGTGGAAACATTCATGCCTTGAGTAGTACTATGACTTGCGACATTTGTCTCATTTTCATAGTTTATGTCTGTCGGGTCAACTTCATGCTCTGCATTCTCATTGTCATTGCCTCCAATCATTTCATCAACATCCTTAGCAAATTCTCCTGTTGCGCGATCCTTGCCAAAAATAATTTCTCAATCTTTGTAGTATGGCCAACATTTTTCACGCATCCCCTTAACCTGCTTATCTTTCTACAACAATTATAAATAACTATGAAAGAATATGCCTCGAATAAGTGGAGTAATAAATATAACAAAAGACCTATATTAATTAAAAAGTAGTATATCAGACCAAATTACCTTTAAATACTCCTCCCAAACATCATCAGAATTAACTTTGATTTTGTTATTGGTGTCATTAAACCCGAAACCACTCGTATTCATCATAGATAGTATACAATTGTACTGTCTCTTCCACTTTTTTATCTTTGATTCAATGTGGGGTTGTGCACGAAGCGTACTGTTGCTAATTCTTTGTTCTAGTATCAGCAAATAACCCGGCCTGAATGTACCATTAGGACATCTCAGCCCTGCTACACATAGATCATTCAGTGCACCCAATTGTTGTGTCTCTTCCACACTTGTCCATATTC
>CM042200.1:628432-642792 GCA_023539305.1 Ilex asprella | reverse complement strand
GTCGTCAAAGTTCTTTTCAGACCAAGAAGCACAATTCATTTTGGAATGGTGACACTACGTCATCACTGTCACGTGCTGTCACCATTCAATTAGAAGACAACAAATAGAGAAAGTGGATCTCACTAATCCTATGTGTTGCTGATTGGATGTGGTGGTTACTGGTAGTTATGAACATAGTGGGGTTCACTTTCTTTATTTCTAATTTTCTAATTGAACGATGACACCATGTGACAGTGATGACGTGGTATCACCGTTGTATTCAATATTTACTCCTCTACATGCACCATTTACCTGTTGGACCGGATTTCAATTTAAAACTTCCTAATGCATATAACTGGGTACCGCAATAAGCGGAACCCAAAAAATTTATGTACATGACAATAAGTCGATTCATGTCATGCTTATATTTTGTCAAAATTTATTTAGTTGTAATCAATCTATGCATATTCCTGTAATTCACAAACAACTTTATAGTTGCTAACTTGCTATTTGATCAGCTTAAACAAACATGTATTTTTAAGGGCATGATTTAATTCATAAATTACTAAGGTATCGATCAAAAAAAATTCAGTATCATACCTCCAAATATAGTGAATTGAAGATGAGCTACACAACTGAACCACACGTGGCAGAATCTGTGGAAACCTTGAGAAACAACGAAAGGGTATGGCAGCCACCTCTGCTGGGATGCATTAAGATGAATTGCGATGGTTGTTTGTAGTTCTCGTCTGATTAAAAAAAAAAATTGCAATGGAGCATGTTCATTTTTCTTCTGTACAAAATAAATTATTATTTTTGTGAGTGATTTGTCACATTTATGGGTTTTTTTATCCCTGTTGTGGGAACTACTTTAATTTTATCACTTTTTTGAATACCACACCAGTAATAAAAATATTCACAATAATGATAAAAATACCTATAAATATAATAAATTTCGGTATAATACCGAAATTCCATTTTTCGGTACCCTAGCCAAATTCTTAACTTGGTCATGCATTTCTTTCATTAGAATTGGTCCGAGACTGAAAGTTGTAGCACAGCGCATATATAATTTATATATTATCATTATTAGGGGTGCAATTCGGGGCGGGTTAGACAGTCAACCATAGCCTAATCTTAGGTATATAATCTTCAATCCTAACCCTTAACCTACCTCGGGTTGATAAATTCAACCTAAGCACTGTTCGAGTTTAATTCGGGCGGGCTCGGGTTGAATTCGAGTTAATGATTTCGGGCTGATTTCGGTTACTTTACGGGCTGATTTCGGGTTAATGTTCTAAACTTAATACATATATGACATAATATTCAAATAATTTAACAACCAACAACTTCAATCAAGTTTTTAACATAAAAATCATAATATTAAGAACTCAATGCAACCACAACCATACAAAACACAGTCAGATAGATCAATTTATCAATTTATGCGAGTTTGAATCAAAATGATCAATTTATGTAGTTAAAATTTTTTCACTGTAGCAAGCAGACAAGACTTACAACTAGATAGTGACTTTATATTTATCAATGACAATCAATATCTTAAACAAGAATATTTTGAATTCAACCCTAGTATAAATTATAAAATTGTTTTTATATAATAGTAATTCGGGTTCGGGTTCGGGTTCAACCCTCGGGTTCAAGAGGTCAACCCGAGCCCAACCCAAATTGAATTTGGGTTAAAATTTTTTGACCTAAGCCCAACCCAAATATTAAAAATTCTAACCTAAGTCCTAATTTTTTCGGATTGAACTCGGATTGAAATCAGGTTCTCCAACCCAAATTGCACCCCTAATCGCTTGCTGGGAGTGAGATTACAAAACGTCAGGTTAACAATGAGAACTGAACTTCTTCTCGTGGAGTGAGGCGGTCAACTTGACGTTAAAGGAATATATGATTTCATTTGGTGGCAGAAGTAGAACCAATGAACATGGGCATATCTACCAAGTCTATGAAATAATGACATTGAACTGGCCTTCCACTAAGTGGCAATGCCAGAAATTTCGAAGCAGGACAAGAGAAAGTTGAACCTATTATATATGGGTATATCAGATTTTCTTTGGTGTAAAATGATAGATCTACGTACTCTTAAGTGTCAATTCCGAATAGCAAATTGTCTAAATTGCAAAGCATTCATACCAGTTGACATTTGACTTGCCTCATTTCAAAATGCAAATTGCACAAAATGGTATGAGCAAGTTCTTAGCTGTAAGCACATAAAAAAAAAAAAAAAGGTTGCTGAAGGTACCTAACAATTATTGAGTTGACATTGACATTTAAATCAAAAGTTTATCTTGTTCATAGCCAACAAATATATTCGCTTCATGGAGGTTGACATTAAGAGCTTGTATATATTGTGATCGGTCACAAAGTACATGTTCTTCACAGCCAACAGATATCCCTTCTGTAAGCAAGCAATATTTTGTAATCAATTTCCTCCATTCTTGACTTCTTCTTGCAACCTTGTGGGAGGAGAACATGGCAGAACATATTCTGTTTAACGTTGCTGAAAAAATCTTGTGCAAGTTGGGTTCGTATGCTCTCCAACAGATTGGATTGGCATGGGGTGCCAAGAAAGAATTGAAGAAGCTCGAAAGCACAATGTCCTCTGTCAGAAATGTGCTTCTTGATGCTGAGGAGCAGCAGGTGACAAATCGTGCTGTGAGAGAGTGGCTGCAAATGCTTAAAGGAATAGTTTACCAAGTTGATGACTTGGTGGACGAATTCACCACTGAGTCTTTGCGAAGGTTAGTAGATGTTCGTGGGAGTACAAGAAGTGAGGTACGCAACTTCTTTTCACACTCGAATCCATTGACATTTCGTTATAACATGGGTCGTAAGGTAAAGGAAGTTAGGGAGAGATTAGATGAGATTGTAGAAAACGCGAAAATTTTTCAGTTTGCAATCAAAGTTGTAGAAAATCCATTTCAGACCCCAGGAAGAGAGGAAACCTACTCCTTTGTGCGTAGTTCAGAAATTGTTGGCAGAGAAACTGATAAAGAAGCCATTGTACAGATTTTGATCTCTTCCAGCAATGAAGACAGTGTTCCCATCATCCCCATTATTGGAATGGGGGGTTTAGGGAAAACCACACTAGCACAATTGGTATACAATGACAATAGGGTCGAAAGTCAATTTGATAAACGAATTTGGGTGCACGTGTCAGATGATTTTGACATAAAACAAATCGTAACTAAAATTCTAAATGCAGTAGGGGATAATAACTGCAATAACTTGGCATTTGAACAATTGCAAAGTCGCCTGCAACAAAAATTGAGTGACGTACGATATCTCCTTGTCTTGGATGATATGTGGAATGAGGATCGAGTAGAATGGATTAAACTACGAGATTTGTTAATGGTTGGGGCTGGAGAAAGTAGGATCATCGTCACCACACGTAGTAAAACAGTTGCTTCAGTAGTGGGAACTGTATCCCCGTATGTTCTTAAAGGTATTTCAGATGAAGATTGTTTATCTGTGTTAGTCAAATGGGCATTTAACAAAGGGGATGAAAGAAGGCATCAAAACCTAGTAAATATTGGAAAAGAAATAGTGAAAAAATGTGGGGGAGTTCCTCTTGCAGCGAGGACTTTAGGAGGTTTATTGTACTTAAAGACTAATGAGGATGAATGGTTATCAGTGAGAGACAGTGACATCTGGGCGATTGTACAAAAGGATAATGATATCATGCCCGTATTAAGGTTTAGTTATGATCAAATGCCATCTTATTTGAAGCAATGTTTTGCCTATTGTTCTTTGTTTAAGAAGGGTGAAGAAATTGACAAATGGAGGTTGATCTACCTTTGGATGGCACAAGGATTTATCCGAATAGTCGACCCCAATGAAGAATTAGAAGACCCAGGAGAAAGTTATGCCAATGAATTGGTGAAGAGATCCTTTCTTCAGGAAGAAAGACAAGGATATTATAAAATGCATGACCTTGTCCATGATCTTACACAATTTGTTGCTGGTGGTGAGTGCTTGACTGTGAACGTCAATACAACATTAATTTCTGAAAGAACAAGACATGTATTGTTTGATACATCTTTGGGAGATGTAAAACCCATACTGGAATCAAAGAGATTGCGTACCTTTCTTACTTTCAACCATGCACTGTTTAGCCAAGGCTACCAAGGACTAGGCCAGATTGTAACTTCAACTTTTAGATACCTACGTGTGCTGGAATTGAGAGATGTCAAAGTTGAGGTGCCAAGCTCCATTGGAGAGCTAAAGTATTTGAGGTCTCTTCTTGTTGATACCGCATGTGGAATGACACTGCCTGAGACCATTGGCAAATTGCTAAACTTGCAATATCTGCATCTTCGTATCCGATGGTTTCCTGAGTTGTTCATGTTTGAATTGCCCAAAGGCTTTCAAAAACTAATCAACTTACGCTACTTGTCCCTATATTCTACATTTTTGGTATGCTTACCAGATGAGATGGACGGACTCGTCTCACTCCAAAGACTAAAAATCTCAGCAGCCTTGCAACTGAAGTCTTTGTCTGAAGGAATGCAATACCTCAATTGCCTCCGTTACTTGGAGGTTGATGGATGTCCATTGCTCACTTCATTGCCCTCTGGTATGCAATACCTCGTTGCCCTTGAAGATTTAATAATTCGCAACTGTGATGCTCTTGTCTTCTTCGACGATGATTTTCAAGGCCTTAAGAGTCTTAGATTGCTAACCTTATGTGATCTACCAAAGTTGGTTTGTTTGCCACCGGGGCTTCAAGAGTCTGCTGACACGCTTAAGCAGATTCAAGTTGTTGGTTGTTCGAATCTGACAACATTATCAAACTCCCTTGAGTATCTCACATCGCTTCGGAAGCTAGAGATATACTACTGTTCAAGATTGTTGTCACTACCAGAAGGGATGGAATGCCTCACCGAGCTACATTCTCTAAAAATTCAAGGGTGCCCTATTTTAAGTGAAAGATGTCTAGGAGGAACTGGAGAAGATTGGGAGAAGATAGAGTATATCCTAGAGATTAGCACTGATTTACAGACCAGGTTCTCACTTTATCTTTCTTACCCTCCTGTGTCCTATGTCTCTGCAACACTTCTTATATGTTATGCCACAACTATTCCCACATAGCTTTTCTCTTTATCTTTTTTTTTGGTGGTTCGTCAGTTTATGTTTCTTCAACTTTTGACGTGGAAATGAGGTTGGGGTGATGGTTTGAAAGACAAGCACAACAAAAAAACAGTAAAGGTAACTCTCTCTCTTTCTCTCCGAAATAATAAAATTATTAAGCGTTATTTCTATCACTTTGTGAAAAATTATGTGAATCGATAAATAGAAATTGTAGAAGAATTTTACTTGTTTTTTCCTTTTTCGAGTACTTTTTATCTTAGTTTATAACCATGTGGGTTGAGGATTCGATATGGCTGCATAATTTTTTAATGGGAGATTTTTGTTTTACGGTTGAAGTTCACAGTGCACTCTAAGGACTCCACCAAAAAAATACAGAGCAAAATTCACACCACTAATCAGAGTCCAAAGAAAGGGTAAGAATTGATAAAGGGTAAGAATTTATCAAATCTAGTTTTTAAGTTTATGTAACATTACTCTTACCAAAAAGAAACCAATCTTCTCAAAAGCTAAAGGTTGCCTTTTTCGTTATGAGTAATATCAAAACTTCTTCAACTCATGCATGACCAGAACTCTTATAGAACTTAATTTAGAACACTTATCCAAGTATAAGTAATGAAAACTTACATTTTCAAGATTAATACTTAAGAGCTTTGACCAATGCAACATAAAAATACTTGATATCTATAAAAGCTTCTTGAAAACGTAGGAAACCAATAAAAATAAGGAACAACAACTCCCAGTTTACTAGGTAAACTAGACACTGTTTAGTAAAATTGTCATAACTCCCTCCAGAAAACTCCAATTAAGAGCATCTCCAAGGGCACTCTTCAAAATAGTTATTCAAAATATATTAAAATATTATATTCTTTATTTTAAAAAGTCATTTTTGTAAAGTTACTCCAACCATACTCTCTATTTTAGCTAACTACTATTAATATTTTAAATCAAAATATTACATAGCTTGACACATCATCAAAATGTAAAATAGCTATCCCCTTGGAATGCAAAAATAGTTATTTGACTCTCCAAATATAAAATAGCTAGTCAAGGAGGCTAGTCAAATGTAGAGAGCCATTTAACCCAAATGTAAAATAGATAGCCAAATAGCTAGTCCCTTGGAGTACAATTTTATAGTTTTGCTCTTTATTTTAGCTAACAAATGTCAAATAGCTAGCCCCTTGGAGATGCTCTAATGCACCGCTGAATAGTGGCGGAGGGAGGAAGGGGCCTGGGCCCACCCTGAATTTATTTATATATGTTTTATATATTTTTTAGATATTCTCAATTGGGTCCACCCTAATAATTTAGGAAAAGTAAAATTAATTGAGTGAAACAAGTTAAGTACTAGAACAAAAAAATAAAAAGTCTATACCAAATCTCTTAAAATCAACAAACTAAAATTGATTCATATGTGTGATGTTTATGTGCTGTTAGAATATCAGTATGATTTGTTTTAGTCTCCTGTAATTCAAAAATTATAGAATATACACCAAAAAATAAGTAAAATGTGGAATTTGTAAGAATATTAAAAATTATAAATTTCATAATTGATAATCGATGTATATATGTTATTTTATTAATAATTTTTAAATAGGCCCCTGAATTTTTAAGTATCAAATACAATGTAAAAAACATAAATACATCAATTTATTTTTATCTATTAGAAGTCAAAGTAAAACTTATACTTAAAGTGTGCCTACTCTAATCATATTTCTGACTCTACCACTACTGCTCAATGCGTTAGCAAGTAGAATGATAGAGCTTTCCAATAATGTAGGCATTGCATCATGAACAATTGTGAGCAGATTCAATGTTTTAATGGAAAGTTGACCAAAAATCTGAAGATTGACCAAACTTTTTTTGTTTGTCTCCAATTGAATGGAGCTTTGAATTTGAAAATGGGATGTACTATTTCGATAATTTTGGGTCGCTCGTGTGTCAAGTTCAAGTAGCTTGATACATATTGTCAACTCCATTCTTTACTTGCTGAATCTTTTGGAATAGTATTTAGTTGCTCACATCACACCAATGTATTAGAAGATTGAATGAGTATAAGAAGAAAGGTCGCACACATGCACACATCACATGAATTTGATTAAACCTCCTCCTTGACAGCTTGGTTTCTATCTCTAACTATTCATATTTATCATCCAAGGATCACAGAGATACAAGGGAACCCTTTTAGAGATGGCATGCTTCACAAGACCTTTGGCATAAGGTGGCTATGTTCTTTTACTTCTTCTTGTTGTTCTCTATGGTTGCTTTATTGAGTTTTATGGGGTCATGTCTCAATGACTAGTTAAATAAATGTTTTGACAAAGCTTTTGTTATTTGTTCTCTCAATGGTTCTTTCGTTGTTGTTGAATAAACTTTTTGACGGTCTTTTGTTATTTGTTCTCTCACTGGTTCTTTTGTTGTTGTTGAATAAACTTTTGTATAAGTTTTATTGCATAAACCAAATTTTGTTTATTTATTCTTTTTTTTGTGCCATATTGCTTTCTCCTAATGATTATTTACTTAGTGTTTATTTGATTAGTTGCAATTATAATAGTTTAAACTTATTTATCTGCATTTATTCTGATACATTTGTATTTAAGGAGCTTTGAACTACTACAAAGTTAGATGTCTAAGATTTTCATGGATCCACACCATCGAAGATTTTGTAAGTACCACTATAAAGTTAGATGTCTCATTCACCTCTGATATTAACTAGAAGCTCTCTGTTTGTGAAGTCAAAGATAACATCATCCAGCGGCCATTTTTTTGGCACATCTAAAGCACATGACCAACAACTCTTCCTCTTCTTTAGGGTCAAGCCTACTGCTAATTGGATGTTTCATCCGTGGAACAATTTTTCCCTTTTCCTTTTCTGCTTTCTCATTCACAATTGAATTCGGAATCCTTCTGAGTCTTTGTGTATTAACAAAAAATTACATTAACTCCTACTTCCTTAGGGAAAAGGATCATTGTCAACACCCATTATTTTTTTTATTGGGTTGCTTATTTAATTATCCATTTTTGTATCAAATATTGTACACGATTTTTAAAAGTAATTCAATTTTTAGTGGGGTGTCGAAATGAATTACTTCATTTTTAATATTATTTCTCCTATGTATTTCTAGAGGAACAACATTTCCCTAGGAAAAAGTAATGAATTTTTGGCTAATCATCTCATCAAATAGAGTATCAGCCATGGATAAGTCAAAAGAATATTGTGATACGTCGATGGGATATCCTTCTTGAATGAGTGATTTGATGACATATTTACAGGATTTTCAATCTTTTTTTTTAAAGTGTCACACCTAATTGGGAATTTTGCTATTACTCGCGCAACATCAATTTTCAAATCTTCGTTTAGATCCTAGAAATACGTGCCTAATGCATTGTTCTTTATTTGTTTCTATTCTGTAAGCACCATCTCATATCTTACGACCCTGCCTGTGAGGTCAAATAAGTCTCTAAACTCCATATCTTCAAATATCTTTCTTATTTTGCAGATTCATTAGGCTTTTGCCTTAATCTAGATAAGTCTATCATCGACACTTCTAGTTTATTTTAAAGGAATTGGGCATGAAATTGTTTTTCCATTTCTTGCCATGAATTGAATTGAGTGACAAGTTAATGAACCAAGAAAATGCCATTTTAGTCAAGGATTGTGCGAATAATTTTAAATTATTCCCAACTTTTCCACACTAGAAAGTACACATGCCAATATGTTTTATTGTGGGCTGGTTCTCTTCTCCAAAGAACATATTGAATTCAGGGATTTTATATACCCTCCAAGAAACTCCTCAAAGTCTACCCACAAGAGATATGACTTTCTAAAAACTGGTCTTTCTATCGTTCGAAGGTCAGGACCATACAATTCTTGAATCATTTTCATTAGTTGGTTTCTATTGACAACCATATTGTTGTGAACTTCTATATTTTCAAATGGTTCAATGGGTTGTCCTCCAAGCCTAGGGTTCGTTTCGTCAAATGAATCCATAGAGGCATAGGGTGGCATCTCACGTCCCCTCCAGGGATGATTTTGAGCCTTCATTGACCAATTTCTATCCCTAGGATTTATAGAATGGTAGATGTTAAACAATCAAGAGAAATACAAGAAATAAGAAAAGAAGAGGTCAGAGTTTCATTGATACTGTATAATTCAATTGAATACAAAAAAGTGTTTTAACCTAAATACAAAGAGACTATATATATGCTAAACAAAGGAATGAAATAAAAGACTATTCTACCCTTAATAATTAAAATAACCCTATATTTCTTAACATCTCCCCTCAAACTCAGGATGCGGCAGCTACAAGCATCGAGAGTTTGCCAACTAGAAAATAAAAACAGGAAATAGAATGCGACTTGGTAAAGAAATCTGCAATTTGCAAAGAAGAAGAAACAAAGGGCAAAGTAACGGTGCCATGATTGAGATGATGACGAGTAAGGTGACAGTTGATCTCAATGTGCTTAGTTCGTTCATGAAAAACCGAGTTGTGAGCAATCTGAATAGAACTCTGATTGTCACAATACATAGGAGTGGGATGAGAAAGAGAAACTCTCATACTTGCAAGTAACCAACGTGATCAAACAATCTCTTCGGTAGTAGATGCCATAACACGATATTCTGCTTCGGTTGAAGATTGAGAAATAATAAATTGTTTCTTGCTCTTCCAAGAAATAAGAGAATCACCCAAAAAAATACAGAAACTAGCAACAAACTTGCGATCTGTGGGATCACAGTCATGATCAGCATTAGAGTATGCACGCAGCTCCAAGGAAGAGGTGGATGGAAGTAAAAGACTTTGAAAGACTGTACCCGAAAATACCGCAAAAGCCGTAGGTCACCGAGAATGATTTCCAAGGGCTTAAAAGCCTTAGGTCACTAACCTTATATTATCTGCCAAATTTGATTAGTTTGCCACAACGGCTTCAAGAGTCTGCTACCACGCTGGAGCATATTCAAATTGTTTTTTGTCGAAATTTGAGATCTGTATCAGACTGCCTTGAATATCTCACATCCCTTCAGAAGCTTGCCATATGCTTTTGCCCAAGAATGAGGCCACTACCAGAGAGGACAAAATGTCTCACTGAGATAACAATTCTTCAGAATGAAGACAATTGGGATTTGAAAAAAGATTTCCTGGAACCGTTTGAGGGAGAATAAGTTCATTCGACAGTTCTTAGTATGTTTCCCTTCATCACTCTGCGACAATTATACTCTATGACTTTGCTGATCACATATTTGTTTACTTACAATCTTCTTTTTTTGGTTTGTAGAGTTTTTTGTTGGTAACATAAGGTACGAGTAGTATTGAATGTGAAATGAACATAAGGTATCTCTCTCTCTCTCTCTCCAATTACTTCTTAACAGGAGGATCATTTGATGCATTAAGATTGTTGATATACATAGTATTTTCCATATATAAATAAATTCATTTCAGTTTAAATTTGAAAAATTTAGTGTGTTTCTCAATTTAGATTGGATTTGTTCTACCGACAAATCCACACCATTTAAAAGGAATTGAAAGACCCTATAATTATATCTAACCATGAGAGATGCCAAATGCCTTGGCATAAATATAAATTTGGAAAGTTTTGCAATGATTCAATTGTCTTTCATATATAAATTAGTAGTTTTTTTTTTGCCTTGAGGGCCACTCATCTAATTCTATTGTCCTCCATACTTTTGCAGTAGTGGTCCTTGATTTATTTTAAATAATAACTATCACCAATCTCTAATATTAGGAATTTAGTATTGAGGCACTTAAAACCTATCCTTTACCTTAGAAGGCGGGCCATATCATCATAACATATTTAAATATAAGGTTTTTTTATTGAAGATATTGTTTTTCATATGAAAATTTATATGAAGGTAGAAAATTCACCAGATTCAAAATTAATATATCTAAAAAATTGGAAAGAACATTGTCGTCATCATTCCTTACTTATTTATACATCTAAAGAATCCTTATCTTGGTTGGCCTATACTGAAATCCATGGGAGACAATTTTGATCGGTAACAGAGTTGTCTACCTTATGGGGCTGTTTGTTTGAGGTATAAGGGTGGTATAAGAAAAATAATACGTGCCGTGTTTGTTTCGCATTTTTTACTAGGTACTAATTTCCGGGTCACAGTACTGACCCGGTATGAACAGCAACACAAATCCCTTCTACACGGTGCTGTTCAATACCAGCTACCTGGTGGTATAATAAATTTCATGGAGGTATAATATGATAAAAAGACTCAAATGCCCTTATCTACAATGGCCCATATATAACACGAGTTTCTCCCACCAAACCCTAGCCACTCGATTAGTCGCCTCCCTCAACAAACCCCTTTGCCTCCCTGAAGACGCTGAACAGTCAGTCGGCTCCCTCAAGACGATGAACCATCGTTCTCCTCCCTGAAGTCGTTGAACAGTAACTTGGCTCCCTCAAGATGATGAACCATCGTTTGCCTCCCTGAAGACGCTGAACAGTCAGTCGGCTCCCTCAAGACGCTCCCTCGATTTCAAACTCCGCAAGGTATATATGCATGTAGTTTTTCTCTCTGTTGTCTCTTCATTAATTTGTTTTTTCTTCCTTCCTAGTTGTGATGTAGGAGGATGGGTGTGTGTCTAAATGTTGGTTTGATGCTTTGGCTTATGTGGGTTTTGGGTGAGAGTATTTGAGCATAATTTATGATTTCTTATATTGGTTTGATTTTTTGATGTTGTCTTGTTTCTGATTTGTAATGGTTCACCAAGACATGTAATTTGTTTTGGACTTTGGGAATTTTATTATAGAACTCTCAATTTTTTTGTGAAAAGAATTAGCACAGAACATCATTTTTTTTTATTTGCCCCCTCTGGCACCTAGCTGATGATTTCACAATGAACCTATCAACAACCCTTTCATGCAAACACACACACATACATCTATGATTGATTTCATTGACACCCCCTTATGGTTTGATGAGGCTGTGAGGGATGATGTTTTGGAATAAAAATCAGGCTCTGAGCTGATCCGTATCTTGGCATGGCAACTCAGATGGTCTATGAGAGAGAAAGAGAAATGGGTTTTGCTCTTTTTTTTATCTTTTCTCTTACATGGCTGACTGTTTTTTCAGCCATGGCAGTTTCCTCACAATTTCGAATGGGGTTTTAGCACAGAACATCAATTTTTTTTAATTGAACTACTGCTGCTTAAAAGAAAATGAAAGCATATTCTGTCAGATTCCCTGGGTGACTGATCAATAAATGGTGATATATGTGGAGTATTTGGAATTAGTGAACTATTTGGGACAGATTGTGTATCTAGATTGTAATATGAAATAATCTTTTCTCAGAGTGCTCTAGAATCCTATGCAAGATGAGTATGAAATCATATCCTTCTGTAACATCTGGGTCATGCTTTTTTTGATTATGATTTCCCCTAATAATTGCTCTTGATGCTCATGGTTTTGTTGAGAGATCATGGTATTTGGTTGAGTTTGTTTTCATATTTGTTGTGGAATGTTGGCCCTATTCATATTTTAGCCATTGTTTTAATGTTCAAAATGTTTGTATAATTTTTTTATATTTTAACAAAAAAAGATATATTCTTTGTTGTGATGATATGTATGATTACTGTAATTTGTGTGAGTGGCAGTTGTTATGGATGAAGACAATGATCTTAGTGTGCCATTGGTGGTTGTTTTGGATAGTGTCCTCTCTGCTATGATTATGATATGCTCATGTCTGATTGCTATAATTGCAAATTTGCTGGAATTTCTAGAAGTTCAAAACACCGCTAGTATCCCAAGCTCAGTCAGGCGACCCGACTGCAAATAGAGCATCTCACTAGACTGATAGGTGAAAGTGATATCACATGCTACAATCAACTTAGGATGGACCGACGATGTTTTTCTATATTGTGTACACTAGTTGAACAAGTTGGTGGGCTAAGTCGTACAAGGAATGTTAGCATTGAGGAGATGGTAGCTATGTTCTTGAGCATTATTAGTCATGATAATAAGAATAGACCAGTACAATTCAGTTTCATTAGATCCGAAGAGACGGTTAGCAAATATTTCAATGCAGTGTTGTTGGCGGTTCTTAGGCTACGTCGATTACTGCTTGCAGTCCGTACTCCAATTCCAGAAGAATGCACTGACCCTAAGTGGAAGTTTTTTAAGGTATTATGATATTTTTAAAAGTATACCCACATTTTGAGTTGTCATGTCACGTACTATATAGATAACGAAATATCAATTGATAATATGTTTATTTCATATTGCTTAGAACTGTGTTGGGGCTTTAGATGTCACTCACATTAGAGCAAAAGTGCCACTTGTTCACCAAGCAAGATATAGGACAAGGAAAGGTCAAATTGCAACAAATGTGTTAGGTGTATGTGCGCTTGACATGAGAATCATTTATGTTTTGCCTGGTTGGGAGGGATCAGCGGCAGATTCACGAGTCATTTGCGACGCAGTTACAAGGCGTACTAGGTTATGTGTTCAACGGGGTAAGCTATAGTGGAAATTTGTAGCATTAGTCTTATTTTTTGAAATTGTTTACTAATGGGTGTATACAAAATTACGGCAGACATATATTATTTATGTGATTGTGGGTACACCAATGGTGAAGGTTTCTTAGCTCCTTTTAGGGGTCAACGATACCATCTTCACGAATTTGGAAGTGGAAGCGAAGCTCCTCGTAATGCCGAGGAATATTTTAACCTAAAACATTCATTTGCCCAGAATGTTATTGAGAGGTGTTTTGCTCTCCTCAAAATGCGATGGGCCATCCTTCGAACTGCGTGTTCTACCCTGTTCCCACACATAATAGAATTATTGCTGCTTGTTGTCTGTTACATAATTTCATTAGAACTGAGATGCTAGTTGACCCATTGGAAGACAACATACCTGAGTATGTTCTTAATGATACCAATGTAGTTGACAGTGTTGAGACGTCTACTGCATGGACTGCTTGGAGGACTCAGTTGGCGAATGAAATGTACGAGGCATGGCAAATGGGTACAAGATTTGTTTTGGGGGGGCGGGAAGTGGTTATGTATTCGACCTTTAATTCGTAAACTCAATGGCTGCTATGTTTGTAATGTGTTATTACTACTTTGTCTAGTTTGATTAATGGATGATGTAAAACAATTTATTTGGTGGTGTTATTATGCAATATATTCTACATTTTAATTAATATTGTACTTCATTTTATATTGCATATTGACTTTAGACTGATAAATACATGTGTGTGTGTGTGTATGTATATATATATATATATATATATATATAT
>CM042200.1:615225-628332 GCA_023539305.1 Ilex asprella | reverse complement strand
TATCCCCTCCGAAGCTTAAGTTAGCAAGGGAAGGAGGATGAAACTCTAGTTACTCAGTTTTAGGATTTGATTTCGCGTACCTTTGTTCATTTTTCTGAAGGGTATTTATACCTGGGCTTGAAATGATTGCTCTGACACAGAAGTCCTCCCAGTAGTTAATGTTCTCCAGACTTGTCCCAGCGTAATGATTGATTTCCCACTTGCATTCCCATCTCATCAATGCTCGGCGCCTCGGACCCGACCTCAGGGCCACGCCGAGCAGTCGAGTACCTATGAACGGCGTCTGACACCTATTTCATAGCAGTCGGCGTCTTGAAGGCTATTATTTGTAGGCATGTGCCTGGACTTCTAGCCATTAATGCGCCTATTCTTGGTTGTCAGTCTGAGTCGCGGTAGGTACAGAGGCTCATTAAATGCCCTGTCTTAGTCACTTATATCGCCATAAATGCTGGGTCAAATCGCATTTATTGTCTGTCAGAGACTGTACTCGGCTCCGCGAAAATACTCATTCTCGGCTTCTTTGCTCGGCTTCGTTAATGTCCTCGGCCTTATGCCTCGGCCCTCCATTACTTGCCCCTGTTCACGTGTCGTCCCGGGGGTTGCTGAATCTATCATGAGTCCCTTCAGGTAATATAATATTTTTGCTTGAATTTCAAATCATGTGAGATTATTGTTACTAATTTCCGTTATATTTGATGGTGGGCAACTAATGGTAAAAGGCAAGTTATTTTTTTTTTTAACTTTAAGGGGGGAAATTGTGAAACTTCAAACCGGCAGGAGTTGATTAAAATAAGACCTATAGTTCAAAGGGATATTTTATAATTAAAATTTATTTTATTTATCATAATTTTTCTTTTT
The DNA here is from genome assembly GCA_023539305.1 of Ilex asprella. NCBI lineage: Eukaryota > Viridiplantae > Streptophyta > Magnoliopsida > Aquifoliales > Aquifoliaceae > Ilex > Ilex asprella. The sequence goes on along the minus strand of CM042200.1, from coordinate 627,474 downwards.
AAAATATTCAAGTAAAGACAAAAAGGTTTTCAAAGTCTCCAACGCTATGGAGGATTAAATCGTCCAGTCAGATGAAGTGCTGGTATATACAACTAATACTAGGACACCACTACGGTACATCCATGAAAAATTTCGATATGGTACTAAAATTTTTAAGTTATTACTTTAATGGTATACAAATTACAATTTTAATGGCATAATTATAAAATTTATGAATTATTTACAATTTTAATGACATTAAAATAACATCGGACAAGATATTGAAATAATAGACAAGACATAAAAAAAATTATCATTATTGACTTTGAGGGCAATATTTATTATTACTTCAATGGTGACATGGCGTTGGACAGAGTTGTTAGCATCAGTTTAGATACGCCTTTGATTTAAGATCTTTTCTCTTGTAATTTTTTATTTTTGAATATCAATATTTTAAACAATGATTTGGACAAATTTGGATTTAAGTGGCGTAAACATGTTTACAGACGTCATACTATGTTATTGGTTAGTAGTGTCGTGTGACTAGTATTTTTTTGTCATGTCATTGTTATTCTTGTGAAAATTCATAAAAAAAAATTATTTAATGTGTTCTAAATATCAAATATTAGTTTAGACTATTTATTATGTATATTTAATAATTGTGTCAATTTTATAATTAAGTCGTGTTGAATTAGTATCAAATGGTCAAAATTGACACCCCTAATATCAGTGAGCTAGAAAGAGTCATGTGACAACTATTTACCGTAATCGTTGGGTAGAAGAAATCCATAATTAACTTTAGGGTTAATTGCATTAGAGATCCCTAAAGTATGGGATTGTCTCATTTTAGTCTTCAATATTTTAATTGCATTATTTTGGTTCTTGAAGTATTGAATATGTTTCTATATGGTCCTTAACGCAGACAACGTTTAGATTGCTAATGATTTTTTGTTATAAACTTGTCATGTAATAGTTAAATATGGGTAAAAAAGAATTTTAATAGCTATTAAATAAAATTTGGGTAGCTCTTGACAAAAAAATGTGTAATACGGGTAGATTTTGACCAAAATTTAGATAGCTCATGATCAAAACTGTATAATTTAAGTTGGTATTTAACTAAAATTTGAGTAAAAAATTAGTCAAGAGTTATCGAAATTATTTTTTGTCCATATTTAAGTATCATGTGACAAGTTTATAATAAAAAATTGTTAACAATCTGTACGCTGTCTGCTTGAGTGATCATAAAAAAACATATTCAATACTTCAGGGACTAAAATGATGCAATTAAAATATTGGGGACGAAAATGAGACAAACTCCATACTTTAGGGACCTCTAATGCAATTAACCCTTAACTTTAAATGAAATAGTAAAAAAGATATACTCACATTTTAATAGAAAGGATGACCTTTGATAGAACACAATGACGAAATATGATTTGTAACAAACCCCAAAAAAATAGTAATAAGATTTTGTTGAGTTGAAATGAGTTAAATGTAAAATCATATCATGGGGCAGCCCAACAATTTATGACTCCTAAGGCGAAAAATTTATATGAGGTCCTAAAACACTTTTTAAAATTTAATTTTTTTAGTTTTAAATTTTTTATATCAAAATTTATATAGTACCTATACTTAAAGTGAAAAATAACTTGCAAAAAAATACCCCATAGAAATAATTATATTAAGATTAAAATTAATTAAAATATATAGGTTAAGAAAATAAAACTAGGCAATTAAGCTAAAGTCACTAAAACAGATATAAAATGAGAGCAATTAGAGCCTCTTAATTTTTCTAAAAGAATAAGGTGTGATTAACACTTTGAAGTTACTGAAAATCATATAAACATTTAAATTGTACTTTGCTTGGCCAAATTTATCTAATTTTTATCTAAAATTCCAAAAATATCCTTTTCTCTCTGCTCTTTCCCTTTGTTTCTCTCTTTTTCCCATCATCACCAGCAAATAGTCGCTACATCACAGTCCATAACCATCACCATTAGCGTCTCTCTCCCTCTCTCTCTATGACCACAATGGTGAAGTTCCCATACGAATTTATTGTAGGAAGATTTTCGAATTTCCTTTGTGAATTGTGACCAATTTTTTTGAAATTCCTCTTCTTTCTCTGTGTGATTGAATTATATTATGTTGTTCTTTTGGTGATTCAATGGAAGTGTATGGGGAGATTAATGGTGGTGTTGTTGGGTTTGTAAAGATTGGATTAAGTTTGTGTGAAGGTAATTTAGGCAGAATTTGCTGGGAATTGTCCGGAAGAGCAGCGGAAAAAGGCAGTGCTTCACCTCCTTAATTCACTCAGATCTTCAAATTTCTTTCTAATCTGTCTATTTTATTCACCCAGTTACATACTCCATGAGCCATCAAATTGATATAGAGCCGTTTCTGAGCTGCAATCTTCCTGGAGATATCATTGTTAATATACTCTTGCGACTTCCCGTCAAGTCTTTGCTGCAATTCAGGTCCGTCTGTAAGTCCTGGTACGATTTACTCACCGACCCAGATTTTATCTTGATGCAATTTCATTATTCCAGTGTTTATACACCTAAACTCCTCGGTGTGAGTATCGACTTTGATGATCCTATACCTGATATTTTCTTATATTCTTTTCATCAAGTGCCTGTAAAAATACCTTTACCATTCCCATATACTCGTAGTGATCAAGTGATTGTGATTGTTGAGGGCTCATGCAATGGCTTGGTTTGCGTCAGTCTTGATGGAAGGTCAACCATTGTCTTATGGAACCCCGCAACAAGACAAATTAGGCCTACCATGGTTCCCCGTGTCGATGGTTGGTTGAATGAGGAGTTTGACATAATAGGATTTGGTTTTTTACCGGATGAGAATGATTACAAGGTTGTGAACATTCCGTATCCATTACGCAGACAAGATTCTGGTGGAGGTCCCATCCCAGTTTCGATTTACACTTCGAGTTCAGATTCTTGGAGAGTAATACAAGCTGCTGTCCCGGACATGAGTTTTAGAATTGGGGCTACTTATTTCAATGGGTTTTTACATTGGATGACATACAAACATACCGAGATGGAGCTTATCATTTCATTCGACTTGAGTAATGAGGTATTCCAACAGATAGCAGTGCCCGGTTATTGTGGTTTTGACTGCAATACCAAGAGGGAAATTGTGGTTCTAAAGGGATCCCTTGCTGTAATTGTTTATTCTTGGAGAGATTTGGTAGATAGATCCTTCGAGGTATGGGTAATGACGGAATATGGTGTGCAAGAGTCTTGGACTAAATTCACTATTGGACCGTTTTCAACAGTAGTCTGGCCAGTTGGAATTTGGAGAACAGACGAGATTATCTTTCAATATCTGCACCATTGTACTTACCAGCTGTTCTTGTATGATTCTAGCAGCCAAGAAATTGATTATTTCCCCTCTCATGGGGCGATGGACTTCTTTAGAGTCCTTAATTATGTTGAGAGCCTAGTTCCTGTCAATGGAGGGAAGAAAAGGAGTTCCAGAACATGCTTATCCATGGCAGGTATACCCATATTCTTTCTTAAGACGTTACACTATATTTACAAGTTCAAACATGTAGCAAATATTATGCATTTCTAAAAGTCTGAAGACAAGGAAAGGCCAGCAGGGCAAGTGTGCTTACAGTTCCTAACAACACCTATTTAGTGCAATATTACTTGGGTTTATACGTTTTGACTTTCCTGAGCATGTTATTATTTATTATCTTACTTTTATAATATGCATAGCATTGTTTTGGTATGTATTTGGACAGTTATCATTTTATATAGCTTTGAATTGATGATATTGTGTGAGAGACAGGATCACACATCTTTGGACAGTATTTTTTTCTTTTAGAACAGATGGTTTGCATTTTCATTGACTTTATTTGCTTTATTTTTGTGCTTAAGGAGTACAACCGAAAGGTGAAAGCTTTACCAGTGTACAACTTCTTTATACATCATTCTCATTTGTTCACTTGTAAAAATCCATCTAAATTTGCTGGCAATTATGTATACTGGGTCCATCTCCTCATTGTCTAAACACACCAGCTAATTTACAAGGGTATATTTGGAATTTAAGACAGAGAAACAGTGGACTACAACTTTATAATAGGAATAGATAGTGAATATAATCAACCATCTGCAGCGGCCTACCTCCCTTTCCTCACGGTCACACGTGTGCTTGCAAAGATGTAAACACACATTGAGATAAAAATAATCTTATTTATGTGACTTTTCTCTTAGAGTTAACCACCTATTTGACCCTTGAACTATACCATTTATATCAATTAAGCCATGTATTATGTTTTGTATCAATTTAGCCAGTGAACTATATAATCTGACTCAATGTGACCTTTCTATCCAAATTCGCTGTTAACTTTGATGAAAATCCTCACGTGAGTTAGGGAGTAGGGTATAGTTCAAGGGCCACGTGAGTTAATAGCGAATTTAAAAGGAAATATCATATTGAGTCAGATTGCATAGATCAGGGGTTAAATTGACACAAAACATAGTTTAGAAGCTTGATAGAACAAATGAGATAGTTTAGGGGCTAAATAGGTAGTTAACTCTTTTTGTTATGTTGAACTCACTTCTAAATATTTTTAAAGCTTGTCTAATTTCATGGGGAAGGAATCTAAGAGGTGTAAGATTTAATTGTGATTGTTATTAGAAAATCATGGAATACTTGGAGAGATAATCCACATACGAGTAGATTTTTTATTCATACAAGAAATAATTGGGGAGGGTATGACATGGTGTATGTGCATATATGAGTTTGCAGATAGGAATAATGCGGCGGGAGCTTACATTAGATTTATTAGTTGGCATGGTCTCACGATAAAAAAATGCATATTTTGAAAAGAGAAAAGAACATTTAATAACCTTTAGTTTGATCAAATATAAGTCAAATATATTTCTTAGCTAAAAATGTGGAAAACAATATATAGACCGAATGGTTATTCTAGGAGAGAGATTAAAAAGATATTCAAGAATAAGAAAATAGATTAAGAATCAAAAAACTAGATGATGAAATTAAAGAAAAGAGAAAATAGGATTACTTAGGAATAACATGAAATTTTCAAGATAAAGCAATTAAAGCTAACATAATGTAGAATACAATCATGGATTATGTTAAAGGAATATCAAAAGACATGCTTTGAAAATAAAAAGATTATCTCCTATTAAAGAAACTCGGTGTTGATATTATGAGAGTCAAATCGTAGTAGAAAACTTTCAAAAAATATACATTCACAAGAGAATATTAAAAACAGTAGGAAACGTTAAGTATCGAGTGTATAGCAAAGAACAAAGAAATGAATAAATATAGATTTCTAAGTTAAGAGTAATAAACATTAGGAATTTTAATCATATTAAGTATATTAATATTAATGTGAAATGCATTGAAAATGAGGATTCAAGAGTCTTAATACAAAATGAGGTAATTAGAAAAAATTATATTTACCATTTTTTAACTAAAAATCATATAACAAGCTTAGGTGTTGAAGAATATAGTGATTATTAGGACATTAGAGAAAACACGTTTTTTCATTGAATAAGAATGTTCGTTGTAAAGAATGTGAAATCTTGAAAAACTTTAGGACGTGATTGTATTTGGGGCTTGAAAGTGTTTGCTGCATGGCAGAGTGAGCTGGTTAATAAAGTTTTCGTATTAAGATTATAGTAAGCTGGAAAATATTTAATGAGCGGAAAACTTAGAGTTGTACAAATTATCAAAGGGATTAAATCAATGAAGTATACAATGAAACTTTTGGCTAGACCAATCGAGCAATGAGTCAATTATTAAGACTTGAAACAATATCTGAGCTATGAGTCGTGTATGGGTTGAGTTATTTTTAACACGAACCCCCTTAGATCCGCACGATTGCCAGCCCTAAATTCATGAAGTCATGCTGCTGTAGAATCTAAAAAGACTCCTTGTCATCCTTCCTATCTTCAAACCTATGTCTACTATGAATCATATCATATCCTCTCTAATCTTTTCCTATATGACAATTAAAGTTTTATCCAAAGTGTATTATCTTCCCTATAGGTATTTCTATAAGTACAATAATATATTAATATCTATTATATTTTCTCTTACTACAAGCTTAATCAATATTATTTTATCTCATTTCGTAAGAGTAATTATTACTTCTTGCTTATTACAAGCTTAGTACTTTATATACATATACAAATGGTTTGCATCAAAATTAAGTATACTAGAAATAAAAATATTTAATTTCTTCTTTTTTTGAAGTTGTGAATTGAAAGATGTTAATTGGTTCTATTGTAGTACAAGGCATATATCATTCAGATTCTAATGATTGCTCTGTTAAACATATTTGCTATGATGGTGATCAAATTGGACTTGTGATGCCATGTCACCACTCTGTTCGAATGTGCACAACTATTGTAAGGCATTTAGAAATATTCTTCACTAGGTCCACTTTTATTTTTTCAAGACTATGTTTTTCATGTAATTATTCTTTGCTTTTAAGCATTTACAGATCCGAAGCGCATTTATCAGCCAGCTGAATTAATCTACCCTGATTAATGAGCGTTCTAGAAAGATTCCACATGTAGATAACCAAGACACTGCCTCAAGATGACATTGAATTCAATATGTCTACATTGGGGACACCCCGTAAGAATTCCTTCTGACGATTGTCCCATGCCTGGTTTTTGGGGGGGGGGGGGATTGCGCGACTGGGAGGATTGATTGTGTGCCAACATGCCTAAATACTTGTCTTCCCAAGAAAGGGAGAAGAAAAAGTCAGGAAGCTTGAGTTGCAAATGGAATCTAAAACAACCAAGGGGAGAGAAAAAGAAGCTAAAAATATAAATATGCTTAGTGGGTGATACTTTTGATATTAATTGTGGCATTTGACCATGAATTCTTTGATGCACATCTACCTTATTGGAGGTTGGGGAGAGTAATGTAGGTTATGTCATGGTGCACCAAGTTAAGCTAAGGCGAATATTGGGTTATTCGTGTGGTTGAACTTTGACCAAATGCAATTAGATCTGAAGATTGAATCAAGTTTTAGCCTAGATGGTAATTGCGTGGTATATTTACCATTCAGCTTGGAATATTTAGATTGACCACATATAGCTTGTTGGCACTTGGCAGGCATAATTGATTTCTTCACTAATTTTACACTACAATTACTTACAAACGCAAATTAGTGACTATATTGTGCTCCAAAAAGTTCATATGATGCTTCATTCTATTAGCTCCTCTAATTGCCACATCTTCATTCTTTATCTTATAATAAGCTTGACTAGATCTGTAGATGAATGCTACGTGACTTTATATGAAATCCTCCCGAATTCATTTCTTTAAATTCTCGCGGAAAAATAGGACTATATTTGCTTTGTTTTGTATGTTTTGTCTTTTACATTACTGAGTGGCTTTTGCCTATGGTGTGCTTTGAGAAACAATGATGAATTGATTGTTTCTTCATCTTTCCGTGATTTAGGTCCTTCTGCTGGGCAGTCCACAGATAGTCTCAGAATGGTGCCGTCCTCGTACTTGAAGACCCGTGCTGTTGGGGGAGTTCCGAATTGCTGGTGTGAAAAATTTAAAGCAGCCATATATCTTCTATGAGGTGGAAATTTGCACAATATTGTGATGACAATACGTAATTGTTCATGGTGTTAATGCCTTGCAAGTCTTTCTATGGTTAGTGTCAACCTTAATACAGTAAGGGCATATCCAGTTCACGAGACTCCCGTTATTGCGGAGTCTGATGAGGGTTAAATGTACGCAAACTTACCCTGCAAGTAGAAAGATTATTTCAGAGACTCAAACCCGTGACCTTCAGATCACAATGGAGCAACGGTCGCCACGACACTTGACAGTACTATATTTATTTCGGCCTACTGGCTTATCACTAGGAAAATGTAATTTCACCTTATCATCTCTGTTTCGTGCATATTTCTGTTCTTCTGCATATGGTTGTCACTAAGATATTTAAGCATCTGTTGATTTATTACTCTACCATTACACCGTCGTTGTTCTATCCAACGCCATGTAAACTTTCTCTTCAAAATTTTCTTATTAAATTATTCAAGTAAAGACACAAATGAATTCAAAGTCTCCAACGCTATGGGGGAACTTTTACATCGTCCAGTCAGATGAAGTGCTGATATATACAACTACTAGTATTAAGGTGACATGGCGTTGGACAAAGCTGTTAGCATCAGTTTAGATACGCCTTTGATTTAAGATATTTTCTCTTGTAATTTTTGTTTTCTGAATATCAATATTTTAAACATTGATTTGGACTTATTTCGATTTAAGTGGCTTAAACATACTTATAGACGGCTTAGTATGATATTAGTTAGGAGTCTCAATTTGTGTCGTTTCCCGTGTGTCGTGTCGTGCTCGTGTCAAGATTCACGGGAAAAAAAATTATTTAGCGTGTTCTGAATATTAAATATTAATCTATACTGTTTATTATGTATATTTAATAATCGTGTCGTATCGGTGTCGGATTTGTATCAACGGGTCAGAGTTGACACTCTTAGTATCAATGAGCTAGAAAGAGTCATATGCCAACTATTTACCGAAATCATTGGGATAGAAGAAAGCCACAATTAACTTTAAATGAAGTTGTAAAGAAAAATATAATAACTCATGTTTTAATAGAAAGTATGACATTTGATAGAACACAATGACGAAATAGTATTTGTAACCGACCCTAATAAGATTTTGTTGAGTTGAATGTAAAAACATATAAGGGGGCGGCTCAACAATTTATGACCCCTAAGGTGAAAATTTTATATGAGGTCCTAAAACACTTTTTAAAATTTAATTTTTTTAGTTTTAAGTTTTCTATATCAAAATTCATATTTAGTAGTACCTATATACTAGCTAAAAGTGAAAAATAACTTGTAAAAAAATACCCCATAGAAATGATTATATTAAGATTAAAATTAATTAAAATATAGAGGTTAAGAAAATAAAACTAGGTAATTAAGCCAAAGTCACTAAAACAGATATACAATGAGGGCAAGTAGAGCCTCTTACTTTTTCTAGAAGAATAAGGTGTGATTTACATTTTGAAGTTACTGAAAATCATATAAACATTTAAATTGTACTTTGGACTGGGAAGGAAATTAAGAAATCTAGACAAAAAATGGTATATAAAATTTATGTAATCATACACAATATGGGTCCATAACCGTAAGGAATGTAAGGAAATATTTTGCACTATATAGTAGCATCGTGTTTAAACCTAAAATATAAAATCATAGAAATGTTCGAAGCATCGACACGTGATAAATTTGAAGACATTAGGGAACTGTCACGTGACAAAATTTGAAGAAAGGTAGGAAAAAATCATCCATAACCTTGTTTCAAAAGAGCAAATAACTGTCTGGGAGTTATTAGTAAGATGACTATCGATGGAGGCAGAACCGTCGAAGTTAGTGGCTATAAAAGACGGACAATTGAGAAGTTAAAGGACACATTGAAACCCCCACAAGACCCACGATCTAGGTATTTTTAAGAATAGTTTTAGATTAGTTTTATTACTATAATCAATGTTGTTAATTAAATCTTTTCTGTAATTGAAATTTCTTCGATTGAATTAATAAAAGAAATATATTTTATTAGTTCACTGTACTATGCGATTATCCCTTTAAAATTCATCCAAAGAAGTCTTGAAACAAAGCAATTAAATCCATCACAAGCAATCGCTTGAAATTTGTCTGTCAATCGAAATTTCCTCCGTCAATAATAACAGATTTTGGAGTAACGCATCAACACAACTGTCATTATTTATTAAATGTTAAATTTGACATAGGGAATATATATGTGTATAATTTGATAATATAATTTTGTTTAACAACTTCAACTACTTTTTTATACATTTTGGGTTAAATGCAAAAAACCCCGCTGTACTAAATGAGAGTATTTTAATATTTTCACCAATTCTGTAACAAACATCCACAATAAAACTTTATTTTTAAGTTAAGAAAAATTTAGTACAATAGTTAAAACTACGAGGAAATCACAACCCTAAATACATAAGAATTTTTACTTCATGAGACATAAAACATTGGACCTTAGACAAGTGGGGGTATAGGCGATTCCCCTGTTATAAAACTATAATTTATTAGGCTAGGATGACTTGTCCATGGTATTCACCCACAACTTATTTATATATAGCTTTATTAATGCTAAAACTAGGCTTTTTATGTAATTGTAATCCCAAAGCAAATCTTGTAAGTACAATCATATCTCCTAAAACTAATAGATATAGTGGAGGATACAATGTATCGACACTTATAAGATAATTAAATCAAATCTTATTGTAATCGGTTAGACCTGTTTATTAAATTGTTAGGTTCAAACTTTTGTTTTTGTTGTTGTTCTTTTTTGTTTTTCTTCTGTCATTCACGTTGTTATTATATAATATTAATGCTTACTATTTAAAACTCTCTTATAAAAAGTCCACCAACAAATGTAGAAAGTTTTTTGGAGTAAAATATTTACATTTTGGGGAGAGTCAATTGACCCTGACTATTTCTTATTGATCTAGGAATGATATTGACTTTCAAAAATTATTTATTCAAAAAGTTAAAAAGAAGAAATGGCTGATTTTTAGGAGATATTCCTTGTGGATTTGCTTTTTGACTAACGTTTTCTAAGGATAATATCAAAATCAAATATTTCTCTTACCTCTAGGTATATATTGGTATATCAATATTGCTTAATTATCAGAGAAATAGTTATTACTTATGTTTGAAGACACAATTTAACATAAAATCTAACTGTCCAAAAAATTGATCTCACTATATCAAATAATAATTATTTTTTTAAAAAAAAATCAAAATATTGTCAAAAAAGCTTGCTTTAGAACGAACAAAATATTTCTATTATGTGAATCCTGCAATGTGCCTAATATAGATATGTGGGTCCTGATAATATACGGTATGTGATCTACCAATAAAAAAAATTGAAGAAAAATGTTGTATAAGGGATCCGAATTCATGATATAGGAATAGGAATATATTTCCATTTATCTCAATATCTTATTAGTCATCAGTATAATGATCAATATCAAATGCCAACTACCATATATAGTATTAGTATGATTATTTGAAACATAGCCAAAAAAATTCTCATAATTAAAAGAATTTTCAACAATATATATTAAAGTTGATTTGTTCAGTATACTGAATTGATACGTTTTGAACTCAACTATCTCCAATTCAAAAAAAAAAGAAAAAAGAACTCAACAATCTCAAGGGTAAGTCCAGTTACCAACAAAAGAACCTACACGAACTGTTTGTTGTTGTTCGAATTTATATAGTTGATGTTGTTAATCCGAAACCTACTATTTGTACATATATACATACTAGTTATTACATGAGCTTGAAGATACAGAGTAATAAAAAAAATGTTCAACAATAAATATATTTGTATTCACATCTAAAATCAAATCCAAAGTCAAATTACAAATATAGAGGAGAGAGAAAAGAACTTAAGCACCGGTTATAGTGGGAGTAAGCGATAGAAGTGATGGTGGGTGGTGGTAGTGGCGATGACGGTGGTGGTGATAGTGATAATGATCGTGAGGGATGTTAGTGTGGCGATAGGAGTAGTGGTGGTAGGGGTGATGGTTGGACAGTGACGGTGGTGATGGTGGGGTGGAGGTGACGATGGCGGTGGACGGCCAATAGGGGGTGGTGGTGGTCGAGTGGCAGTAATAGTAATAGCGATGATGGTAATAGTAAGGGAAGTGATATTTATTGTGGCAGAGGTGGTGGTAGAGTTTCGGCGATGGCGGTGGTGGTAGGATGGCAACGATGATGATAATAGGGGTGATATGATGATGACAACGATAGTGTTGGTAAGAGACGGGAGGCTGGTAGTGGTGATGGTGGTGGTAAGGTGGTGACTCTGGTGGTGGTGGGATGGTGACATTGGTGGTGGGCTGGCGACGATGGAGATGATAGTTGTAGTGGTAGTAGTGATAATGATGAGATAGTTTGGTGGTGGGATGGCGATGACAATGAGGCGATGGGGGTGATGATGAGGTGGTTTCAAACACTATTTTTTTAAAAATATTTATGAGAAATTATAAGTATTAAAAATACTTTTAAAAAGTCATCACAAAACACCCTTAATAGCCTATTTTTCTTATTAAATTTAGAGTGTTAATATTAACCGTCGCATTAATTTTAAAATAAAATTGAAAGAAATTTTAACCGCGAATAACAAAAATTATTTTATTTATCTTTTGAGATTTAAATTATATTATATTAT
>CM042200.1:592350-610286 GCA_023539305.1 Ilex asprella | reverse complement strand
TTAAGAGTTATTTAAATTATATTTTATTCATATTTAAGTATTATATGACAAGTTTATAGTAAAAAATCATCAATGATCACGCTGTCTGTTTAATAGACCATATAGAAATATATTCAATATTTTAGGGAAAAAATAATACAGTTATAATATTAGGGGTCAAAATAAAATAAATCCCATACTTTGAGGACTCTAGTGTAATTATTTCATTTACTTTTACTAAAAAATTCAATTCAAAGAAATGTTACCAAAAACATAAATCAATACCCAAAACCCATTTTTGAATATCAGGACCCACCCACTTGTCCTAATCAGGACCCAAAATATGATGGAATTCATAATCCGACCCGATAAATTGGACCTACACACTGTACAGACGCTTTCCCGCTTGCTGCTCTTCGTTTTCGTTCAAATCTCTCTGTCTGTCTGCAACTTTCTGTGTCTACAATGGCTCCACACTTCATCTTCCCCCAAAACCTCCAAGCCCTCGAAGAAGATACAGACGACAATCGGCTCACCGTCCTAGGTCCCACCTCGATCTCCTCTCTACGCTCTTCCGAACTCGAAGAATTCGTAAAAGGTCAGTTTTTCCCCAAATTCCCAAATTTTCTCTTACTTTCACTCTCACATTCTCTCCGTCCAAACATATGTCTCCTGTGATTTCTCCGCCAATGAGTTCTTCCACGTATAATACCAAAACACATTTCTTCCTATTCCCCAAATTCCCTCTCCCTCCCTCTCTCTCTCTCTCTCCCATTTTTCTGTCTTTCGAATTTTCTCTCCCACTCTCACTTTGTTTAAACAGGTTATACTTCAAATTATATGACAAAGAGCTCTTCTGCATCAAAGGCCAAAAGGCATTTCCTGAATCTGGCAAACCTCAAAATTGTTCCCACACGTTATATGCTTTCCTTCCAAGCAGTTCAAAAGTCTCTTACCTTGCTTTCCTTTTCTTCCAAACAGGTGTGTCCTTCGACCTCTCCGATAAAGAGCTGTTCTGCGTGGAAGATCAAGACGTTTTCGACCGCGTGTACTCGCTTGTCAAATGTTTTGCTTCTCTCACCCCAAGTTGTAAGCTCAATCTAGTGGAGAGTTTAAGGTCCAATCTCAGTGTTTTGCTTCCCAACGTCGATTCGCTCTTGAGGGTGTCTCAAAATAAGGATGATGACGAGAGTCTGGTCATTGATCGGGTGGCTTCTCATCGAAATGCTTTCAAAATTTACACATTCTTTCTCGTTCATATTGTTCTTGCTGAGCAGTCTAACACTAGTTCCAACAAAAGTGCCAAAGTATTCTCTCTCTCTCTCTCTCTCTAACTATATATATGTGTGTGTGTGTAATAAATGTTCAATATGTTAATGCTATTGTTCTTGATGACTTTGGAGTAATTTTTAATCATGGCTTTATGGATTGAAGTGAACGTGTACATATATTCATGCATATGGGTTTTTGTGCTTGTATTCAGTATGCTTATTCTATTGCTACGGCTGAATATTGGAGGATACTGATATTGGGTGTATGGGTTTAGGTGGTGGCGAGTAGGCAGAAAAAACAGCCTGTACATGCTTGGAATTGGGAGCCCCAGAGGGGTCGGATACTAAATTTGATTGCTAATTCACTAGAGATCAACCTCTCATTGCTTTTTGGGTCATCGAACCCAGATGAAAATTACTTGTCTTTCATTGTCAAGTAAGTTGGTTAGCTACATTGATTCTATGAATTGTGATTATAGATGTTTGTACACATAAGTTATATTGTGAGCTGATTTACTGATTTGGTTATTGAATTTTGTGAACTGATTTACCGCTTTGGTATTGCAGAAATGCATTCTCTATGTGTGAGGATGTGACACTATTAAAAGATTCGGACACAAAAGATGCTTTGTGTCGTATAATTGGAACATGTGCTACCAAGTACCACTATACAACACAATCATGCGCTTCAATTCTACACCTGATTCACAAATATGATTTTGTGGTTACTCACTTGGCTGATGCGGTTTCTGGGGCTGAGAGGAAGTACGCTGATGGAAGTTTAGCCATCTGCCTCATTAGAGAGATTGGAAGGGCTAATCCCAAAGATTACGTGAAGGACACTGTTGGGGCTGAAAATATTGGGCGGTTTCTTGTAGAGCTAGTTGATCGATTGCCAAAGTTGATTTCAACCAACATTGGTTTATTGGTCCCTCATTTTGGTGGAGAGTCATATAAGATAAGGAATGCTCTAGTTGGGGTGTTGGGAAAGTTGGTTGCAAAGGCTTTTAATGATGTTGAGGGCGAAGTGAGTTCGAAATCCATTCGTCTTCGAACCAAGCAAGCCATGTTGGAAATCTTGCTAGAACGCTGTCGAGATGTTTCGGCTTATACCAGGAGTCGAGTTCTTCAGGTTTGGGCAGAACTTTGTGAAGAACATTCTGTTTCCATTGGTCTCTGGAATGAGGTTGCAGCAGTAGCTGCTGGGAGGTTGGAGGATAAGAGTGCATTTGTCAGAAAATCTGCACTAAATTTACTTATCATGATGCTGCAGCATAACCCCTTTGGTCCACAACTTCGAATAGATTCTTTTGAAGCAACCTTAGAACAGTATAATAAGAAGTTAAATGAGCTTGGACCACATACTTCATTGGAGGGTGACATGGATGGGTTATCTACTGATAATGATGCTTGCAATGGAGATGGGGAGGTCGATGATGCAGGAGCTGGAGGGGTCTCCAAGGAACACCATGATAGTTTGAGTGATAGCTGCTTGCCTCATGTAGAAGATGGGATTGGTCAGAAGGATAGTTCAGTGCCAGATGTTGGGAATCTGGAGCAAACTAGGACATTAGTTGCATCTCTTGAGGCAGGTTTGAGATTTTCCAAGTGTGTATCTGCCACGATGCCAAACCTTGTTCAGTTGATGGCTTCATCTTCTGCCACTGACGTTGAGAACACAATTCTATTGCTAATGAGGTGTAGACAGTTCCAAATTGATGGCTCAGAAGCCTGTCTCCGTAAGATGTTGCCACTGGTAATGCTTTATTTTTATCGTGCCTTGGAACTGAAGGCTTAATCTTTGTTGTCATTTGGTTTTTTTTTAGATGTTGTTCCTATTAAATGTTTGATATAACTAGTGACTTAAATGCACTGTATGTGTACAGGTATTTTCCCAGGACAAATCCATCTACGAAGCCGTGGAGAATGCATTTGTCACAATTTATGTAAGGAAAAACCCTGTTGAAACTGCTAAAAATCTCTTGAATCTTGCCATAGATTCAAATATTGGTGATCTTGCAGCTTTGGAGTTCATAGTTGGTGCTTTGGTATCCAAGGGTGACATTACTGATAGCATGGTATGACTGTTCTTTCATTCTTTAGCACTATCTTAGATAGAGCTGTTGAATACTTCTAGACATGTGAGTTTGGATCAAGTGTCATCCAGAATTTGATGTACGAACTAAGAATGCAAAATCGTAGTCAATACTTTCACAAACATTATGATTACATCCTATCACTGAATCAAGTAAGAACTGAATTGTTTAATTGGTTCGTGTGATTATGATAACAATCATCACATTCAAGTTTTGTGAGTCTATTGTGCTATAATTCGTGGGTGCATTTATGTAGAATGATCTCGTGATGCCAGGTTAAAGCTTTTAATCTATTTACTGAAATTGAATTTTATTATTTTCTTTTGTAAATGTGGTATTAGATTGTCTTTGGCTGCACATGTAAGTACATTGTTGCAACGTTCTTCACTTATGCAGGCTAACAATGTTGGTTATGTCAAGATTTTGCCTAGATGCCTATATTTTGACAATCAATTGTTCTGATGATGTCATCTTTCATTTAGTGACCACATAGCAATAAGACCGAAGTAGATAAATTACATTTTTCTAATTTACAAAAGGTAATGACAGATTTTCTATTCAGGATCCACCAACCTGCAATTTATGCCTCAGAAGTTGCTTAATTGTACTTTAAGTGTTTAAATATTGATTTCTGCTCCATCAAATTATCAAATGACTCCAAGATTTCGAGAATTATCGTAGTCTAAGTCATGAATTGTTATGATGAAACTTTAGGAGTGATGATAATAACCAGATGAATGCATAGATGGTTGTGTGAAATGTTTGCTAAAATTCAGTACCCTTCGTCTAGTGCCTAAAGCCCATCTTAGTTCTTTTATTTTAAACATAAGACCTACTACTGGTCCAATGATGTAGCACACCTCCAAATCTACCATAAGATTTGTGATAAACGATAGTTACTCTTTACTTTCCATATTCAATCAAGTGAAAGTGTTTCTAGATTCTTATAAGTGAAATTTTAAGCTCAACTTGGTTACGTTTGGTAATGTTTTTGTTTTCATGTTTTCAAAAAAAAAAATATATATAGATTTTTTTTTTCTGTGGTTAAAAGTTGAAATAGAAAACGTGTTTATATACAGTTGTTGTTTTAAGAAATTTAAAAATTAAACAGAAGGCATGTTTGGTAACCAATTTATTTTGTCATATATTTTAGCTTTATATTAATTTCTGCTAAAACACATCCACATTTTTTTATAAATACAACCATCAACCCATAAAACAGTGCACAATACATCAACACAAAATAATAGTTGTTAAACATTTAAAAGTATCAATATATCAACACATAGTTAATACTTCATAATTCATAATACACAATTACCAATTCATACTTCCTAATACATAAATCACACTTCATAATTCTCAAGTCCCAATTCATTCTTCATAATTCATAAATTACAATTCATAATTCCTAATACACACACACACAGAGAGATGCACACACATACACATATATGAACACACACAGATGTGCACACGCGCACACTCACAGATTCATTAAGAAGACGAAAGAAAGAAAAACCCTTCGCATTTACACACACTCAAATGAACACACAAACGCACACACACAGACGAAAACACATACAGACACTCAAACACATATACCCATCGAACAAACACACAAATCTAACCAAATATAACAATATATACATAGATCTAGGGCTCTATATGAATACAACAGTATATACATAGATCTAGGCCTATAATTAAAAAGCTGTTGTATTGTTTTGATGCATTCTATGACATATAATTATATGTTCATTGCCTGTAATATGTTTTGCATTTCTAATTGCAGATATCAGCATTATGGGATTTCTTTTGTTTCAATGTAAGCGGAACTACTGCAGAACAAAGCCGTGGTGCTTTGTCTGTCTTGTGCATGGCAGCAAAATCATATAGTGGGGTTCTCACTTCTCACCTACAGGACATTATAGATATAGGATTCGGTCGTTGGGCGAAAGTGGAACCTTTGCTTGCTCGGACAGCATGTATTGCCCTTCAGCGGTTGTCTGATGATGACAAGAAAAAACTGGTGTCCAGTAATGGCAGCCGAATATTTGGTATTTTAGAAAGTTTAGTTACTGGCTTTGGGCTTCAAGAAAATATATGGTATGCTGCGGCTGACAGAGCAATTGGCGCTATATACACAATTCATCCAACTCCTGAAACCTTAGCAGCCGAGCTGGTGAAAAGATCTCTTAATTATGTATTTGACCGTTCTGGAGGAGATGAGTTTCAAAATGACATTGACATTGCTACCTCCAATGCCCTTGACACAGTTCAAGTAACCAAACTTAGTAGATATCTATTTGTCGTAAGCCATGTTGCTATGAACCAATTGGTGTATATTGAGTCTTGTGTACGGAAAATCCAAAGAATGAATGCTAAGAAAGAAAAAATGATTGCTGAGGGCCAGAATGGTAATAGTAACAGCACAATGCCTCTTGATGCACAAAAGGTGGGATAAAATTTACAATAACATTATTAGTCAACAATGTACCGTTATTAGTAATCATGTGTTAGAAAATTTTCTTCTTGTTTATTACGTTGATTAGTTATCTTGATGTCTTGCAGAACAATGGTATCAATGCAGAGTTGGGTCTTGCTGCCTCTGCGGATGCGATACTTGATACCCTCTCTGAAAGAGCAGAGAAAGAAATTATTTCTGGTGGTTCTACTGGAAAAAACTTAATTGGGCATTGTGCACCTTTCCTTTCCAAACTTTGCCGAAATTTCAGTCTAATGCAGAAGGTGATTGCTTCAGTTACTTATCTATAGTCGCAACAACTTAAAAAGTTTTAGGAAACCCACATGGAAATGAAATCATTCCACTTTGTTCTCTGATTTAGGATGGGAATGTGCATCCTCATTGTGGAATCTTCAGCATGTAGTGATTGTATATAGACTTTTCTTCTCTTAGACTTGCAAAATCACCGTATAGTTATATCTTTGACTCAATATGATATTTGACTACTGACATAGGCTTTGTAAATGGTATAAAGAATTATGAGGTCTTTCAATTTTTTGTCCGCAACATTGATGATTTCTTACCCACCTTCCCCACAAATGTTTATATACCATATTAGTGCTTAAATAGTTTTCCCACCCAAAATTTGTTTGATGAACTGACATGAAGTCTGTGTCTCCTGTAGTATCCTGAACTGCAGGCTTCTGGAATGCTTGCTTTATGTCGGCTTATGATCATTGATGCAGACTACTGGTGAGCTTTTTCTCTCCCTTGGTGTTTATTTCGTGTGTGTATGAAATCAGCAAAATGGCTTATCTTTCATATGTATGGCTTCCCAGTGATGCAAATCTCCAGCTTCTCTTCACTGTTGTGGAGAGTGCACAATCGGAAACTGTTCGTTCCAATTGCACTATTGCTCTGGGGGACCTGGCAGTTCGTTTTCCTAATCTATTAGAACCATGGACAGAGAACATGTATGCACGCTTGAGGGATACGTCAGTTTCTGTCAGGAAGAATGCTGTCTTAGTTCTCTCTCACCTCATTTTGAATGATATGATGAAGGTTTGAGGGGCTGGCTAATCACTCCATTTTTTGCTATCTAATGGAATTAGCCATCACTCCATATTTTTGTTATCTTATGGAATTAGCCATTTTAAGGCCTGACTCTGATCTTTGGTTGGTTAGGTGAAAGGTTATATAAATGAAATGGCTATGCGATTAGAAGATGAAGATGAGAGGATTTCAAATCTTGCTAAACTTTTTTTTAACGAGTTGTCAAAGAAAGGTAACATGTGTCGCCCAGCTTCTAAATTTGTAATGATGACTAGCCCACTTTTAGTACGTGTGTTTGTTTTTGACATGTTGAACGAAGCTGAGATTTATGTATTCTGCCTACAGGGAGTAATCCAATATACAATTTACTGCCGGATATCCTTGGCAAATTATGCAACCAGAATTTGAACAGTGAATGTTTTTGCAACATCATGCAGTTTTTAATTGGTTCCATCAAGAAGGTAAGACTTTAACTTTGTTTAAGGGAAGAATTTTCTTCCAGAGATATGTTTCAATTATTTCTTCTGAATGTTATTTAGGATAAACAAATGGAGGCTCTTGTGGAGAAGCTTTGCAATAGATTTTGTGGAGTAACAGGTATGGCTGATTCCAAATGTTTTTATCCATGTCTCATCTTCTCATTTGCTAGTGTGATTCCTTTTTTATTGTGCAACCTTCTTGGATGATTTTGTGACCCCAAATAAAATAAAATATCAGCACACTTGGATCCCTTGAATTGTGAGCATACACATGTCTATCACAGATCATAAACTACAATCACAAAAGGCAATTGGAAAATTATATTGGGATTTTAGAGATAAGTTCCAATAGTTCCCTGACAGTGTTTAGTAAATGTTTGCTTCTGCATTGTTTTGTGAAAATTTTCAAAATTTGCCAGCAACTTGCATACACTTATATGTGATCTGTTTTCTGTCATATATAGCAACGTTTCTGCTAACTGTATGTGCCATTCGATCTAGTCAAATTACTGTTTTTGTTAAAGCATCAAACTCAAAACTAATTGGCAATCAGTAAAGAGGCTCATAACTCTCATACATTAGTTTGGAGGTGTTACTAATTGCACCTATCTAATTAGTTTGAACAGAGAAGATCAATGCGAGAATACTCCAAAAAGCAGATCTGAAAAAAGGGTCTAAAATGCCAAAAGCCTATTGATAGTGGAAAGTACGCATCAATGGCATTTAAAAATTCCACAAAAACCACCAAATGTGGTTCTAGACATTAACTTCATGTACAGATGCTAACATGAGCCGTATGGAAAGCCTTGATTTAGTTCTGTGGCAACTGTCAGAGTTCAGATGATTCTCTGCATGTTTTAGGGTTTTTGGAGTTGGATTGTGCTTCCTCATTTGTTCTGATACCTAGCTGAAAGTTGAACTATGAAAGAAAAGAAAAAGGAAAGAAGGAAAATAAGGAAAGACATATAATGCAAAACTGGATTTTAGTCTGAGATTACTCTGCCCTTAATCCCCGTATTTATATTAAACAAAATCCAAGAAAGCATAATAGTACCCCTCATGTCCTAGAACAGCAATGTTACAACATACACAAAGAATTAATCTAATTGATGGAGCTTGTGTCCATTGTTCTGAAAACATTAGAATTTTGTGGCCATCTTGTTGTCTTAGTGTTCTGATTTGATTGTTTAAGCTCGACAATTTGCATGGGATATGGGAAGCTGCTTTTAGTTTTTGTCTCAAAACATTATTTTCTGAGAGCCATATTTTTCTCAAGTGATTAGTATAAATAAGTTCATTGTATTATCACAAAACCGGTTGGATAGGGAGAAGCCTAAGCATTGTTTCCCATTCCATATTAATGATGGTGCTTTTTGTTCACCGTGGCAAACAAATTTTGGTGCAGACGTTAGGCAATGGGAATATATTTCATATTGCCTCTCTCAGCTAGCATTTACCGAGAAGAGCATGAAGAAGCTGATGGAATCATTTAAGACATATGAACATGTCCTATCTGAGGACTCTGTAATGGATCACTTTAGAAGTATTCTCAATAAGGTATTATCTGTTGCTTTTGCATCTCCATATTTCAATAAACTTTTATGGATAATTTGTCTATAGTTATACCTCTGTTGTCTTTGGCCTTGTATCCTCAACTAGGGGAAGAAGTTTGCTAAACCAGAACTAAAGGCATGCATTGAGGAGTTTGAGGAAAAGATTAATAAATTCCACGTAGAAAAGAAGGAGCAGGAACTTACAGCCAAAAATGCGCATGCACATCAACAAAAAATTGATAGCATGGAAAGTTTTACGGCGACAAAGAAAGATGGAGAAGCAAGTGCTGAGTCTGAAATTGCTGAAGGTAGATGCAATCAAATCCATGCTTGAATAAATGTTCTTCTTAGTGCTTTATTTCTATACTAATTGATGCACACTTTTGTTTATATTTCTATTCCATATATCTATCTGTTGAGGATTGAATTTTTTTTTGAGCATCTATCTCCCTATGTTATTTATATTGAGCCGTAAATATTAAACGAAATAAAAAGAGCTAGTAGAAGAGCATACAATACACAAAGTTATGTTTTAACGTCTTAGTTCCCACAAACCAAATTCCACTCTTGACAATCCAATTCCTCACATAAAGTCTTTTTTGGTCCTAAATGACTATATTATCATACAGTCAAGTACTTCCTTGTAGTACTTTCAAACTCATAAGGGGTCATCATCATAGTTGTTAGTATCGTACGATACGCGATACGTATCGTACGATACGTTACGTTACATGCCTAAAACGATACGGATCATAGTTATGTATCATTTTTGCGTTGTATCGTCCAATATACGATACGTTTTTACGATACGTATCGGTACGATACGCACGATACGTGCAAAAGCTATTTTTTTTATTTTTTATTTTTATTTTTATACTAATTCAAACATATCATACATTTTTTTTTTTGGTGAAAATATATACAAAAATATATATGTTTGAAAATAGTATACGTATCGTTTTTTTTTAATTACGATGTCATTTTATACAAAAATATATATATATATGTATATATATATATTTGTATAAAAATTCTGAATGTTGATTAATTTTAATTTTGTGAAATAGTGGCATCACCAGCATCCTATTTTCATAAACTAAGTTTGAATTTAGTGAACTATGGTTGTGAACTTTGCATTATAAAATTAGTGAATTATGTTGATGACTTGAATAGTTGGTGGAGTATTAATGAAATGTTATGTTTTTATGAGTGTATGATTTTTTTTCAAAGGTATATATATATTTTTATTATTTATTTAAATTTGCACCATATCTTACGATACGATACACTATTTTTAAGAAACGATACGCCTTCCGATACACGATTTGATAACTATGGTCATCATCTTTATGATGATGTAATTTTATATTGCACATGTTTACTACAAGTCAGGCTTTCTTCAATTACTTGCTCCTTAGTAGTTTTTCTCCCAAAGTGTGTGTAAAACATTCATTTACACATAGACACAAAGTGGGTACCCTACAATGTGTAAATCTCATTGTACCAAATTGAAACAGGAATACATGATTGAATCCTAAATACACGGTTATCCCTGCCATATATGCATACGATAGTTGTTGCATCAAAATACATAAATGTGGACATTCATAAACGGAGACAACCAAGAAAATTATAGACATAGATTTTTAGTACAATGAGGTTCAGAGAATTTGAAACTAAATACAACTGCACCTCTCGATGAATCTACAACTCGAATCTTTCAAGTTTCTAAAACAGACAAAGAAACATCGGAGCTTGTGGCAGTGTTACCTTTAACCCTTTATCTCATGTTGGTGCAATCATAGTTGTTAGGATCGCATGATACCGAGGAAGACATAAACACGTCAATTCACTGATGGCAAGGTTACTAAATTTTTATGGTTGGAGTTTGTCTTTGTATACCATTTTGAACATATTTAACAATTAGGTAGGAGATTGAGTCACAAACCCCTCAATCTGCTTCATGGAAAGGGGGTTGGAAAAATTAGGTAGGAGGCCTCTTTGGCTTTAGGTGCTAGACATGGATTTGAATTGTTATATACAGTAGGTCCAAGAATGATGTTACACATATTGATGACAATGCAAGTTGAAGAGATAAACTTATTTAACTCTAAACAAGATAGTACATATGGATATGATTATTCACGATTTACTGGAAAATATGAACTGTTATGGAGTACAATAGAGAAACAAGATTCATATACCGACTCCAAATAGCAAGGATAAATCCTTTGTTTAGTTGAGTAGGTGTATAAAAAATTCTAGTAATGCTTGTGCATACCAGAATCCAATACTGATTGATTGACCTACATGAAATTATAGAAACTCCAAAGAATGTACTCCAAAAACATTCTGAGAAGGTTTAAATTTTGGTAGGTTGATTGTTTCCTTGTGGTAAAATAAGGTGGTATAACTATATTGGCTTCCTTACCATGGCTGTATGTTGTGCGTCGGTCATTGGGAGTTTCTTGACTGTGCAGGACACCCTATGTTTCTTCTACTTTGTGTCGAACTGCAATAGCAAAATTTTGAGGTTAAAAGATATTAACAAACAAGATATGTTGAGTTTGTAAAATGTGCACCAAAAGGTTTTGGTGCAGCAAAAATGTCTCAAACCAGATCTACTCCATAAGGGCTTGTTTCAGTTTAGCACACGCTTCTAACAACTATTCTTTAAGCCTAATCTTGTTTTACAGCAGTCAGTCTCCTATGCATATACTAGAAAACCCTCATGATTCACATAAACATTCTAAAATTTGGCACATTCGTTCTGTATCCCATGGCTTCCCATGGCTTTCAAATGACACCAAAATAGCCTTAGTACATGTGGGCTGGATTGCAGAATGAGAAAGAGTCAAAATACAGCTACAAAACTTAAAATAGATCCCGTAATTTAGAATCTTTAAGCAAAAAAACAACTACAGCAAAACAGATAACCATTGATCAATTTTCTGGGGGTGGCCGGCTTTATGAATCTTTTTGCTATTTTGCTTTGTCGAGGACTATGTTTTGTTGGCCCAAAAAATAGCAACTTAGTACGTAGAAAACATTGAGAATGAAAGTTCAATCAGATAAAACTGTCTAAAGTCCTTGAATGCTAGGACAACTTAATTGGTCTACCTGATGCATTTGATTGCTCTGGACTTTCTATCCTTATTCTTTCTCCTGCATCACTCTAGTATACTAGTGGGTTCTGGGCAACATGGCTGGTATTATATGCCCTAAAAAACATTAGATAGTCATTATGTTATGAAACTCCAGTGATTATTCCATGCTTCAATAGCTGCCAATCACACTTGATGAATTTATAAAAGAAGAGAGGTACTATAGTATCTCTGTTTGTGTGTTGTGGTCATAGTTGTTAGTATCGTACGATACGCGATACGTATCGTACGATATGTTACAATACAGGCCTAAAACGATACGGATCGTAGTTATGTATCGTTTTTGCGTCATATTGTCCGATACACGATACGTTTTTACGATATGATACGATACGTATCGGTACGATACGCCCGATACGTGCAAAAACTGTTTTTTTTTTTTACGACTTCGTTTTATGCCAGTTCAAACATATCATATCTTTTTTTTTTTTGTGAAAATATATACAAAAAATATACATGTTTGAAAATAGTATACGTACCCCCTTTTTTTTTTTACGACGTCGTTTTATACAAAAATATATATATTTGTATAAAAATTCTGAATCTTGATTAATTTTAATTTTGTGAAACAGTGGCATCATCGGCATCCTATTTTCATAAACTATGTTTGAATTAGTGAACTATGGTTGTGAACTTTATAGTATAATGTTAGTGAATTATGTTGATGACTTGAGTAGTTGATGGAATATCAATAAAATGTTATGTTTTTATGAGTGTATGATTGTTTTTCAAAGGTATATATATATTTTTATTATTTATTTAAATTTACACCGTATCTAACGATACGCGATACGATACATGATACGACACACTATTTTTAAAAAACGACACGCCTTCCGATACACGATTTGATAACTATGGTTGTGGCTACTTAAATACCTTTGATACCAGAAACTTCAGTCACTGCTTGAGTTTCAGTGTGTCATAAACATGAAAATAGTGGTTGGATATATTCATATTGTTTTTTTTTCTGCTCCTCCTCCTCTTTTCTCCACTTAATTTTCCTGTAAGTCTAGTCTGTCTAGAAGTTAGAATACAATTGTGCATTTAGAACTCAAGCAAGACTTGAAAGAAAATGAATTCTAAACATTAATTTTCGCTACAATAGGATTGTAATTTCATGGTTTTAAGCATTTCAATGATGTCATTTTTGTATATCATTCTTCTTAGCATTGAATCTAAGAAATCAAAATAAAATCTAATAATAGAAGGGACAAGGAATATATAACTAACTTGGCAGTGACAACTCTGAGTGACCGTTTTCAAATTCAGCTTGAAAATGAAGTTTATTAGGTTGAATTTGAAAGTCTTAGTGCTGTATATTTGATGGCTAAGTATTCGATGTTAGTAGGACTTTTCTCAAGTAATATAAAGGGCATGTTATTGACAACTTGACAATTAACTGTGGTTTTCTAATTCTCGTCCATGAAAGCATATCTATGAGCAGCAAAAAATGGTGTGACAACAGAAACGCTTGCTTTGTTGATGCAATAGAAATAGTTTGAAATGCAAATCTTAATATACAATGGGTGGGAGTTTGAGGACTATTCCTTATGTGCAATAAAAGCCGAAGTAAAGTGACTAAAGTCTATACCCGGTCTTTACTCGATTTGATGAGTCAACTGCAATTGATAGCCTTTTTTTTTTGCTAGGATACTGTTAGCCCTTAACAGTTGCATTCACTTGTATACCTTGTTGGTTGGTATAACCAAGCGGGGGGACCAGTACGTGCCTCCAAGGATTTGAATCTGTTTCAGGTTCTGAAACACAGAAGGTGTTTAGGAAGCTCATTCATTTGTGAATTTTACACAACGAAATTAAACTTAGTTGTTTCAATATCTCTAAGTTCCAACATGAATGGGCTTTTAGTTATTTTTAGAGGGACACCATCCTCTTAGGGAGTTTCACAAAGTTCAGGAAGTTTATATCCTTATTCAGTCTTTGCTATTATCCTTCATGTAGCATGTGATATAGGTACTTTTGTACAAAATTGTTTTGCTGCTAATTGGTTTGTTCCTTGAATTTATTGGAGATGAAACAGATGGTGAGGTCACTGATCAATCGTCGGAAGAGGTGACTGAATTTTCACATGATTCAAAAGATGCAAAATCTGTTGAAGGGGAAGAATGTTCTCATGCTTCCAGTGAGGTTACAGAGCCGGAACCATGTGATGGTGAAGTTCAATCGCATCGTCCGAGGTAGTACAAGCTCTAGGATCTTTTATAGCAATTACTGTATATAATAATCAGCAAAGGTTCCGTAACGTGCTTCTTTTTGCATGTTTTTCTAAAAGCAGAGCCAAGAAAAGCAGCATGAAAGATCAAATAGTTGAGACTCATGCTTCCACTCGAAGAAATTCCAGATTTTAGAAAAGGTAAATGTTTTCTGTTTCCATTTTTTGTGCATTTTATTTAGCTCACTTCAGATTTTATTTAAGAAAAATAATTAAAAAAACAAATGAAGATGTCTTTTGGCCAGCTATATGAAATAATTTTTGTAGGATGCCAAATATTTTTCTTGGGTAAAAGATACATGGGATATGGCAACATATATTCATGATAAGAAAACTGTATTGAGCATTATCTACTCTCCTTATTTGGGTGCTTCTGTCTGTTTGGCAGGATTTAAGAAGTGATATTTTACTTGAATGCATTGAATCTGACTTCCTTAAAGAGAATTAGGCTGTACATTTAATCATATTATTTTTGCAGTTTTATGGCTTATGGTAGGAATTGTGGATTATTTCTTTGCACTAGTTTCTCACAAACTATCTGAATCTGTTGTGCTGGAGAGTTTTGTATCCCCATCAACTATCAGGAAATTTGGGATTCGCATGAGAGTATTAGGCCCTTCACTGAATGAGTTATATTTAGATGATAGTCAAATTACCTAGATTCACCTGATATCAATGAATCGACAACTGTAATATACAGTTATGCGTGTAGGTGTACCACTTAGATTATTTGTATGGGAGCTGTTGCTCATAGAGGTATGAGTATTTGGATTGAAGAACTTTAGCCTACACAGTGGAAAAGAGAAGATCACATAAATGTTTTACCTAAGAATTGTTACATCCACATGGACAGTGACTGTTACATTTTCTTTGTGCTCCTGCAGGCGTACAAACATCCTAGGCTTCACTTGTGAATACAATTTGTTCTCCTGGATGAAGACATATATAACAGTGTCTTATATAGCTTAAAAATGGCAATAAATACTTCTGTGGGATGAAATTTAGGAGAAACTTCCACTAAATTGTTCGATAAAATTCTTTGGATTAGCACAAATCATAACAAGAAATGCAAAATGATAGACTTAAGTTTGAAGCTGCTATGAATTAATCTCAAAATCATAGTATTTTATGCCATCAGCAGCATTTTTTCTCAGAATAGCTTCCACTGCAACAAAACCGAAGATTCCCCTCTTCACATACTAGACTCAGCTGTGAGATTGTAATACGAATTACAGCACTTTCCCTTTATTTCAACAGTAATTATATTGAAGCAACTCAGCTCTTAATTGGGCACAAGAGCTCTTTCACAACTTTTTGCCTGTGCGAAACACGGTACTTGTCATCCATCTTGAAATTAAACAGATTTTTGTGGTTGTGCAGGTCAAAAATGGAGGACTAATTCGTGTTGATTATGAGTTTGTTTATTGCCTGGAGTACAGGAAGGCAGTCACTTGCGTAATCTTTTGCTTTCCTAACCCACTGTGGCTTTGTTCTTTTTCTGTAACTTTTTCTTCTTTTTTTGAGAGCAGAATGTAGATGCAATTGGCACAATCCTCCCAAGAGGCTGCTCATGCCCCCACCTTCACCTTGAAAATGGCTCATGTGCATCCAGTTGCACAACAGCGTAATGCTTGATGTAATCTTTTGATTTGCTGACCCAAAGTGGCTTCATATTTTTTTTTAATTTTTAGTAACAGTATATGTATCGACACATGTAAGCACCTTCTCCTCAAAGGTGCCTAATGTGTACCCAAATGTCTGCAGATTAGACCACACAATTGATTTTGTACCTGTATAATTTTCAGCATTCTATGTATCCCTCGAAGCGTGATCATTATGCAGTTCCAATCTTATAGAACATCTTTGTTTGAATGCATAGTGCTCTCTCCAAACCTAATTGTAGTATACACAATCTTATTATTTCTGAGTGTGAATCTCAAGTATGTTGGTCCCAGTTTTATGGCAATATGTGCAACTACATGCGCTTGAAGTTGATACAATATCCTTGATCAAAAAAAAAAAAAAAAAGTTGATACAATATCAATATCACTTACATGGCTTGCAGTAAAATCTCAATCAGATGTCATTTTTGGTCATAGACAATGTTACTGTTTTTCATTTTTTTTTTTTTGTGGTAAACATGTTTATTTGTCGTTTCTTTTTAAGAAATTATAAAAATTAAATCAGAAATCATATTTGATAATCACTTCAATTAATGTCATATTTAGTAATTTTATATTATTTTCCTACTAAAAATATTAAAATTTATTGTCTAAATACATCCATCAACTTGTTAGAATAAATACAAACCAAAATATTGGAATCACAACAAAAGTCTTTAAACATATCAATACATCACTTTATTGAATAACCTACCAAATATATGTTATATGAAGTCATTATTAATTAACTAAAACCTCAACAATTAGCTCAAATATCAAGAAGAGTAGTGCATAATACAAGATCAAATTGAAACTGCGACAAGTGAGCATCAAAATAGTCACCACGAGTAATGGGTAGTGATAATGTCGGCGGATTTTGGGGCCTTCTTTTAAAAATAACCCTAAAGTCTAATCTTTTTTGATAATACTGTTAAGTCGATTCTAAACTGTTATTAATTACAAGGAGAGTAGTTTGCAATTGCATCCCAAGAGCATCAAAATTTTTTTCTGCAACTTGAGTTGTTAGAACATAGTTAATTCAATTCAGTTTAATTTTCACAAAAGGTATTTATTATGATATTGTATTATTTTATTTACAAATATATATTAACACAAGTACGTCTACTTGAAAACATGAATCTTAAAATAAATTCTTTAAAAAAAAAAAAAAATTGACCCTTCAATTGAAATCACTGATTTTTATAAAATATTTAATTATCATTTTTTATAAATTCTGAAAATTAATTATACTTTTTTATCATAAAATATCAAAAATTAATTTTTAAATACACATATTTCAGTATTTTAATTTTTTTTATAATAGTGTATATTCTTATATTTATTATTAATAGAGCCTCTTCCAATAATCTTCACGATTTCGTTTGGCGTTTCTTCGAAAGATATGAAAAAACTTTTTGTTTCTCATAGAAACCTTGTAATTTCGAAAATACAGTGGGTTGTGTTTCGGGAGATCGTCATTCCGAAACGTTTCGTATAAAATGTACTTTAGAAATAAATATTTTCCCGATGACCGGACCGGAGAATGGTTCGTTGTTGCGTTTAAGTTGAACGTTATGATCGCAATACGAAAAACAAAAAAACACACACGTGTTTACAACGTGGTACAAAGTCACAGTTCCCACACACTGTTCTTCGTGGAACAAAATCTACCCAAAGCCAGCACAATAGTTATGTTTTTCTCTCTCTCTCTGACTAAAGAATGAGGGCTTGATTTCACCAATGCTGATGGCGCCGCACCATTAAGCAACTAAAACCTAAGATCTCTCTCCACTAATGGCTTCTTCTTTGTCTCTCCAATCACTCTTTATCTCTCTCCCACTTGACCAACACGACCAAGTGAGTGCCTCAAGTCCTCATAGAGATATACATGTTTGTGTTTATGCAAAGTTTGGACTTAATTATTGAGGTTGATGAGAACCTTTTTGCTTATTTGTGTATTCAATTTCTCGATTTGTTTGT
>CM042200.1:565202-591950 GCA_023539305.1 Ilex asprella | reverse complement strand
TTTGGTTCTGATTCTGAATGAGTGAATTGTGTTGATTTTAGGGTTTTGTGTCTGGGAATTACCCAGTGAGTTTCTGGTGCAAAACCTCAGGGATTGGGCGGGGGAGTCACTTATTGTCTACAAAGAAATTCGAACTGAATTGCTCGAGAGACAAAGAGATGGATGTGAGCACATCGGCTTTGGTTGATGGCGCTGCTGAATGCTTGGATGGTTTGTCTGGTTAAATTGTTAAAGAGTCTGTTAAACTGAGGTTTTAATTGCAATTATGACTGCTAATATGGTTAGTTGATGGCAGAAATGGAGATTAAGCAGCCGGTGGAGCCAAGTATTTCAACAATGTTGATGAATTTTGACAATAAGTTTGATCCTTATGATGCGTTGAGCACTCCTCTCTATCAAACAGCCACATTCAAGCAGGTAAATTTACTAACCACGTTCTAGATTTTGATGATTTTAATGTGTTTAACTATTAGATAAGCTAAAGATGTACGGTTTTCGGAATGCTCCATTGGCTTACAATTTTGAGACTCAAGTGTGTGTATGTGTGTGTCTGCATAAATACAATATGGGCCAAACAGAAATGTTCCTGACCTCTGTAGTTATTGCTTTTATATGCTTTATACAAGTTGATTTGTGCTTGCACTTTTTTTTATAAGAAACAAAACTTTCATTTCATTGAGATGAAAAAGAACATATAGTGGTAGATAAGAAATACACCCCCAAAAAAAAAAACCAAAACAAAAGTAACCAGAAAAGACAATTTAGTAACAATCGGCTTTCCAATTTTGTTGGAAAACCGAAGGAGGGATGTCACTAAACTCATTTGAAACTCTCACCCAAAATGACGCTAAAAACTTTACCCCATCCCTCAACGACTTATTTTCTTCCTCCTTCCCAAAAATTTTGCTATTCCGCTCCATCCATACAATCCAAAAAAATAACCAAAAAAACATATCTCCCCAGTGTTGAAGCTTTTTTCCACCCCCAAACCCAACAAACCTTGCCACAAATAAGGATATAGTATCACGAGACATTCCACATTGCACATCTGCCTCACACACAAGCTTTTGCGACTAAATTTTTTTAATACAACAATGCAAAAATATATGATCAATAGTTTCACCACTATCCTTACACAAAATATACTAATTTGGGGAAAGAAACATGTTAACCTTTTCTTTTGTGACAAGTCACAAGTATTCACCTTACTATGAGCAATTGCTCAAGCAAACATCTGCACCTTCACTGGCACTCTAGCCTTCCAAATCATCAAGGGAGGTTCAAAGAAAGGATATTGAGGATTATCAATTGAATATTAAAAATAGGAAGCACAAGAGAAAATTCCAAAAAAATCAAGAGACCAAACCTTTTTATCTTTGACCGACAAATGTCACAAATCCAACGAGACCGTACTAATCAGCGGGAAAAAAGAAGCCAACTCCATAGTTCCCCTATCATTAAGGTTATGGGAAAAATTGAAATTCCACCCCCTAGGAAGGAGGAACCACAAAATAAAAAAACTAGTCACAAAAACATTATTGAAACCTAAAGCAAAAGGTGACTCACCAATCTAACAATGTAGTTGATGCATTTCTTAATACAACTTTTGTTGTCAGGTCCCCGCCCAACACACACACACACACACACACAGATATGTGTTTATATATTTTCTAGAAATCCAATTGTAGAGAGTAAGGGAAAAAAATGTTGAGGATACTTACGAAGCAAAGTGATTAATATTCTTGAGAAAGGCCACTGCTAAGCATGAACCCTATGCATAGGATGATAGGATGGATGGATTAAGTATAAGTCTAACCTTTGTTCTTATTTGCCAATTATGGCTACCCTAAGGCTCAAATACTTGTTCCCAGTTGACAATTTTAGGTTTTACCATTTACCAAGCCATAGGCCCCAAGCATTCTCACCTATAAGTATAGGGTGCCCTAGAACTTAAAAAAGAGAAAATGAGGGAGGTGGTTTAAAAGATTATTTCGGGGTTATTACAATGAAGTACTGATACTCTTAAGAAGGTGACGTATCCGTGTCGAACACTGACACTTCTTGGACATGTGTACAATATTCTTTTATTCATGTTCATAATTAAATGATAAAATTTTAATTTCGAACACGTGTCCTACACTTTTTTGGTTACGCGTCTGACATTTGTTTAGACTGTGTCTACTACTAAATAATAAACATGTGATTAACGAAGTTTAAAAATTTGACTATTAAGTATCTTATACTATTAGATAACATATAATTATCAAGACTAGACATGTTAAAGTTGTATTTAAAATATAATAGTAAAAGGAAAAGATAGACAAAAGATTTAGTAGATAGTAATTGGGAAAATAAAAGCAATCATTTAAATTATATATGTTTAGTATATGTCTATGAAAAACTTGATTTTAGTTTGGAAATTCACACAAGATAACTACGCATAATATTTAGTTATCATAAAATACTAAATTTTTTATGAATAATATATATCATTATCACTATATTTGTGATAAATTATATAATTTTATATATAGAACACAACTATATGTAGCATATCCCCAACGTGTCCATGTCATAATTTTTTGAGAAATGTTGTGTCCGTGTCCGTGCTTCTTAAGTTATAACTCGAATGCTTTATAGCATTCACTTGAGTTCCAATTACAACCGGTATCTTCATTATTTCTATCATGTATGTTGGCTTGTAAGGCATCAGATGTAATGCATGTGGGCATCTAACATGACGTTTCACTCATGTGATATCATCATTTTGTATTTTTCACTTGAACTTTGTCTTTTGTATCCTATTCTACAGCCTTCAGCAGCAGAGAATGGTCCTTATGATTATACTAGGAGTGGAAATCCTACACGGGATGCCTTGCAAAGGTCTGAGTTTGCCTTTTGTTATGCATAATGTCCTTGATGTAGTTTTATAAATCTTCATCATTGCTCTATTTTTTCTTGGCAACATTACTCTGTTTGCATACACTCAGTCTCCTGGCAAAGCTTGACAAAGCAGATCAAGCCTTTTGCTTTACAAGTGGGATGGCTGCATTGGCCGCTGTCACTCATCTTCTTGGGACAGGTGCTTTTTCGCTTTAACATTTTTATGTCTTCTACTGACATGCACACATGTTGTACGGATGTTCTAAAATACTCAGGCATGAGTAGTACAGACTAGTTGTTATTATGATTAAGTTGTTATTAAGTTCTTAACCTCGGCGATGTGTCCTCATTTGTGTGTGCTCTATGATCATATGATCTAGATTGATGTTATGACGTCCTTGCTAAATACTGATTTTATTCTTTAGTACAAATTTAGCAGTGCCATTGTATGTAAATTTATCCATGTATAGATATCAAATTTGCCTCTTTTATTGATTGATGTTTTCAAACTGCAAGAGACTCCTTCCATGTTTGCATATTAATTGGTAAAGATGTCATCATAGGTGAGGAAATTGTTGCTGGAGATGACATTTATGGTGGTTCTGATCGGTTGTTGTCGCAAGTAATTCCAAAAACTGGAATCGTGGTTAAGTTAGTATATTTTTTTCTTTGTTCTGACCGCAAAGGGTGTGATTTCTTTATATTCGTATTGATTTATCTGCAAGTCTTACGATAAATTTTGTTACATTATGTAGACGAGTGAATACAACTGATCTGGATGAAGTTGCATCTGCAATTGGCCTCCGGACGAAGCTTGTGTGGCTGGAGAGTCCAACCAACCCTCGGCAACAAATTTCTGATATTCGTGTAAGTTATTTACTTTTAAAGTTGAAGTTATGATTGCGTACTATTGTTTCTGGTTGTTGTTGGAGCAATCAGTGTAGTACATACGTTAAAATATCTGTACACGCATCCTTACATTTAAATTTGGGCATTGTAAAGGATAATGCTAAAACCTACATTACTCGTGTGTGAAGTCTTTTCAAGTATTGCTGCTTGAGAATATATTTTGAAACCATGTTGTGATTTGCTGTGATTCTTGGAATAAAATTTGGTACAATGGTGCAGCAACTTAGAAAACTCTGAGATGCCATGTATGATTTTTTCACAAAAAAGAAGACCTCATGTACGTCTCTTCTAGCTATGCTGACCGTTGAATTGTGCAACATGCAAGGTTAATTATAGCTAAGAGTTAATGAGTTTGAATGTCATTACGGATTGAATGGGCAGTTGGTCTATCTGGTAGAAAAATATGTCCTTCTGGATTTTTCCTAATAAAAAAGGAAAATCTTGGATCTTTTGGAATAAAGGTTTTTTTTTTTTCCAAGGGCTTTTGGGTATTTTTCTTTCTATGGATGTATGGGAAAGGAAAAAGGGAGATTATTTTTGGATTAAAAAATTTCTTGCTGCTGGGACTTAGTCCTGTTGCTGCATTCTTACACTTCATTTGTTTGACTTGTTTTAACTTTGCCTTTGCTGCTGGGACTGCATCCTTTTTCTTCCTTTTTTGGGCTTCATCTCTGTGTGATTGAATTTTGCCACTTCTGGTTGTTTCCTCAGCACTTCACTGCCTCTTTTTTTCACTGGCTGGCACTTAGAAGCACAGAGATGCATTTATCACTTGCACTTTTCATATAAGGATAATTACTTGAAACCGCTATTATTTTCTCTATCTCTGTGTTGCTAGCAATAGCGTTGAACCATAAACACCTTGAGATATAAAGGAAAAGAGTAGTTTTCTTAATGGTTTTAGAGGCTCAATTTTGTTTGGGCATCATTCCATGGTTCGAAGTACCCAGAAATATATTCTTTCTTACTAAAATTATGACCCTTAAACAATTGTGGCCTGTTGGTGCTTTCTGACGGAAGAATACCTTTTTTTTTGTTGTTAATTTCCATGCAGAAAATAGCAGAGATAGCTCATGCTCGTGGTGCTCTTGTGTTGGTGGATAACAGCATCATGTCCCCTGTATTGTCTCAACCATTGGAACTTGGAGCAGGCATTAAAAACAAGTTATTTTTATTTAAGTTTCAGATATAAGAAATGCCGTCTCTCGTTCAAGATTTTATTTGTTGCTTCTGATCGTTCTATTGCTTTTTCCAGACATTGTGATGCATTCAGCAACTAAATTCATAGCTGGACACAGTGATGTAATGGCGGGCGTGCTTGCGGTAAAAGGGGAAAGGTGTACCTTGTGAAAGACTTGTTTCATTTGTTCAATTTAATTCATTGATGCATCATCCGCATTCCTTGCCACACTTCTAATTATGTAGTTCTGTGGTGGGAGTTGTTGTAATCGAGACATTTGCCATCATAATCAATGTTAAGGCAGGTTGGTAACTAGAATTGGGCACTAAATTGGCAGTATAATCCATGCTGGATTCTGGCTCAAATCCATTGGATTGGGCTTGCTTATAGAGAGCAGCCGTCAGACTCTATAGTAAATTTGGACAAAATACAATTCTAAGGAGACTGTGTGTGTGCGTGTGTGTGTGTGCGCAATAAAGATCTAGAACTGGTTTGTGATTTGGTCCTCTCTCAGATACAGATTTTAGCTTTTGAAAAGATGTAAATCTAGGGTTTTGGTTGTTGAGACTAAAATTATTAATGTGACAGTTTCCTCATCCTTCTGATACAAATGATATTCAGTTTTGAATTGAATAGCAATCTGAGAATGAGTCCTGAACTGATTCAGAGATCTAAATTGGATTATCACTGAACAATAGTCACTATCTTGAAACTGCAAATGCAAGGGATGAACAGTTTTAGATGACGGTGCTGTTTTATGTTAAACTGAACTGAAGGTTTGAGGAGAGGTTGCAATAGCATCGAACCTTTCTTCTGGCACACTTGTACTCAAATCTATTCTGAAGGATTTTGAACCATCTGTTCTTTAACGAATATATCAATCAATCCTAAACCTCCCAGGCACCCACTCCAAACCTCCACCCAAACAAAAAGGTAAAAATACACCTTGATGTTTATTGTATGGACATGTTCTAATGTGCTTTTTCTATTTCCTTATCCTATCTATTTGGACCTTGTTCAACCAAGGATGAAGATTTTGATGTTTATGTATTTAGTTGTATAGTATCACAATTAATACACCCTTTGCTATTCAATGTGCCAATCCTAGGCTATAATTTTAGATATACATTCATGGACAAACTTGTGCAATTGTTTGTACGGTACATACATTCTTGTGTCTCGTTTTGGGTTCATCTTTTTTGTACATAAAATGAATTTTGAACTTCTTTTATGCATCAGATTGGCAAAAGACTTGTATTTCCTACAAAATGCAGAAGGTTCTGGGTTAGCTCCATTTGACTGTTGGATCTGTCTACGGGGCATTAAGACCATGGCCTTACGTGTTGAGAAGCAGCAGGTGCTATTCTAACTGGTTCTATTACATCATATAAATGTATGTTGAGCATTTAAATCAAATATATTGTGGTGTTTCTTCCGTGTTTAAGAGTATTTCTGCAACATTATTATATATTTTAATTGAAGCTAATGGTGATCTAAGTATATAATAATGGCTATGAAACTTGAGGTCAAAGCAAGTGGTCAGGACAGATAGTTTATGCTCTGCACCGTTCAACTGCTAATCTGTGTGTCCCACCTATTATACAAGATATGATTTTCTCAGATTAAAACCATACAATTTATATGGTTGAATCAAAGTAAATAATATGGGGATATCAAAGTACATCTCCATTATGTACAAAATTCTTTTATTATTCTTAATGCATTAAACTAAAATAATGTCTCTTGCCATGTTGGTTGGAATTTCCCTGTGGAACTTCCAGAGTGTTTCCAAAAAGATATTCATAAACACTTTTCATTTTCCAAAAGAACAAGCAGTTATAACATGATGACACGTGCTTGGTTGATATCAGTGTAAAACAGAAATTAACATTTTAAGTAGATACTATAAATGCAGTTGTAACAAGACAAGATCCAAATGACACAACAAGCTTAATTTTTGAGACTGGGACAAACTGTCAGATGCAAAATAATGCTGTGTTTTATTCGGTGACATTTTGAACTGCAAGCATCTAGTGGTGGCTTTTAATGTAGATTTAAGTTGTGGAGTTCAGGGCGTCTGTGAAAACTTTTACGTGGTGTTTGCGGAAGCCAGTAGCACTATACTAATGCCAGAAGATTACAAACTACAGTTATGGGCATGTGGCAGGGAGTGTGTTTGGGTGAGAAGTTGATACTCACTCACGCACTCTCTCTCTCTCTCCCTCTCCATGCATAAAGTATGTTCTGATGTGTCTATAAGACAACCACTGTCTTTTGTTGCTTATTGCAGCTGCAAATCTCATAATTGTGAAGGTACCTACCAGCATTTGGTGGATTGTGTTTGATATTAAAATATAAATTATTTCTGTACTAGTTTTGTCTAAATATGTTTTTCACATCATGATGATAAACCTTTTTGGAAATTGGAATAATTTTTTTGGCATCTTTACAGGAGAACGCGCAAAAGATTGCTGAATTCCTTTCCTCCCATCCGCGAGTGAAAAAGGTTAATTATGCTGGTCTTCCTAACCACCCTGGGCGCTCTTTACATTATTCTCAGGTACTGACACTAAATGTAGGTTTTTGAAGAAAACCTATTACCAACTACCCCACCCCAACCCTCTTCTTCTTCTCCATCTTTACCTTTTCAATTCTATAGACTCTTATGCTTCACTTATTGAAGGCCAAAGGTGCTGGATCCGTGCTTAGCTTCTTGACGGGCTCGCTGCCACTCTCTAAGCACATAGTTGAGACCACCAAGTACTTCAGTATAACTGTCAGTTTTGGTAATTATTTTCTTCTCACTCAAGTGCTGGAGTTTGTGAAATTTTCTCCATTACTTCAAAAGTGTGTCTGATCAAACGGTTTTTCTTTACAAATAACTATGGTTGTGCTTCTGTACAATTGAAATTACAATCTTATCATAGACTGGAATTTCACACTAGAAAGGCCCATGAAACTTTTAAGGTAAATTTTCCATTTGATAGTATACGAAAGGCTTACTATGTCCTGTGTTGCTGTTAAGCTTGTATCTTATTATGTATGACAAAATGTGCTTCAATTTCTGAAATATGCCGACAGAAGACAAATCTAAGTACGAAATATGTAATTTTTTGCTGGAGAAGGTTAGGATTTTTTTCCAAAAATATGAATGGGAGTATACAATATAACCTATTCGAGCACATAGGCTTCAAAACATGACCTCCTACAGCACTAGAGGATTGTTACAGATGCCAAATAATTCAGAATTTGAGTTTGTAAACATTGGAAATGGCTGTTTGAAACAGCTTTCTCACTGCTTTTTTGATTTTGATCTTCCATTGATATTGGAATCATCATTAGAGGTTGGGTTCTCATCAATTGCATCATCCTCTGTTCACATATCTAGCAACACTTAGAATCATTACAGGAGCACTCTCCATCATCTTTAACAGCTCATTCAGTTGATCTATAAATCTCTCATCTTATTGATCATCTCTCATTTGACGGTCAACAATTTAATTTTCTCAATACTCTAATGTGAAATTTTATCTAAAGAAAATGTTAAAAAAAGCATGGGATGGGAGCAAAACTTTGACCTTAAGTGGAAGGTTTAGCATGTAAAGAGAGGAAATATTTTGATGTTAAGTGGCAACTACACCCAAAAATGCAAAGAGGTGGTAAAGATATGCTCCCATGTAATGTTTTGTGTTTTATATTTCTTCTGTCTGTTTAAAGATTTTAATTCTTTGCTGAAGATAAGGGAGGTGTGGGAATTCGTGTCTGATGCCATTGTTTTTTTGGAGAATGGAGACTTGTTGATTGATGACTTGGATTGAGCAATGAATTTTCAGATAGTAAAAAACAGAGGGCTGAGACATTTTTCTGAGTTTGATAAGGAGAGGATATTGTAAAAGATTGTGATCACGTGAATAATCTGCCAGAGTTGATAGTGAAGAGGGGTGGTGTAGAGTTACAGATTTGTTGATTGGGATTGTTTAGGGGAGGTGGTTTGGTGCTGAAGGTGAAGATAATGGTGGGTTAGTCGATGAGTTGGAAAATTCATGATGAAGAATGTGTGGGTTTAGGCTAAAGGTGGGTCAAGCTGGTTTTTGTCCAGTGGTTGCCTATACTGCTTGCAAAGGTTTGCAGTCTTAACAGTGCAAGAAAGCTAGGTTTGCTGGCTTTTAACTTTGGATAGTTCAGCTAGTAAGAATGCTGACTCCATGGAAGAGTACAAAGCAGGGTATTAAAGATTTACTAGGAAGAATGTTGTTTGAGAATTCCTGTTTGTGGCATCCAACATTATTGAATTACATGATCTGAGCCCCAAGCGGTGTAATGGAAAAGACATCTGAAGAGATAGGAAATGTAGAAAATTGACTCTGTAGGATTTCACTAGGGTCTTGACGGATCAGGAAAATTTATTCTTTGGAGTTATAATAGATTTCGTCGAAGAAATGATGTGTTAAAGAATGTTGTTGGATTTGGTCTAGGACTGGTTTAATGAGTCTTTAGGGAAATTTTGTTGATTTTATTTGTTAACTTTGAAGCTAACCTACTAAATAGGTTACTATTTGTCAGCTACTCTTTAAGCTACTTGTGAGGATGTAACTGGGCACTTATGTAAACCAGTTCTTTTTGTGTTTTTCATCCGGCCTCTCTTTTATGGGTCCAACTACTTTTCAGTATTGTGGCTCTTTTTCACTCATCAGGCAAGACACTTGTAAAGTTATCTTATGTTATTATCTCCCTTCATTTTATTATTTTCATGATCAACGAACCCCAATAAACCCAAACAAGATCTATGGCTAGAATTCATTTTTCTTTACCGATTTTTCAGTGCATGGCATCATCCCACTTTTATACGTCACATGGTGGTTCTTTTGATACACACTCTGCAGACATGAAGTTTCCTCTGAGGAGAAAACTAGTGCAAGAAGTATACACTAGGACAATCTTCAGTCATGAAGTCGAAAAGGGGTCTGCGAGCAGCATTTTCTTCTATATTTCTCATTGTTATATTTATTTTTGGCTTTGACCTCCTTTTTAGTGAGCTTTCCTCACGCTAGATCTTATATTGTGCCATCTAGCACCTGCTGCCGGTTCTAAGAATGATATGTTTAATCTTGAATGCTAAACACCTCGGATGCATGTTTGACTGCCATAAAATTGTAGTCACTCGATTCTTCCCTAATTTGATTATCTTATAATTTCAGGGAGTGTAAAGTCCCTCATCAGCCTGCCTTGCTTTATGTCCCATGCAAGCATACCTGCTGCAGTGCGCGAGGCCAGAGGTCTAACGGAAGATCTCATCCGTATCTCAGTGGGGATTGAAGACGTGAATGATTTGATCGCTGATTTAGACCATGCACTTCAGACCGGACCTATGTAAGGTGCCTTTATGAAACATTGTTCTGATTCCAGATGACAAAACTTGATGTTTTTGTTCAGAGTTATTAGGTATTTACAGAGTGATAACTACAATATTGAGTAGGAAAGGAAGGGTTTTTTTTTTTCAAAGAAAGGAGGACTCGAACTGGAGTGGCACTTTACGATTGAGATAGCACAATTATTACTCTCATGTGAAGCTAAATGAGAAGGTGAAGGTGAAAGGTTGCCCAATTCTTTTGTATGAAGTTGGATAAAGACAATGATCTGAGAGTCGTAATGATTGTAATCAACTCAGACATGCCATAGACCCTTTGTTGGAAATTAGTGAGAGTAGATAGACAAGAATATAAACCTTTATCTCGGCGGATAAGTCCCAACTGAAATCAGAGATAGGTTTGAGAGGATTATCCCCTCCATCACCCTTCTTCTCTACCATTTTTCTCAATGCCCTATCCGATAAGTCACACGTTTAAAAAAAATTATTTCAATGGCCAAGATTTTTTATAATAAACCCGAGTGTTTAACCAAAGTTAACTCAATCATTTTCATGTCAAAACAAACAGAGACCATAACATTCAGATGATCATATTTAGGTGTTAATCAATTGGTAATAGAGATAAATTATAAATTTAGACGTCATGAGTTTGAATTTTGATAATTTTTGGGGGTCAGACCATCTGAAATTTATTTTTTTATGAATATTTTAGTTTCATCGTAGATAGTTTGTCTTTGACCAAACAAGAATGAATTAGTTGAGATATACGTAAGTTAGCTCGGATATCTTTGCCTGTTGAAAAAAAAAATTTCATATTTAGATGGGTAATCATATGCGGAGACATCTGGTCTAAAAAGAGTGGGTGGGAGAACTAACTTTTAACGTATCATTTGGCACAATGTTTTGAACCACTTAGTTTTTTGGAAACTTCCCCTTCCAAGATAAGATCCACGCATTCAAACCTAGAACTTAGATACAGCCATCGTAGACATGATATAATTTCTAGGTCAAAAGTTGTCTCCTAGTAATGGCCTAGTCATCAACACATTAAGACTTTCCCAAACCTTTGAAAAAACCAAACAAAAACTAAAGACATATAATTGTTCTCCTCATTGACCCATATAAGGAAGAAAAAGCCTTTTGAATTTCTACACAAAATTTGTAAATTCGATATAAAATTAATAAATTTAATTTAATTTTAATAAATTTAGGTGATAAATGAATGAATACGAACGTGACTATACAATGCAAATGCAGGTCAATTTTTACAAATTTCTCTTTAAGTCAGCAAAGCAAAATTGGAATTGATTAGTTTCATGTAAAAAATGTATACAGCTATCTCATCACAATGATGGATCTTCTCTCTTTCTCCACAAGAGTTATGAGAATATCATTGTTCAAAACCAAACAAAAAAAGAAAAAAAAAACAAAGTATTTTCCATGATCAATTCAAGACCACTGTGAGATCATTATCTGCGTTTTGTTCTATCTGGTGAAAGCTCTTCTTCCATGGCTTTCCTCTTGGTATTATTGGCTTGAAGTTGTGGTGGCTCTGCTGGATGAAGTTGTTGTGGCTGAGCTGGTGGTGGTTGAAGTGACTGTGCTGGTGGTGGTGGTTGAGGTGACTGTACTGGTGGCGGTGGTGGTGGTTGTTCTCGCGGTGGTTGAGGTGACTGTACTGGTGGCGGTGGTGGTGGTTGTTCTCCATGTTTCTCTTGTTTTGATGGCTTCTCAAGATCCTTTAATTTGGTTTTCATCATATGGGGTTTAAGCTTATTTACATCTGATAACCTCACTGGTTTCAGAAAAAATTCTTCTGCTCCTTCTTGTAAACATCTGTAAATAAGATTTAACAGACACGCA
Organism: Ilex asprella; assembly: GCA_023539305.1. NCBI lineage: Eukaryota > Viridiplantae > Streptophyta > Magnoliopsida > Aquifoliales > Aquifoliaceae > Ilex > Ilex asprella. Next base: position 579,747 of record CM042200.1, on the reverse strand, counting down.
TCAATCAAAATTTCCGGGGAAGGAGAAATCAATCACATATTTCCATGAGTATTCTACATATAGAATTTATTCTTACCTATCGATCCTTGAAGGAACATTTTCGGATGACATAATCACCACTGGTATGTTTCTCAGGGATGAAGATTCCTGCAAAACATAAGAAAATACAGAGAAATTATTAAATCATTTTGTTTCCAAGAAAATAGAATGCCAGCAATTTTTTTTTTCGGAAGATACTATTGTAATTTCATGGGTAAAGGACAACAGCCTAATAGCCGGGTGATCCATTTGGAGTCAGAAAAAGTTTTTTCATTGCCAGAATTGTTTGTTTGGATATGAAAAACAGGTGGGAAAGATTCTTCAAAGATTCTCAGTGATCTGAAATGTATGGTAAGAAAGAACCCATGAAGGCCACCTTTTTAAAAATATGAATCGAGGATGCTAGTTTGGTCAAGGAAGTTTTTTTCCTGGCATATTTTCCAGGAAAGGAAAATCTTGTAGTTGAGAAAGATTTGCTATGCAGTGGAGAATATAGCAAGCAGAGGAACACACACACCCACACACACACACAGAATAAAAACCAAAGCATACCTTAATTTTCCTGAGCAGATCATAACCTGTCATTCCAGGCATACAATAGTCTGTAATAATTAGATTAATCTCCACTTCCTGTAAAATCATGAAACCAAAGAAAATTTTCAGAAAAAGGTTGTCCTTGGAAAATCCCAAGAAAGCAAAAAAATAAAATAAAATCAGATATTGAAAAAAATGAAAAAAAAAAGGAAAAGAAAAGCTTACCTGGTGAGTGTTTGGACATACAGAAGGTTGTTGTTTTGGATTGCATTGTTCATCTTCATGTAAACCCAGAAATTCTAAAGCTTTACTACCAGAATCAACTGTAGTAACTGCCATGAATAATGTACAACGCCAGAAATAAACAGTCAAAGCCAAGCCAATCAAACAATAAAAACAAGAGAACGAATATTATCTGTCCATATATTTCCTGTTTGGTAGCAAAGAAAGTACCTTGACATGATGAGGTCTTGAGAAGTCTCTCAATAAGTTTTCTGTCTATGACGCTATCATCAACAGCTAATACATGAAACTGTGAATCTGCGGCCATCACCATTGCACCAATTCAAGATTCCAAGATTCAAGATCAATTAGGTAGAAGAAGAGAGAAGGAAGACGAAGAAAAGGCTTTATTTCTGTTCTTTCTTGGTGGGTTTGGATTAGGTCTCTGTTTTCCTATGGGTTGAGAAGAGAAGATGAACTTTGTATTGAAATAGACCCACCAAAATCCACAACCCACAAAGCAAGATCTGACCAGATTTCATCCAAAAGATCTCCCCAAATTTTCCAAGTTGATTTTGAATTACAAGGCAAGCAATGCAAAGTAAGGGAAATAAAGAATGAACAAATAAAGAATAAAAGTCCAGAATATGCGGTTTACTGTAATGTCTTGATTCTTGAGGTTTGGTTTTTTATACGTGACGAGAGAGAAAATATATATGAGGGAGGAGAAAGTTTTGGAGCTGAAGGCAAATGGGTTTGGCCAGTTGGGGGTGGGGAGATGGATGTGGGACCTACAAAAATCCTCCCAAAGATACAGGTGATGTCAGCAATACTGCCCTTTTCCTGGTGTGAAATCATGTGTGACGACCAAGTTGAAGTTACCATATCTTGAGCAGGTGGGGGGGAGTGGTCAGTGGTGCAAAGAGAGAGGGCAATTTTCTCTTGATTCACTTTTAAGATTTGCTTCCCATGGCCATTAATGTGTGCTCCATCATTGTTGTGACCTGTTGTTTTACACACATCCCATTCATATCCCATGCAGATATTCATTCAAACAAATAACCCTGTCCCCGCCTAGTTGCCGTTGAACTTCAATAAATAAATAAAAAAAACTAATACCTCAACAAATATTTTTGTATTTATATTGGAGTTGGCCAAAAGAAATTCCAAACTTTTGCTATTTAGACAATACTCCAGTAGAGATTTTACATCACCAAGACCCAACTCAAACCCAATCCCAATAATTCCCTAATGAGGATTAGACCCAAATTTTTATCATGGAATTGTATAGAAATTCATGTCCAAATTGTGTTATTCGAGTCCAACTCAAATTGAAAAGAGCAAAAGAAAAAAATATTCCTTGGGTTTTGGTAATAGGATGAATGATAGGTTGTTGTCTAAAGGATTCGAAAACTTCTACTTTAATTATCGAAAGATTAAAAATTTCACAGTAACCTCTGAATTAATTTAGATTATATCAATATTCCTCAAGAGTAATGCGGCATATGTTTTTCAATACTGTATGCAACTTGTAATGAAACAAAACAGCATATTAATTTTAGGGTACATTGCAACAATTTAAAAAAATTCAAGATGAATATGAGACATTTTGAGGGGATAAAATAAAAATTCTAAATCTTTTAGGGCGTAAGTGTCGTTAATCATTAACAAAACGAGAGTTTCTTAAAAAATGAAAATCACTACTACTTTTATGTGGGAGAAAGTAAAATAATGTTGAAAGTAGTGACATTTCACTTTCGATTCTTTATAAGACTACTCTCATTGATTCTCAATTTTTTTTTTCAAAAAGTTGGACCGAAGTGAAACTCAACAAGATTTTCTTTCCTTGTTGGTCTCCTAAGTCACTACTTTTGATTGTGGTTTGATAGCAAACAAAACCAAGAAAATTTCATTAATCTATTTATGTGCGTCGATAATCAGACATACCATTATGTTTATGCTATTTACCTGATGACTTTAGCTACAATCAAAAGACTAGTGAAAAAGAGATTGATCATCTAGAATTATATAATCTCGGATTTTTTCATAGTATCAAAATAAAAAAAAATATTTTTTTGATTTTGTATTAAAAGTTTTAAGATGATGAAGCCTTAAAAGCTAGAATTGTTCCAAAAAAATTGAGATCGATTCCAATGTTTTCGACTTTACGAAGTCTTAACTTAACATAATTAATCATAACTTCTTGTTCATAGTCTTTCAACTCGTATCAAGAAAGGACAAACATTGAACCTAAAGGGAAGAAAGAATTGCAAAGATTAAGGCAAAGAAAAACAAAGTACATGGCCTACAAAAGATTTGTTAGATTCAGATATAATTAAGATGGTTAGTAAGACCTCAACATCTAGTTTAAGCGTCCTTTCTTTACTTAAATGGAGGGGGAAAACTGGAATGATGAAAAGCATGGCCTCAATTTGAATGTCCACACCAAATATATTTGACACAATAGACATTTTTTGGTATGATATTTTCAAATCCGATCTACTTTATTATGTAAATTATTGAAAAATAAAGAGTATAGATTAGATTATCTTGGTGGACTAAACAACGTAATTAACAATTTGATGCTTATGTCACTTCAACTAAGAATGCTATATTTCCCCCTCCAATGCTTTCAAGACAAGTTGTTGAAATGCAGTGGATAGGTAACTGTCAAGAAAATGTCAGCATTGGCCTAACCTAAAGCTCAATAAATGCGTAAAAAATGGACAAGTTCCAACGGGAGGAGGAGGGTGACTACCATCATTCCGTTTCAAATGAATAAATTGGCAAATTAGTTGAACTCTAGTAATCGGGAAGGGAGACACCATTGCATGCTTCACATTTCTTCCCATTTTCGTTTATTAAATCTTTTTTTTTTCAAACTTTGTTGTTGAATTTCTATCTTTCTCAATAATTCCAACAATGAGAAAACCATTTCCAATTCTTTTGACTACGTTGCCCACTAAGTTAAAGACAAATATTCATGAAAGGAGGGAAAGAGAACAGTGTCTAATTCTTTTTTTTTTCCCCCACAAAAAATAAAAAGAATCCCCAACCTAACAACCCGAAATTCATAGTGCCAGACAACTTTAAGGAGAAGCCTCCACTGACCAGCCTTAAAATATCAAACCACCAAATCATTAGTTCATGTACTAAAATTTGTTGACCACAATCACTGTGTTATAGGTGGGAAGATAGCTTTTCCTTTTATATATTTATTTTTTAATTTTTTGGTCTTTTTTGTGCTCTTTTAGAGACAATGAGATCTTACTACAACACGTGTTGACTTACCATTAGGTAGTTTTTTCAAGAAAAAAGAAAGAAAAAATGCTTCATTTTTTAGAGCTAAAAGAGCTTCTCATGATAGTCTTTTTGTTGCTATGGTTGTAGAATTGCTTCTAAACTTCAACACAAATAGCGTTTCCCTGTTAGGGGTCTCACCACCTAAGGTTCAAACCACCCCCAGAGATGAGATCCATATCTGGTGGGAAAAAAATAATCGTAACAAAATCTAAGACCTCCAGTCGATCCTCACTAGTTACTTAGCGACTCCCATCCCTTATCAACTCTCGTATTTCTTTTTCTTAACAATATATTACATACATTGAGGTTTATTAGCTTCTACATTGCAAGTTCTTGCAAATATGAGACAAGCCGTATGTAGAATTGTATGACATGTCATTCAAAAATAACATTGGAACATATCATTTAAATAATAAAAACATTTACTTTGTTTATTAAAATTCATCAAAAAATCAAAAACCAAAGAGAAAAAAAAGATAGAAAAATGAGAATTCTCGAAACTTTGCTATGCATTGGTTAATCATACTTTCTTTCTTTCTTTCTTTCTTTTTTGTATAACCCAAAAAGAAAAAGTAAATAAAATAAGTGCATTGCCTCTACAATGCAACAGATAATCCGGAGCTATTGTTTTTGTTGCTAGCAAGATTCCCCGACAGACCATTATGTCTTGGTATAACTGGCCTGTTACACTTAATCCATAATACTATGACCACAAAAAGATTCTTTTGCAGGCGCACAAATAAATAGCTCCAAGCCTTCACCATGTTATCCCATAATAGTAGATAACTGTTGTAGTGCTTCACCACGCATGATGTATACTTTGTACAGTAAAATGTATAATTTAAGTAATAGATTAACAACTGCGTGTGTAAAAGTTTGAACGACGGGGACTAAAGTTCTTAAACGATCCGAGCAGCTTTAGCTCATTTTGTTAAGAGCTGAATCCAGGCAATGGCTCAGCTCGAATAGGCTTGGTTCAGGTCAAATGGGTTTATAAATACTTATGCTCTTTTTTTGGTAGGAATGATAAAAAGTAGAAGAGATATATTTTTCATCGTTCAAAGAATGAAAATAGGAATAATATATTTTTCTTTATTTGTATTTGGTAGGATGAATGAAAAATAAAAATGACTATTTTTTTTTTGTATTGGCTAAGATTATTGGTGACAATCGAGTCGTGTCGTGTTAGATTCGTGTTGAGTCATTACGAGTTTGTGTCGAATATTAGTTAAACCTAACTCAACTCATTTAACTAATTGTGTCATGTCAAGTTGCGAGTTAACTTGTTTATTTTTGTATCGTGTTTGTATTCATGTTGACCTACATAAACTTTAAATAAAAAATTTAGCGCTAATATTTTATTTTCATTTAATTGAATCCATGTTAATATTTTTTCTACAATTTAAAAATTAAATTAAATAAATATAATAATAATAATAAGTAAAAATATTTTTTTATATAATAATTATGTCATGCTTAATAAATAGTTACAAATAATTAACATTTTATGTCTATAATACTAGTTTAACATTTTAGTTTCGTGTTACTATACAAACGAGAAAATAGAAAAAAATGTTTATTTTTAAATAAACATGTTAATAGTGTCAATTTTGAGTTTGATGGGTTGAACTGAATATGAGTTTTTTATATTTCTTATTTGCTTGCTAGATCATTTTTAAGTTCGTGTCGAGTTATAATCAAGTTTGTGTCATAAAATTCTTGTCGAGTTCGAGTCGTGTCATCGTATTGAGTCGAAAATCTTCACCCCTAGCTAAGATGAAAAAAATATTTTGTTAATTTAAAAAATATATATTTTTTTAATTTTTTTAAAAAATATATAAATATATATTTATCATTGTATTTTTATATAAAATTAATGTATACATAATATATGTATATATCAAAAGATATATAAATAAATAAGATACATCTCAACACAAATAATTAATTTTTCATCCACTTTCCTTCCGATTTTAGAAGGACTGATTTTGGTGAGTTGGAAAGAAAGTTAAACCAACAACTTTTCCATCATTCTTACTTTCCTTTCTTTTCAAATATGATGTTTTATTTATCCTTTCAACTTTTCATCATTCCATTTTTCTATCAGACCAAATAGAGCGTTATAATTTATTGCCAACCAATTTCCTATTCAAAAGAAGAATAACACCCATCTAATCTCCTATTTCATTCTTGTTTTTGTTAGATATTTGATAAATTTGACTTTTTAGGGTTTGATTTTATCATTTATTTCCCATAATTGGGGATTTGTTGAGAGACTAATTTATACAGAATTGATATTATGTTTTTCAACAAGCAAACTCTACCATTCATTACTGAGGTAAACCTAAACATACTTTAACTCAAGAAGCTCGACTTGATTATAACTCTCCCAACAGAGACAAAAATGTGTGATACTTGCCCTTTAATGATTCTTGAAAATGGAAGAAAAATAAAAGTGGGAGGAAGAAAGAGGCAAATTGATATGAGCTGTCCAATTAATGAGATGGGGCAAATGTTCAGCCACAAATCTATGAGTTGATAATGTAAGTGGTTGAAATTTAATTTCCATGTATAGGTTCATTTAGTGGCCTAAACAAGTAAGAGTTATACCAACTTACCATAAGGGCAATGTGTAAACATTGAGCTTTGTAGCTAAACTATGTGTTTATATATATCTACATAACAAGAATTCGGATCCCATATAGTGCAATTTTTTTCAATTTCTTTTGTTGGTAGATCACACACCGTATATAAATATAATCCATATATCTATAATGATCTTACGTGAATGTATAACAGATCACCTTGCATTATAAAAATTGAAAAAGAATTTATTGTATGAGTTCTAAATACTTGTTAGAAACATTGAACCTATCTATACGTATGAGAAATAGAATTGGAAATAGTACTGAGCTCTTAAGTTAAAACCGCATGCTGTAGTGTAGTATAGTATACTTATGAAGGTTGATTTTGCATTTATTGGTATAATCAAGTGTTCTAAAAAATCCACAGAGTTAAAATGAGTGTAGTAAGTCTAGCTCTATGAAGTTCTTTCAACAAGCAGAAAAATCAGACAGTCAAGGCTCCAGTTGGCCTGGTAATCGGTACTAGCAACTGGCTGGGTGGACCTCTCTTGGCCACTATCCCTCAAATCTTTTGACAAGGTTATATCAAGCATGCAGCAGTTAGATTCCATCAGGTTGTGTCCACCCTCGAAGGAACCTCACATGTGGGGTGGTCTGGCCGAACTTCTCATTCGAAGGTTAGAGGTTTGAGTCTTGAATTTCACATTAGGACTCGATGGTTGACTATTATACTAATCTAACTAGGTTGATTCTCTAGAGGAGTAACGGCGCGGTCAGGGGCTTCATGATCCCACCAGTAAGGCCTATCGGAGTGGTATCTGTATACTCTCCTTTACCCCCACCCATTTTTTCAACTATAAAAAAAAAAAAAAGGAACCTCATATGTTTCCCTTCAAAATTTCATGATCACTTTGACCCTACCAATGTTTCAAAGGACATTAGCTTGTTCATGGACCTAATAATCTTTCTCAGGATCTTGTCCCATAATTCTTATCATTACTTTCATTTTTCAACTTTTCGATGATAAAGCGGTTAAGTGGTCAATTATATGTAGTGGTTCTATTATGCCCTTGTTCGAGTTTCTCTTCAACCTCTCGTGCGTGACTGCTTTCCACTTTGATAATTCAATGTAATAGTAGTAAAAAGGAAGGTAATAGGGAAAAGCTAAATGTAAAATATATGCAGTATACATATGTATAGTGAAATGTGTTTCAGCTGAGAGGAAAGTGCAATGAGGAAGAAGGAAGGTAATCATAACACATGGGCTGTCACAGATTGCAAATTTGGCTTCTTTTTCATGGTCCCCTACTTGCTGCCTGAAGATCTGCTGGTTTTTTGGTCCCCCTTTCAAAACTTTGATGGGTCAATCCCAAAAATCTGATCATGATTTGTTTTTATTATTATTCACCATTATGTTCAAAATCCAAATGAAATTAAAAAAATTACAATTTAAACGCATATCATCTCTTGGATGAGTAAGTCCCATCAATTTTTTCAGTGGAATCCATTTATCTCACACTTTTTCAATGAATGATATACATTTGGATTTTAAATTTGAATTTCATTTGCGTTATGTAGTAATTTCCTTTAAGAAAATAGCAAATTCGGTAGCTCATTTAGGTAAGGAGAGGAAGTTCGAGGCCGACATATTGTCCTAAAAACTAAAATAAAATGTCAATGAGTTGGATTAGTCTCAAATACGTAACACAATTTTAACACGACATGTTTGTTTGGTATTGTAAGAACAAAATGTTTAAATTTTTATTTTTATTTTTATGTTTTCATCTAACATTGTATGACTGAATTAAATAGATTTTTAGTTTATGAGAGAAGTTTGTTAATTTGCTGAAAACAAACTAAACACTACACCACTCAATTGACATTGTGATTATTAAGCAATATTGATACGCCATTATATATAGCGAGAGAAAATAGAAAAAAAATCTAATGAAAGTGAATCTAAAAGAAAATTCATCTTTTTAACCAGCTAAAAGAATAATTTTTAAAAGTCGATATTTTGTCGGGGAATATCACAAAAGTCAGCCATTTATTTATTGTTTTTTTTTTAATCTTTGGACTTTGTTGTGGGGAATTAATCAAAAATTAAATATTATGTATTTTTCTTATTATTTGACTCGAAACAAGATGTTATTAGGTCAATGTCAACAAAATAATGACAGTGATTTGCTCAAAATTCCTTACGTAAGAATTAGATATGGTCGGGTCGGAATTCAATAGTTGTCAAATACTTGAAAATTTGCATTATTTGTGAGCTAATACCAAACCCATATATTTAATCAACACAGTTTACCAAAAACATATTTTACAAAGCATATTGTTTCTAAAAGCAATACATGCACATACCCACAAAAGTTGGTCAGGCCTGCTCAACGATGAAACTAGATAGAGGTCTCAAATTTAGACATTGACATAAACCCGACACAAATTCAAAACTTACACAACTATTTTACACTAATAATGAATAACCCATTAAATTTGTATCGTAAGAGGAAAAAATATGATTTCTTTTGTTTTTTTTCTTTCTTGGTTATTGTTTTTTATTTTTTTGATCAAATTGGTTATTGTTGTTTGAATTATTACTTAACGCAAACATGATGCAAATGTAAAGTTATATGATTCAAATGCGACATAATTCAAACATAATGTGATACGACTCAATTGCAATCTAGATCTATGAGAATGGACTGGAGTGATTGACTCTCATGAAAGATGCATATATATTATTCCCTGAAACTTTCTAGATCTGTTGGTGGACTTTTTATAAGATAATTTTAAATAATAAACATCAAGATTATATAATAATCACGTGAATGACAGAAGAGAAACCAAGGAAAGACAACACGAAAAACAAAAGTTTGGACTTAACAATTTAATAAATAGGTCTAACCGATTACAATAACATTTGATTTAATTATCTTATAAGTGCTAATACATTGTATCCTCCATCATAACTATTAGTTTTAGAAGATATGATTGTACTTAAGAGATTTGCTTTGGGATTTACCATTATATAAAAAGTTTATTCATGTATTTCTTTATATAAATAAGTTGTGGATGGTATCGTGGACAAGTCATTATTCTAGCCTAATAAATTATAGTAAAAACAGCAGTTAAGTTAGCTTGGATGATAGGGTTTTACCTTCAACTCACTTTACTCAAAGTCTTGTCATAATATATTTGGAATCACCTACATTAATTTTGTTTCGTCATTATACTGTATCAAAGGTTATGTTTTCTACTAAACCATAAATTATCATACTTTTCTTTACAATTTTATTTTAAGTTAATTTTGACAATCTTCTATCTCGACTTACTATAGTGAGCATATCACTCTTTCTCACCGAGGTCGTCTATAATATGTTCAAACCATGTACATTGAAAATATGTCCAAATCAACAGTTAAGATCATGATATCCAAAAATCATATTTTACAAAAATTGATGTTATTAGATCTGATGTTTGTTATTTATCGGTGACTACATGAATCTCAAATTTACGAACATGAGATTAAAAAGGCATGGTTGGAATAATCCTCGATTAACAAAAAGTAAATGAATGATTCAATAAAAAAAGATTATTTCCAAGCAAAGTCTAGAAGAGCTCATTGTTAGACGGCAGAGAAACCAATAGCATTAATCGAGAAAAGATCTTAAACCAAATCGTATCAAAATAGATGTTAACAGCTTTGTCAAACGCCTGTCACCTTATACTACTAGTTGTATATACCATTATACAAGCCGTAGACTTTGAATACATTTATGTCTTCATTTGAAAATTTCAAATGAGACTACAATAAATAAACAACAGAAGAGATGGAGATGATAGACTAAGAATTTGGGCAAAAATATTTGAAAATAGAAGGATGTGACAGTATAAAAACAACAAAAACATTAACAATAGTAAAATAACAATAGTTGTAGTCACTTGTCAGGGTGATTGCATAAGAATACTTCGGAGTTTACTACTCTTGCATACATGCATGCATATAGTTTGTGGGTAATTACGTGAATAGTAAACATAGTGCACTTGTAACAAGAATTAACCTGAGGCATCCTCTTTTTATTACAAATGATTATAATTAATCTTATTTTTTTTTTGGCAAAGGATTTTAATTAATCTTTGTCTTGTTATTTTTTATTTGTACTTACAGTCTATACCATTTTTGTGTCTTTTTGTGTTTAACCAAAAATAAATGGGTCATCTTACTTTTATTGGTTGGATTAAAAATAAATAAAACTTGTAAAAATACACAAACAAAAATAAAATTCTAACTCTACACAATATTTTTTCTGTATAAGAAAGACATAGTCAAGAACACATAGTCAACAACAAAAAAAAAACTTTCAGTTGCATATATCACTTATGACTCGTTTAAATGGGATGGTCCCAATGTCCCATTTCGAGGAAGGATTCTTCCTTGTTTTGTAGCTTTCAAAATCATGATTCTTGCCGGGTATTGTGGGTTAGATATGATTTATTTAAAAATTATTTTAGTGTAATTCTTCGATGCCGGAAAAAAAATTTGGAATGATACGAAAGTTATTATATTTTATTGTCTAAGTTACATATTTTTAAGGTTAAGTTACTATTGTTTGAGGGAATTCATAATCGATCATGAAATGTTGTAGTCGATCATGATATAATCTTTATCAATTGTAACTCGTAACTTCTATGATTAATCATTATATTTTAAGATCAATCATGAATTTTGTAATTGTAACTTCTATTTAAAAAAATTAAAAATTTTGATATAATATCATCTTCGATAGTCTTCCTCATTTAATGCACATGGGAAGGTCTAATGCGATTTGGCTGTCCATATCTTATGGCAAACAGACCCCAATGTTGATACGCATACATCTCTCCTAAAGGGTTGGGTGTTTGTAATACTATCACTCATCTCAATACCAAATTGATACAAAATTATCAATTATGAATTTAGTATCAATGAATAGGGTCATAACCGGATTGACTCATGAAATTCGTTTGATGAATAGGTCGATTAAAATTTACTTATGCACAATGAAAATCCGACACACGATATGAACTACATAAACCAGCAAAACTTGAATTTTACTATACATGATTATAAACTAATCATGTATGGATTGAATTTGAACCATTTTTGACTTGATAGAGCTTAAACACGACATACATCCGACACAACAAAACTTATTATCAACCACAAAATCTATGTGTCATCTATGTAATTTGGAATTGATGGTAATAACATTTTCTTGGTTAAATCCAACTCAACCTAATTTAACACCCCCAAATGTAAAAAATGATTCATTTTCCGGTGATGGAACAACTTAATAATCGTAAAGTTGTAATGTTGAGTATGATAATAGTTATTTTGTACAAATAATATGGAGGGATTTGTATCTAATCCATCGCTTCTATCACCCTCCATTAATGGGGATAAAACTAGATGTTCAGTCCTAAAATATATTTTCTTGCTTTTGGGGCGAAGACAAAATCTTTTTGCCAGCTTGTTCCTTGGGATTCTTTTCATATTCTTGTGCATTTTTATTGCATTACTTTAGGATTTCCAGGTCACTTGAAAATTTTATAGCATCTCACCTCATGCCCCATGTAATGTTGTTTTATTTTTTTTTTATATGCATCTCAATTAATCTCTTCCTTGGTCTAGTCAAAGACAGATCATCCACGCCGGAACTAAAGTATTCATGATGGATAAATCTCTCATGACCTGAACCTAAAATATTACTAAGATTTGAACTCATAACGTCTGAATTTTCAGAATTGTAGTTTTTAATATCACAAAATATCCACCATACTAATTGTAATGATTTCATTTAGGAGAAGACCCTGTATAATATTAAAACAAGAGACAAGTTTGTAAGTGCCAAGCCACTCCAATTCAAAAATACATGTCCTTATAAGAAAACCTTTGTGTAAGTGTCCCCAAGAAGCTTCATGGAGGCACTACATTTCACAAGAAAATCTTATCTTTGCTTTGGAGTCACATGTATGAATTATTAGATGCAAAGAGAATAGTAGTTATAAAAGCATTAAAAAACAATCTTACAATATTCATAAAGACACCAGCAATTACTCAAAAATTAGATGGCTATAAAATATTTTTTTCTTTTAATATGAGTTGCACTTTCAAATAATAAAAATGTAACAGTAGAAATGGTTGCATTATAACCGAACCAAAGTGAAATGGGTGAGGTTGTACCAATAGAAGATTTACTAAGATACAATCTAACAAAAATGGTTTTGACGGTCGTAGATGATCTATAATTGCATCACCAGTGAAGAATAGTGTGATACTTTTTAACGACAATACAAAATCATATGAATTTCTAGTAAAATCAAGTGATTTTTGTTTTATAATTTGGCAGAATGTGGATCAAAATAGAATGTAGGTCCTTAAAATTTTTATTTGGAACTTTGAAAATGAAATTTGACGTAATTGAACTTGAGTGTATAGAAGTAATTTAGTTGCCAAAAAATAAAATTGGACCTAATTGGATATTAATCTAAAAAATTATTTGGGACATTAACAAAAAGATTGAACCTAATTAAGCATGGGTCTAAAAAATTTATTTTGGGATTTTGAGAGTAGAATTTGGATGAATTGAACCTAGACCTAAAAATTCTATTGTTAGATTGTAGAGTTATTAAGGTTAGGGAAAAGAAGAGAAGATATTGAGATAAGAGAGTAATGTGTTAGAGTTAAACAATTACATCCCATTTTATATATAACCACAAAGTTTGGAAAAATACGCTTACTCAAGAAATGCACCTTATCATAACATTACAAAAGCCTTTGTATATAAAATCAAGGGTTAAAAACACTTTTGATGGAATAATCACGTATTTGACACGTAATACTGTCTAAAAAAATGACACCTGATCACTTCCGTAAAAAAATTTAGCGGATTGTTTGATGAGGGATCAAAGTGACACAAAACGAATATTTTAAGGATTAAATTGACAAAATTGATACAATGAAAACTAAACTGACAAAAAAAACATACTTTAGTGACCAAAAGTTTTATTAATCCTAAAATCAAATTTAAAATTCATTGGCCTGAAAATTTTATTTTGGGACCAAAAAAAAAATAGACTTAATTGAATATAAATCTTAAAATTTTATAAATTTTTAGAGCATTGGGCGACCATTTCAAATATCCAACCGTTGGGCTGATCCTGAAAAATAATAATGACATTTTACGTATAACTTGACTGATTCCATTACTTTTGCAATTCACAAGTCACTTTAAAAAGATGGGACTCAGTCAAGCTCAACAATATTTTCTTTCCACGTTGATCTGCCAAGCAAAATCTTCTGGCTGATTTCATTGAAAATTATACTAATCCCTTCACCCACGTTACTAATCAGAGAATAAGACAAAGTAATAGTTGTTGGTCACTCACCATTATTGTACATTTACTTGCACAAAAGTAATTGCATAACTATGATCACTCTGTATATGCCACCAAATGACTTTATTTACAATTCAAGGACATCATAATTCATAAGGAGACATTGACTACCAAGAAATATATTAATAGATATTTTTACAAGATTTTTTTAAAAAAATCGGTACTATATTAGAAGTCGTGATTGAATGCAATCAACTTACAACTCAAGCAGGCTAGATAATAAATCAATTAATAGGATTGAGTTAGAATATATTCAAAAAAAAATTGGAATTAACCTTAATTTTTTGGACTTCTTCGAGTTATAATTATGCCAAAATTTTCGGGTACAATAGGACACTGCTGAGGTTGATTTTTCCTTAAAAATCATGGCATTTAGGACATATGATCCGATGAAAGAATATCACTATGACTTCTTGTTCATA
>CM042200.1:491286-540202 GCA_023539305.1 Ilex asprella | reverse complement strand
AGAAGAAAGGACAGTGCTCGGGAGCTAAATTGCTTGAAGGAAACTCAGATTTGTAAAGTTCTCAAATGGCTGAAATTTCCCCTATTTATAGGTGAACGAGAGAGCGGGAATCGAGAAAACACTCATCATTAGGGGATTTGAAAAAATACGGCTTAAGGCGTGCAAGTAACTGCCCCTCGTGAAGTGGGCATGTTCAGTAAGCCCCCACTCTTCTTGCGCCAGGTGTCCCACGCCGCATGAAGAATGAAGGCTGGGGGGCAGTTGAAGGGACTCATGATAGATTCAGCAGCCCCGGGGACGACACGTGGACAGGGGCAAGTAATGGAGGGCCGAGGCATAAGGCCGAGGGCATTAACGAAGCCGAGCAAAGAAGTCGAGAATGAGTATTTTCGCGGAGCCGAGTACAGCCTCTGACAGGCAATAAATGCGATTTGACCCAGCATTTATGGCGATATAAGTGACTAAGACAGGGCATTTAATGAGCCTCTGTACCTACCGCGACTCAGACTGACAACCAAGAATAGGCGCATTAATGGCTAGAAGTCCAGACACATGCCTACAAATAATAGCCTTCAAGACGCCGACTGCTATGAAATAGGTGTCAGACGCCGTTCATAGGTACTCGACTGCTCGGCGTGGCCCCGAGGTCGGGTCTGAGGCGCCGAGCGTTGATGAGATGGGAATGCAAGTGGAAAATCAATCATTACGCTTGGACAAGTCTAGAGAACATTAACTACTGGGAGGACTTCTGTGTCAGAGCAATCATTTCAAGCCCAGGTATAAATACCCTTCAGAAAAATGAACAAAGGTACGCGAAATCAAATCCTAAAACTGAGTAACTAGAGTTTCATCCTCCTTCCCTTGCTAACTTAAGCTTCGGATGGGATAAGTCGGGCAGACGCCTGGCTCCCTTTTTCTAACCTTTTTCATTTCAGGGTTCACCAGCCATACGATCGCTGTCTCGAGATAATTGCAGGATCAATCCCGTGCATTACCCTTCTTTTTTTTCTTTTTCTTTTTAATACAATAATCTCTCTATCAATTTTTTTTCAAAAAACCCCTCCCCCTAAAATAACCCGAAAAAACCCATCCACTTCTTCCCTCCTCCGGTGAACCGCCAACAATAGCTTCGGGAACTGAATAACCTCCATAGTCAAGTGAAACCTGATGAGTTCGGATTTTACTAAGCTAAGGCTCAATCCAAACGGAGTCGAAGAAGCCCATAGAAGAGCCCAAAAGACCCATGTAGTTGGGCCAACCAAGTGACAATCGTCAAGGAAAACGGAGGAAGGACCAAGACCGCAGGAGGCAGCGAGAGGCGTCGCCCGAAACCCCTAGGGCGCCTCCCAGGGGACCCAGGGCGCCGCCCAGGCCCCCCAGGGGGCCCAGCTCCGCGCTCGGCCTCTCCTTCGTCCTCTCCTACGACCTCTCCTCCTTTGCCGTTTGACTCCAGTGAGAATCTAAGTCTGATTCAAATACGAGCTCGACGTCCGACCTCAAGACCAAGACGAGCACCAAGCCGCACCAACTCAAGGCCGAACACCAAAGGAAGGGACAAGGCACCCCAAGGCACCAAGGGCGCCGCCCATGCCTCCAAGGGCGCCGCCCATGCCTCCTCCGGAGTGGTCATGCTCCATTGACCTCTCCTCTTGACTCCTCTTCATGCCTTGATGCAACATCAAACACAACACAAGTCCAAACCCACTCCAAAGCAAGACCGAGTTCGAGACTCAAGTCCAAGGCTAAGCATGAGCACACTCCGCACCATAGTGACATCCGAGCAAATAGGAGCACGTGGAGGAAGACTCGGGATACGGAGATCTCCTACCTTAACTCTACCTTCCAAAGAAGTCTACTCCTACCATAACTCTGCTTACCAAAGAGGCTCACTCCTACCATGTTTGTACTTACCAAATTAGCGGGAGCCTTTTCCCTCACGTCACCGCCTCACCGCCTTGGTGAGCCTATATAATGTAAGCCCTCACTGTATAAAGGGCAAGAAGATGACTCTTGAGACACACACACGAGACTAGTTGCACTCTGCAAGCTCTCTCTCTCTCTAGACTCATTGTAAACTCTCCGAAGTACCACCGTTGATCAATAAAATACCCCAGGCCACCGTCGCCGTTCGAAGAGTGAACGTAGGTCATCCGAGACCGAACCACTATAAGTCTCCTGTGTTGACTC
Source organism: Ilex asprella (assembly GCA_023539305.1). NCBI lineage: Eukaryota > Viridiplantae > Streptophyta > Magnoliopsida > Aquifoliales > Aquifoliaceae > Ilex > Ilex asprella. The sequence goes on along the minus strand of CM042200.1, from coordinate 538,015 downwards.
TTATTTACAGTTTTGCCACTAATTACCATTGATTGCTCATTAATCACCTTTGTGACTATTGATCTCGCACCATACCATTTTGTGCATCATCAAAACCCACCTGCCCGAATGCCACGAACCACCACCACAATCTTCACCAAACACTTACTACAATAAACACATGCTAGTGCTACGCCCACCCACATATTTCTTGACTACTTTTGATGAAACTTTCCTTACGGGGTAGCAGTATTTCTAAGCAGTGAAAGTCATGTTACAATGCTCTATGAAATCCCGTCTTTCGGGTTAGACTAGTTACAACTATCTTTTCTGTCAAGTAAATCTTCGTGGAAGTGTCACAGAGAGCGGGTGTGAAAAATTTATGCATGTTGGATGCTTCCAAACCTAAGCATGTTGGATGCACCCAAACCTAGTTAACCAAAAGTCGAGGAAGAGCCTGAAGCAACACAATGGTGAAGGAGCAGGCATAGGGCCCTTGTTGATGCAAGAGCAACCCACAACTTCATATCCGAGGGGAAAGCCAAGGGCTTGGGATTCTTCAGATGAGATATGTATGCCCTCTTTCAGTACCAGTTTGATTGGTCTTCGACAATTACCACCAATGACAGAACAACTACAGTTTAATGGTAGCAGTAATAAATCAACAAATGCATGAATATCTTAGTGACAACCATATGCAGAGGAACAGAAATATGCACGAAACAGAGATGATAAGGTGAAATTACATTTTCCTTTGAGCTAGTGATAAGCCAGTAGGCCGAAATAAATATAGTATTGTCAAGTGTTTTGGCGACCGTTGCTCCATTGTGATCTGAAAGTCACGGGTTTGAGTCTCGGAAATAATCTCTCTATTTGCAGGGTAAGATTGCGTACATTTAACCCTCATCAGACTCCGCAATAGCAGGAGTCTCATGCACTGGATATGACATACTTTCAAGTGCGACACTAACCATAGAAAGACTTGCAAGGAATTAACACCATGAACAATTAGGTATTGTCATCACAATATTGTGCAAATTTCCACCTCATAGAAGATGTATGGCTGCTTTAAATTTTTCACACCAGCAGTTTGGAACTCCCCCAACAGCACGGGTCTTCAAGTACGAGGATGGCACCATACTGAGACTATCTGTGGACTGCCCAGCAGAAGGACCTAAATCACGGAAAGATGAAGAAACCATCAATTCATCATCGTTTCTCAAAGCACACCAAAGGCAAAAGCCACTCTGTAATGTAAAAGACAAAACACACAAAACACAATATAGTCCTATTTTTCAGAGAATTTAAAGAAATGAATTCGGGAGGATTTCAAACAAAGTCACGTAGTATTCATCTACACTTCTAGTCAAGCTTCCGGAAATCTGTTTCATGTAGCTTAGTAAGGACATTTTGAGTCATGGGTACCGGACCCTTTACATGTAAGACCTGTTGCTTATGCAATTTGGGATCTTCATTTTGGTCAACTGGCTGTGAAAGCTTTTACTCGAGGAGGTCCTCTTGGCCCAGCAAATATCGCTTATTCTGGTGTTTATCAATGGTGGTATACAATCGGTTTACGCACTAATGAAGATCTTATACTAGACTCTTTTTCTTTCTGACGTATCCTTAATAGCTGATTACACTTACAACCAAAATGGAAACCAAGCATTTCGTGGTTCAAAAATGTTGAATCTCGTCTTAATCATCATTTGTCAGGACTCTTTGGCATAAGTTCCTTACCTTGGACAGGGATTTGGTGCATGTCGCTATTCCTAGATCCAAAGGGGAGTACGTTCAATGGACTAATTCTTTAGATGTATTACCGCATCCCCAAGGTTTAGGCCCGCTTTTTACAGGTCAGTGGAATCTTTATGCTCAAAATCCGGATTCAAGTAGTCATTTATTTGGTATCTCCCAAACGCAATGTTTATGTCTGACTTATTATTAAGATAAAGAATAAAGATGTGGCAATCAGCGGAGCTAATACAATGAAGCATCATAGCACAATATAGTCACTAATTTGCATTTGTAAGTAATTGTAGTGTTAAATTAGTGAACAAATCAATTAGGCCTGCCAACAAGCTATATGTGGTCAATCTAAATATTCCAAGCTGAATGGTAGATATACCACACAAATACCATCTAGGCTAAAACTTGATTCAATCTTCAGATCTAATTGCGCTTGGTCAAAATTCAACCATGCAAACAACCCAATATTCGCCTTAGCTTAACTTGGTGGGGTGCACAACGACATAACCTACATTACTCTCCCCAACCACCAATAAGGAGGTATATGTGCATCAAAGAATTCATGGTCAAATGCGACAATTAATATCAAAAGTATCACCTACTAGCATGTTTATATTTTTAGCTTCTTTTTCTCCTCCCCCTGGTTGTTTTAGATTCTATTTGCAACTCAAACTTCCAGACTTTTTCTTCTCCCTTTCTTCCCCCTCCCCCCCCCCCTGTAAGTCTCTGAAACTTCCAGACTTACAAACAATCCGTAGGCATGAGACAATCGTCAGATGGAATCCATACGGGATGTCCCCATGGTAAAGGTATTGAATTCAGTGTCATCTTGAGGCAGTGTCTTGGTTATCTACATGTGGAATCTTTCTAGAACACTCATTAATCAGGGCTATTAATTCACCTGGCTGATAAATGCACTTCTGGTCTGTAAATGCTTAAAAGAAAAGAATAATTACTTGAAATATATAGTCTTGAAAAAATAAAGTGGACCTAGTGAAGAATATTTCTAAATGCCTTACAATAGTCGTGCACATTCAAACAGAGTGGTGACATGGCATCACGAGTCCAATTTGATCACCATCATAGCAAATATGTTTAACAGAGCAATCATCAGAATCTGAATAATATATGCCTTGTCAATTCACAACTTCAAAAAAACCAATTAAATAGAACCAATTCACAACTTCAAAAAAACTTCAATAGAACCAATTAACATCTTTCAATTCACAACTTCAAAAAAAGAAGAAATTAAATATTTTTATTTCCAGTATACTTGTACAATTTTGATGCAAATCGTTTGTGCATATGTATATCAAGTACTAAGTATGTGTGTCTTTACTGAGTTGATAAAAATCTGGATAAGGGTATTTTGGTCATTTCAGAATTTAATCATAAAAATTGCTCTAGATGAACCTAAATAAGGGCTTTTTGGAACTTTTGCTACAAAGGTTATATAACTCCGTTTGTGTCAAGTTGTAGTGCCTATCTTTTAGACTGCTGATCCTGGACCTAGATAAAGCACAAGAGGATAAAATGAAGTTTGTCCTAAAAAAAATATGGTTGAAACCATGATCAGGAGAAAATTAATCTATCATGTTTATAAACTTTACTATACCGGAAATGAAAGACATAGAAATGGAGTTGGCATAATAATATATTAAAATCATAAGCAAGAAGTAATAACTCTAATGAAATGAGATAAAATATTATTAATTAAGCTTGTAATAAGAGAAAATATAATAGATATTATTGTACTTATAGAAAGGAGAGATAATACACATCGGATAAAACTTTAATGGTCATATAGGACAAGATCAGAGAGGATTGATATGATTCATAGTAGACATAGGTTTGGAGATAGGAAGGATGATGGGGAGTCTTTTTAGATTCTACAGGAGCATGACTTCATGAATTTAGGGCCGGCAATCGTGTGGATCTAAGGGGATTCATGTTAAAAATAACTCAATTCATACACGACTCATAGCTCAGATATTGTTTCAAGTCTTAATAATTGACTCATTGCTCGATTGGTCTTGCCAAAAGTTTCATTGTATACTTCATTGATTTAATCCCTTTGATAATTTGTACAACTCTAAGTTTTCCACTCATTAAATATTTTCCAGCTCACTATAATCTTAATACAAAAACTTTATTAACCAACTCACTCTGACATGCAGCAAACACTTTCAAGCCCCAAATACAATCACATCTTAAAGTTTTTCAAGATTTCACATTCTTTACTAAGAACATTCTTATTCAATGTAAAAACGTATTTTCTCTAAACTCCTAATAATCACTATATTCTTCAACACCTAAGCTTCTTATATGATTTTTATTTACAAAATGGTAAATATAATTTTTTTCTAATTACCTCATTTTGTATTAAGACTCTTGAGTCCTCGTTTTCAATGCATTTCGTATTAATATACTTAAGATGATTAAAATTCCTAATGTTTCTTACTCTTAACTTAGAAATCTAAATTTATTCATTTCTCTGTTCTTTGCTATACACTCGATACTTAACATTTCTTACTGTTTTTAATATTCTCTCGTGAATGTATATTTTTTGAAAATTTTCTACTACGATTTGACTCTCATAATACCAACACCGAGTTTCTTTAATAGGCAATAATCTTTTTATTTTCCAAGCATATGGGATTGTATTCTACATTATGTTAGCTTTATCTTGAAAATTTCATGTTATTCCTAAGTAATCCTATTTTCTCTTCTCCAGAATTTCATCATCTAGTTTTTTGATTCTTAATCTATTTTCCTATTCTTGAATATCTTTTTTTGACCTCTCCCATTCAGTCTATATTGTTTTCCACTTTTAGTTAAGAAGAAATCTATTTGATTATATTTCTCTGTCAGCAAGTTAAATTCCAAATATACCCTCGTAAATTAGTTGGTGTGTTTAGACAGTGAGAAGATGGACCCAGTTTATATAATTGCCAACAAATTCATGACAACCTTTATCTAGTAGATGGATTTTTACAAGTGAACAAATGAGAATGATGTATAAAGAAGTTGTACACAAGTTTGCTAAAGCATTCACCTTTCGGTTGTACTCCTTAAGCACAAAACTTAAGCAAATAAAGTCAATAAAAATGCAAGCCATCTGTTATAAATGAAAAAAAATACTGTCCAAAGATATGAGATCCTGTCTGTCGCACAATATCATCAATTCAAAGCTATATAAAATGATAACCTATACATTTTACAAAAGTCAGATAATAAATCATAACATGCTCAGGAGAGTCAAAACGTATAAACCCAAGTAATATTGCACTAAATGGGTATTGTTAGGAATTATAAGCACACTTGCCCTGCTGGCCTTTCCTTGTCATCGGACTTTTAGAAATGCATAATATTTGCTACATGTTTAAACTTGTAAATATCGTGTAACATCTTAAGAAAGAATATGGGCATACCAGCCATGGATAAGCATGTTCTGGAACCCCTTTTCTTCCCTCCATTGACAGGAACTAGGCTCTCAACATAATTAAGGACTCCGAAGAAGTCCATCGCCCCATGAGAGGGGAAATAATCAATTTCTTGGCTGCTAGAATCATACAAGAACAGCTGGTAAGTACAATGGTGCAGATATTGAAAGATAATCTCATCTTTTCTCCAAATTCCAACTGGCCACACTACTGTTGAAAAAGGTCCAATAGTGAATTTAGTCCAAGACCCTTGCACACCATATTCCGTCATTACCCATACCTCGAAGGATCTATCTACCAAATCACTCCGAGAATAAACAATTACAGCAAGGGATCCCTTTAGAACCACAATTTCCCTCTTGGTATTGCAGTCAAAACCACAATAACCGGGCACTGCTATCTGTTGGAATACCTCATTACTCAAGTCGAATGAAATGATGAGCTCCATCTCGCTATGTTTGTATGTCATCCAATGCAAAAACCCATTGAAAGAAGTAGCCCCAAATCTAAAACTCATATCCGGGACAGCGGCTTGTATTACTCTCCAAGAATCTGAACTCGAAGTGTAAATCGAAACTGGGATGGGACCTCCACCAGAATCCTGTCTGCGTAATGGATACGGAATTTTCACAACCTTGTAATCATTCTCATCCGGTAAAAAACCAAATCCTATTATGTCAAACTCGTCATTCAACCAACCGTCGACATGGGGAACCATGGTAGGCCTAATTTGTCTTGTTGCGGGGTTCCATAAGACAATGGTAGACCTTCCATCAAGACTGACGCAAACCAAGCCATTACATGAGCCCTCAACAATCACAGTCACTTCATCACTAAGAGTATATGGGAATGGTAAAGGTATTTTTACAGGCACTTGATCAAAAGAATACAAGAAAATATCAGGTATAGGATCATCAAAGTCGATACTCACACCGAGGAGTTTCGGAGTATAAACACTGGAAAAATGAAATTGCATCAAGATAAAATCTGGGTCGGTGAGTAAATCGTACCAGGACTTACAGACGGACCTGAATTGCAGCAAAGACTTGACGGGAAGTCTTAAGAGTATATTAACAATGATATCTCCGGGAAGATTGCAGCTCAGAAACGGCTCTTTATCAATTTGATGGCTCATGGAGTACGTAATTGGGTGAAGAAAATAGACAGATTAGAAAGAAATTTGAAGATCTGAGTAAATTAAAGAGGTGAAGCACTGCCTTTTTCCGCTGCTCTTCCGGATGAGGAGGCAGTGGCGCAGGTCGTAGTGGAACACCATAGTAGGCCTTGTGGACTCCACAGACGACCCCCATGTGGGGGCGGTTGAAGAATGAGTTTGAGATTTTTGATTCAACACTGCTAGCCGACTAACAACTCTCACAATTTTGCTAATTGTTTCTCAAACTATCTCAACGCCTCTCTCGTATCAGAGCAAGTGTATTTATGTTAAGTTCCATTAAAAAATACTTTATTAATTATTAATTTAAATTTATCAAATTTGGTCCTATCGAATTTGTATAGCATATAAATTATATATAATTAGTATATAAATAAATTGTACTATTTATTTTTTCTTTGATTGATTTCATTTATATCTACTTTTATTAATCATATCGTTTCGAATCTATTCCTCTAATTTAATTCATTTATTTGTATTGACAAATAGCCACTTTGACATTCATGTCATATAAAATTCAATGTTCATTCGTGTTAAGAGATAAAATTTACATCCCTTGGCCTACAATGATTCTATGAATTTATTTTACCGTATTTTCTTTTCTGGTTTGGTGTTATTGTTTCCTAGACTGGGGTGAGTTTTTCACTCCACTTTTGATTTCTATATTACCCAGGAATCAATTCTGTTCTGCCGAAATAAACGGCAGTGGCCAGCATGTTTTTCATTTTTGATTTATTTTTTGTTTCTTGATACTGATTTATCGCGCTATTCGTGTGGAATGGATGATGCACAGGTCCAAGTAGTTCAGCCTCGTATAGAGGGACTGCGATGTCGATTAGAAGATCTTAGATACCTTTTGCAGCCATAATTGCATCAAATATGCTACAGAATTAATCCTTCATCATTCTTTTGAAATCTCTCCACACCAAACGATGAAACTTTCACAGCCTTGATGCAAATTGATTTCCTACCTACAATGGGTCAACTGGTTATCAACAAGTGTAGCACTAGATCCACACCCGTTTCATTTCATCCACACCCTCTGCATGGACAATGTGCATAGCATTCATGATAGGCACTTAGCCAATATTGGGGCCCTGGATGAATTCCTAAAAGCCGTAAATCTGGAATTTTCCTATTTACAATGATTTGTAGTACTCAAACACTAAAAATCTGGAATTTTGGTTTGTTAACCTCTATTCATGTCGCATTTATTTAGTGTATGAGTACTACAAATCATTGTAAATAGGAAAATTCCAGATTTACGGCTTTTAGGAATTCATCCAGGGCCCCAATATTGGCTTAGTGCCTATCATGAATGCTATGCATTGTCCATGGAGAACATGAATAGAGGGTTAACAAACCAAAATTCCAGGATTCAATCATTGCCCTTTTGTAGTAGCAAGCTGCTTCTTAAGGTTCAGGACCTCAACACCGTAAGAAGCCAACTGATCCTTCAGTTTTGCTGAAGCCGCTGCATATTTCATGTTCATGAATTCCAACTCATCCACTGCCTCCATGTATCTAACACGAAACACATCCAATTTGGTTTGTGCCCCTCGAAGCCTCATTCTAAGCTTTGCCTTTTCCTTATTGTTGTTAACCTCGTCCTGTTTATCCACATAAGAAGTGTTAGATGGGATACTTTTTTTTCTCCTCTTGTAAAATGATGTACACCTAGTAACAACAATGCAAAACAAACTGACACCCGAACTCAATTATATCCACACATACGAAGGCATTTCGTGTGGTTAATACATGGTCTGAAATCATTTGAGTATCATTATTTTTACAATTCCATTTTTCCCCTCAAAAGCAAGTAAATGATCCTTCATGTGGTGGATTATGTCTCCCTGCACAATTATCGTCTGTCTGGTTGAGGTATTAGACAAACCACAGTTGGGAATGAGCGGTAAATGCAAGTTGTATACAAAAAAGTTAGACTGAGTCAATCCTTCATTCCCCACCCCTCCAACCAAAAAAAAAGAGAAAAAAAAAAGTGATGAGCACTAGCAATAGTGCATCAACGAATCAAAACAACAAATGTGAGCAATTAAGAAAGGACAGGGCAATGTGCACATATATGGCTTGCAAGTTAAAGGCACAATCAATTTACTGGCACACCAACTGAGGCAATGAGCTTCATGCTATATAAATAGATCACCTGTGAATATGGCCGCATGAGGATATTTTTCTTCCCCGGAAGATTATTTAGAAAGGAATTTGTCAACTTGTCAAAAAGGTTTTCAATACGAAACCTAGCTCTAACTTTGGGATAATGTGCTACTAAAAGAATGAAAACAGTGGATCATATGGACCATCTCAATGTGATTCAAATAGTTCTGATACCACTTAAATGAAGATAAGGTTCATAAGAGTACAGGTTACTGATATCTTAGAAGCCAACCCTTAAATGTAGGCCCATAGATATGGAAACTAAACTAAACATATGTTCAAATACTTCCAATGGACTTTGCAACTCGGCCTCTAATTATAAAAACCATTTTAGGTAGGAGTGCAACTCGGATAGGTTGGGCGGGTTGAGAGGTCAATCTTAGTTCAACACTTGGTATATAATTTTTAACCCTAACCCTAATCCTACCACAACCCGAGTACTGCCTGAGTTTAATTTGGACGGGCTTGGGTTGAATTCGAGTTACTTAATTCGAGCTAATTTCATATGAAAATTTGAGTTGGGCTCGAGTTACTTTATTCGGGTTGATAAAAGATAGAGGAATGACGATTGAGAGAGGTCGGCTGAGAGTCTGACGACTCAGACGAGTGACAATTGAGAGAGGGAGGAGTGACGAGTGAGAGGGATCTGAGAGTGATGGAGGCGTAGGGATGAAGACTTGAAGTGAAGTGACAGTATGGACTCTGAATAGTGAAAATAAAAATTAACCCTAGTTAAATATATTTATGTATATTCGGGTTCAACCTGAGGCTTGTCCGAATTCAATTCAGGTTAGGATTTTTTTGTCCAAGCCCAACCCAAGAATTAAAAATTATAACCCAAGTCTTATTTTTTCGGGTTGGGCTCGGGCTGAATTCGGGTTGGCCCGCCCAAGTTGCACCCCTAATTTTAGGGTTCAACATGTTGCATTTCCAACCACAGATCTTTTCACATTGGGGACCAGTAGGATGACTCAGGGCATTTACTACAAAAAAGCTTCAATATCAATAATCAAACCATTTTTAGAAACTGAACCAAAATTTTGAAGATGTATAGCCTATTCTATAGTGGGAGATGCAAACACATAGCTGCAGGGGAAAAAATCAACTAAATGGAGGCTTACATTGTGCATCTTGACTTCCAAGCTGGATATCCTCCCAGTCAGCTCCTCCACTTCAGCGTTTAACTTTGCTAACTGAAAGGAAAGAATGACCAAAATACCATGTTACCCTCAAGTAAGGAGCCAAATGTGCAAAGAAACTTCCAATCAACTTAATGCCAGAACAAATTTAGAACACTCAATCTACTAGCTAATCAAATTAAAAGTTAAATCCTCAAATGCACCTAGAAAGTTTTTATGTAGTTCTTTCTTTGGGAAAAAAAGTGTAATGTTATGCATTATTTCAAGATTAAGGGTAGTTTAGTACTTTGAATTTTGTGACTATATAAATTTTGTGACTAATTTCATTGCTCTGGAGGGAAACATTTGGCATTTGGCTTGGTGACGGGCTTGTTTACTATGCTTCCAAGCAATCTCCTTGGATGGGTATTTGGCTGTAGAGACCAACAAGTCCAGTGAGTCTAGTTCCCATTTGAAGTAGTGGACATCTGAAAATGCCTTAATTATGTCCTGGTTGTTTAATTCAATACAAACCTCTATTAGTCGAGGTTTTTTGTTGCTTGATACAACATATAAGATTTGGATTGTTGTGGCTCACACTTATTCTCAAAGGGCAATGATGCAAAGACATACAATCTACCAAAAAAAGGCTGGGAGACTAATCTAAAGGATAAAACCCTTTCAAAGTTTGACTATTTTATGGCAAGAACTTGACTACTATTAGAGTTTTTAGGCCGATTGTACTAATGAGAATGTCAAATTTTAGAAGCTGGTAGAAAATAACTTTATTACTGGCCTTAATATGAAGTATGATCAGACTTGGGTTCAAATTTTAGGTCATACTCCATTTCCCATTTTACGAGAAGCTTATGCCTAAGGTTATGTTCAGTAAGAGAAAAGCCAAAAGATTGCTATGGTCTATGCTCCTCCTCGAGAACAATCAATATTAGCTATTTTCCCTCAACGTGAATTGAGTTTAGTCTTGCCAAAGTCTATTGAGACAAGTAGCACTGTTGCACAGGATGCCTTAAAATGTAATTATTGTAAGAAGACCAAGCATACTAGGAAGTTTTGTTGGAAGCTAACTAGACATCCTACACATGGCTGAGGTGGTAATATGCGATCTCGTACACACATGACTGAATCTTCAGACTTCATCTCAGTCTATTCCCTCTAATTTCTCTCAATATGAGAAATAGACTCTTAGGCGTCTGATGGCTCAGCTTGATGTTTTCTCAACTACAACTTCTATTCTTGTATCTTCTTCCAACTTTCCTCATACAGGTATATCTGCTTGTGCGTTTACTACGTCATCCTCATACATTCCTTAGATAATAGATTCTAGAGTCACAGATCACATGAAAGGTTTTTCTATTCTTCTCTCTTCATATTCTACATATTCTGGTAGGGATAAAGTCAAGGTGAGAGGTGAATCTTTATCCTCTATTCTTGGGAAAGGTTCAATTAATTGCTCACTCTCTTCTATTCTTCATGATCTCAATTTCTCCACTAATTTATTATCTACTAATATTACAAAATCTTTGAATCGTTTAGTGACTTTCTTCCTTACTTATTTAACTTTCAGGAACTGGATTCTGGGAAAACGATTGAGAATGGTAAAACACACTAGAGCACCTTTTTCTTTTTATCATAGTTATCAAATCGCGTATCGGAAGGCGTATCGTAAGATACATAAAATGTATCGTATCGTGTATCGTAAGATACGGTGCAATTTTAAATAAATAATAATAAAATATATATACATTTGAAAAAAAATCATACACTCATAAAAACATAGCATTTCATTAATACTCTACCAATAATTCAAGTCATCAACATAATCCACTACTATTATAAATTTATAATGCAAAGTTCACAACCATAGTTCACTAATTCAAACTTTAAACAACCAAAGAGACTTCTAATCCAAATTTTTAACATTCATTTTGAACTCAATCTTCAATTTCAATTGAAAATGCATCATCATCATCATCATTGTGATCGGATGCCAACAAGTCTTCACTTCCTTCATCATCTTCAATTTGTTGTATTTGTTCATCCTCATCCTCATCTTCAAGTTGAACTATTTGCTTCCATTTTTTCTTGTTTAAAGAAAGATTTCTAGGCCCTAGAAAACAAGCAATACAAAATATAAAAAAAATATTCAAAGTAATGGAAAAGAAGAAAAAACAAACCACTACAATTTAATTATATATTATTTACCTCTCTTTCTCTTTTTGCTAGTCCCTTCTTGAATCTCAAAACATTCACCAACATTCATCCAAGTAGTGTCCTCGGGAAGGAGTGCATCTTCTTTTTCAGTGATTCACTCATCATCAGATTCCATATCTGAAAGAGAAATAGGATCATAGGAATCACCCTCTAGTATTCTCTTTTGGTGTCTTGCCTCCAATCGAATATTGTACTTCACAAATACAAGTGCACTTAATCTTTGCTGCTCTAATCGATTTCTCCTCTTAGAGTGCACCTGGTCAAATGTACTCCAATTCCTCTCACATCCTGTGGCACTACAAGTCAAGCTAAGGACGCGAATAGCAAGTTGTTGCAATTCTGGACAACATCTTCCAAATGATTCCCACCATAAGGCTATAAAAAATTACAATAGAATACTGCATTAACTAACTTAAGCAATTACATTAAATGACTAATTTAAGTTAGGTTACCACTAACCAGGTTGTTTCTTCTTCCTCATCTGGATTGTCATGTCCATTCCAAACATCAAATCAGTATTGTGAAAGATTGTTTATCAACTTTTTCTCTCACAATAGGACTTGGGCACATTCTCTGAATAGTCTGATAAAGTCTCATCTTTATTTCATAGTCCGCACTACCATTGTAATGAAACCTGAAATAGTTATTTTGACTTACAATGATTATTGATCACTATACAATATATAGATAAAAATGATATAAAAATTGATAAACTTAAATCTTACGCTGGATTGAGATAATAGGCAGCAACATAAAGAGGTCTGTGTAATTGCATGTTCCATCTAGTGTCAACAATAGTTCATATGCGCTCATAGTGCTTCTTCACATTACGAAAATTCTTTTGAATTTGTTCCTTTGCCTTGTCCATTGCCTCGTAAATATATCCCATAGCAGGCTTTATATCCCCATCTATAAGCCTCAACACCTTCACCAATAGCAACACACACTTCATACAATACTTGATTGATCCCCAAAAATTTTGGTCAGCTAGTATGATATCCATCACTTTTACACCATCTCCCTTCTTAGAGTATTGACTTCTCTGCCATTCTTCAGAAGCAAACATTGCTTTAAGCCCAATTTTATTCTTAAATAAACTCCTTAAAGTTAAATATGAGGTGGCAAATCTGATCACACAAGCTCTCACCAAATCCCTTTTCTTTGTAAACTTCCTCATAAGATTTAACACCCAAGAATGTCTATAAACGTAAACTATGATTTTCCTTGCCTTTGCCATTATATCCTTGTGTAGAGGAAGGTCTCCAATATCTGTCAAAATAAGATCTAGACAATGTGCAGCACAAGGAGACCAAAATAATTTTTTCTTCTTTTTCATTAACAACTCCCCAGTTTTTACATAAGCCGATGCACTATCAATGACAACCTGAACAACATTGTCCTCGTCCTCACCAATCTCTTCTACCATTGAATCTAAAAGCTGAAAAAGATTATCTGCATTCTTACAAATGCTTGAAGTATCAATACTTTTAAGAAACACATTTCCTCTAGGACTATTCACTAAAAAATTAGTAATAGAGCGATGTTTTCCATCAGTCCATCCATCAAATATAAGAGTACAACCCGTTTTCTTCCACTCTGCTTTATGATTTTTCATCAACTCACCATTAATCAAATCTGTTTCTTTTTTCAAAAAAAAACATCTCACCTCATGATACGATGGAGGTTTCAATCCCTTGCCAAACGATGCAACAGATTCTAACGTTCTTACAAAATATGGATCCTTTACCAAATTAAAAGGAAGGGCATTAGCATAAAAACATCTACAAATATCTAAGCATAAATCTTCCCTACCCTTTTTCTTCAACATGGTATTCAAAGTAATGGTGGTGGTTGGTTGTTGTATTTTATCAACAGTAATACTACCCACACTGCCACTACTTTTCGAATCCACAAGATTCATATCTTTGCTAATTGCCCTATCATCCAACAATTGGTTAAAAAATTCAGTTACTTCCTCAGGGCAATGCTTACATGACACTACATCTTTACGATTACCTGCCAAATGATTTCTCATTCTTGAAATGCCTCCCCAATAGACATTTACACAATGAATGCATTTTAATTTCAACCTTGATCCTTCTATTTTGTCATAATGTTCCCAAGTGGGATCATTAGCAAGTTTTTTAGTCATTTCTATATGAATATAGGATGCAGATAATATCGTAATGCCACTGTTACACAATTAAAAATAATCAAGATTCAGAAATTTTTATGCAACAAAAAAATTATTTGGCTTTGTAAATAAATTAATAGAATTTCTTACATTACATTACAGACTGTACAACTTGACCTGGAGTAGCTGGAGCCTGGAGGAGAAAGATCCTTGGCTGCTGCCGATAGCTTCTCCGATGGCTAGTGGCTGATGGCTTTTCAGATGAATACAGAGAAGATCGAGAAGAGAGAAGACCAAGAGAACAGAGAAGAAGACAGAGAAGATTGAGGAAGAGAGAAGACCGAAAAAAGAGAAATTAAAGAGAAGACCGAGAAGAAGACCCAAGACTCAGATGGCTTTCCTTCGTCGTTCGTCGTTTCGTCATCGCCGAATGTCGTCGTGAAGTCTGCTGCAGAACACCCCCACCATCGATCAGCGAAGACGAGAGAAATGAGGGATTTATTTTTTTTTGTAAACCCTAGCCACAAAACGACGTCGTTTTGTGGCAGGGTTAAAAAAATCAGCCACTAATTACTGTAAAACGACGTCGTTTGATCAAAAAAAAAAAAGTGTTTGCGTGTATCGGTTGTATCGGACCAATACGTATCGTATCGTAAAATCGTATCGCGTATCGGACAATACAATACAAAACCGATACATAACTACGATCCGTATCGTTTTTCCTCTGTATCGTGACGTATTGTACGATACGTATCGTGTATCGTACGATATTAACAACTATGCTTTTTATAGTGAAGAAGTGTAGTAGACAATTTTCGTTTATTATGCTTGTCAATTTGTTAAACATAAACGTTCATCTTATCCTAATACTAATAATAGAAGCACTACTCCTTTTTTTGTTATTTATTCTAATGTGCGGGGCCCTTCTTGTGTTGTGTGTATTTTTTGTTATCACTTGTCGTTAGTTTATTACCTTTATTGATTGTTATTCTCGTCTTACTTAGGTTTACCAACTATCCAGTAAAGGTGAAGTTTTCTCATGCTTTAGATCTTTTCATAAAATGATGAATACCAAACTTAATGTCATAGTCAAAATTCTTCATAGTGATAATGAAATTGAGTATATTGATGAGAAATTTTGTTCTTACCTCAATGAGAATGACATTCTATATCAAACCACTTGGCAGAGTACCCCTGAACAAAATAGTGTTAATGAATGAAAAAATTACCACCTTGAGATTGCTCTTTAATTTCTTTTTACTGTGAATGTTCCTCAATTTTCTGTGGAGGGGGTGTTATTCCTACTGCTACTAATCTTATTAATTGTTTACACTTGAGTATTCTTCAATTTAAGTCCCCGATTGAGTATTTATCTGAGTCTTCTTCTATTCCTTCATTTCTTCCATTCCTCCTAAAGTCTTTGGGTATATTATTTTTTGTACATGATTACAGAACAAAACCTCTAGGGAAAACTTAATCCCAAGGCTCTGCGATGTGTCTTGGTTGGTTACTCTACCACCCAAAGGGGATATAAATATTATCATCCATAATCACAGACTCTCAAATAATGTATGTCAGCATAGATGTCACATTTCGTGAATTTGAGCCCTTATTCCCTACTACCTAGACATCTCTAAAGGGGTAGAATGTCACAATAGATGAAGAGATATTTTGTCGGGAGCCGGTTCTTCAACTACCTATTCAATAGAATGTTAGTGAGGGAAAGGAAGAAGACTTCTACTTGGCATCAAAAGGTACAATTTACCCATGTGCTGCCAAAGCAATTGAAATCCCTAACTCCGGTTCCATCCACTATCGATTTATCAAGTAATGAATTTCCAAGTGTTAGTTCTGCTAAGGATAATCTAGTTGTTGATGACTATCAACTTTCCATTGCAGTAACAAGGTGTTCGAGCTTGTACTCAGTATCCTATACCTAATTTTGTTTCTTATGATTCCTTGTCTCCATCCTATCATACATTTGTTTCTTCTTTACCTTCTGTATGTATTCCTCATGGATGAAAAGAGGCTCTCACTAATCCTAAGTAGAGTGAAACTCTGGTAAAGAAAATGAAAGCCTTGAAAAAGAATGACACATGCGAGCTTATTTCTGTTCCTTCAAGAGTCCAAACAATAGGGTATAGATGAGTGTTTACTGTCAAATAATAAATTGATGGGGTTGTCGAGAAGGACAAAGCCAAGTTAGTTGCTAAGGGATATACGTAACCTGAGGTATTAATTTTCAAGAAACTTTTGCTCCTGTTGGAAAAGATGAACTTCATAACGTGCGTTTATCTACTGTGCAACTAATTTGAGGGTGGAATTTACTGTAGTTCAATGTGAAGAATGTCTTCCTTTACTGAGATTTGGAGGAGGATGTGTAAATGGAGATTCCTCCGAGTTTTCATCTCATATAATTAAAAGGAAGGTATGTAAATTGAAAAAGTTTCTATGGATTGACGTAATCCCCCAGAGCTTGGTTTGATAGATTCTTAAGGCTATGCTAAAATTTGGACATAAATAGAGTCAAACTAAAATCATACTACGTTCATTAGATAGATTGATGACACGATCACAGTCCTCATTGTATATATGGATGACATAACGATAATTGGGAATGATGAGAATGAAGTCACCAAATTGAAGGCTTAGTTAGCTAAAGAGTTTGAAATCAAATACTTGGGTCTATTAAGATACTTCCTTGGGACTGAGGTTGTCAAGTCGGATAAAGACATTTTTATCTCCTAGAGAAAGTACGTTCTTGACCTTCTTGAAGCGACAAAAACGTTGGGATGTAGACCTACAGATTCTCCTATTAAATTCAACCATCGACTGCGTGGTGATATTGGTGAGGTAGTAAAAAAAAGAGAGAAACCAAAAATTGGTGGGGCAATAAATACCTCTCATATACCCAACCAAATATTACTTTATGAAGTGGGTGCTTCTAGTGTATTCATACATGATCCTTGAGCTCCTTATCTTGAAACTTTTTATTGCATTTTGAGATATCTTAAGTCAACTCCAAGAAAAGGGATTTTGTTCTCCAATAACTGCCACTTGAAACTAGAAGCATTTAGTGATGCAGACTAGACAAGATAAGTGGATGATATTAGATCAACTTTGGGCTATTGTACCTTGACAAGAGGTAATTAGTCACATAGTAAAGTAAGAAACAAGTAGTGGTGGCTAGGTCTAGTGCGGAAGGTGAATACAGAGCAATGGCCCACGGAGTTTGAAGCTTATATGGCTCCAAACATTACTTGGTAGGAGAGCTAGGAACTTATAATGACGAACCTACGAGACCATACTACGACAACAAGATTGCTATCAACATTGCCCGTAATCCAGTTCAATATGATAGAACTAAACATGTTGAAATTGACCAACATTTTATGAAGGAGAAATTAAACAAGGATTTGATTTGCATGTCTTTTTGTGAATCAAAAAACGAGCGGGCTGACATCTTCACTAAGGGGATTAATAGCACAATTTTTCACCCAATTATTTGCAAGTTGGACGTGAGAGATATCTATGAAACAACTTAAGAGAGAGTATTATGTCATGCATTATTTCTAGATTAAAGATAGTTTAGTACTTTGTGCTATGTGACTATATATATTTTAGGTGTAGTTGTGTACCCTAATACACTATTCTCTTTTTCCTAATTCTCTTTCTCTCTTCTTCTCCAAAACCCTAACGCTGCAATAATGTAACTAAAAGTTAGCAACATGAAACCTGAAAGTCATTTCTAAGAACTGATCCTGCATCCAACCGTTCAACCCTGTCCACCAAATTTTCATTTTCTTTACTGAGCAAACTCAACTCTATCTGAAGCTTATCCACTTCTTCACATGCACGACAATGCTCTAAAGAAAGCATCTCCAGTTTGGACTTCAAGATCTGCATGACAAAATTAGTTAGCTTTGCATACCAGAACAAAAAGTGAAAGTGCGATATAACTGACCTCTTGCGAGCTTTTACTTTGATCGTCGGCCATTCTTAGTTCATTCCGTAGTTGTTCATTCTCTGATGATTTCTCCAGCCTGTAGAAGGATTATGATAAGAGATATATATTTTAATTGTTTCTGTTCAGAAAAATGTTTCTTTCATAAAGTTTTGTAGGACCCCTCGCCCAGCCAACCCAAACACACCTATCAAACAAAACCAACCAAAGCCAGCCCAAATGGCAAAAAAACGAGTGTGTGGATCTTTTTTTTTGGAGGTGGGGGAGAGGATGCAGAAGTTGCAGAACAAAATAGATTACAAGAGCAAGAGGGGGAAAAGAAAAAAATACTACAATCTAGGATAAAATATTTAATACCTGTGAAAATACAGCTCAACATACCTATGCAACAGACATGGGAACACATAACAACCAGAACAATAGGAAAAACTGCTGAGCCAACTACCATTAGGTTGCAGCATAATCACAAAGAACTAAGTATGCCTCAGCATCTTTCACCTCTACCTAGAAAAGCTAAATCTTTTAATGTAAATAAGAAAATAGAAGGATTGAAAGAAGATCCAATTTCCATTTTCATATTTGCACATAGACGACCAAATTATAAGATCAAAAATTAAAGGAATTCTCTGCAGTATTCTTAAGAACTTCCCAAGAATGCAGGGATTATAGGAAACTAAATAAAATCCATCGCTGAGTATCATTGCTGGAAACCAAAATGGTCAGACAAACCTGGACTTTATCTCCAACTTTGCAGTTTCCTCAGAAATTTTCAATTTTTCCCCAAGGACCTTGCATTCTTCTCTACAGGACTCCAGTTCAGTTCTCACCTTATGATTTAACATATTAACTATCAAGATATGAAGGTATCATTTTCTAAATAATAGAGCAACTAACAGATTGGACTTCAAACATGATAGAATAAATATTGGTTGCACAAAACCTTTAACGTCAAAATAATAAACAATTTTGTACGGGCTTGACAATTTAAAAAATATTATGCATCCAAAAAGAAGCAAAAAAAAAGTGTGAAAAATATTAATTCAAACAACTGAGTCATTAGCATATCCATACCATGTTTTAAGTAGTATCCTTTTGAAGTCATACATACAAGGGTTATGATCATTTTATACCCTATATGCATGCCATTCCGTCAAGCCCATCTACGCTCACATGTTTTTAGTGATCCATAGACATATAAGTACTTCACATCTCATAAACATGCATGTTAGATATGTTAAAACCAACTAGCAATGAATGGAGGGAGCGACAAGGCTCATTTACAAGTTTAGGAGCCACTGTTACACCAATATAGGACAAGCTCCAACACCTCCTTGCATGTGTCCCCCACTCGCACATGAAGAAATAGACAAAAAGACCAAAAGACTTAACAAGAGACACAACGTTGTGCACATCAAGCACGAACATACTGGGAACCCAATACAAAATCAATGACACTGAAACAGGAGTAATTCCAAAAACCTCCTGAAACCTAAATCTAATACCATGTTAAAGCATCTGCCTAAAAACCAATTGACAATGGATGGAAAGCTCCAGAAGGTTGATATTATAGTTTCAGAAGTGTCATTATACCATTGTGGGACGAGTTTAACAATATCAATAGAGAAGGCATAGAAAAATTGCATAGCAATTCCCATATTTTTAAGTGGACAGCCACCGATTTTTTCCCATTTTGTTTAACCAGAATGATTAGTAGGTACCTAGAAACTTCGTCAACAACATGCTACTGAGGATTTGGAATTTTTTCATGGGTTTAAGTCTCAAAAGAATATTAGAAACCTTAACTATAATTCCAATCAAATGAACTGAGGGAGTTCAAATATGATCCGTAGACGTGCACTATGAACTTTTAAGCAGAATTGCTCACAATATCATACAGGATCCATATGTATCAATAGAGTAAATGAAGTATTGGAGTAGTATTATTGCAGGAGAGCAAATGTAAAGTTCAAGAAATTCCACTTTCTGAGAGCACTTTCTCACCTTTGTGGTGTAAAGATTTTGATAACTGGACACTTTCCACATAACAATTAATCCAACACACACACATAGGAGATGAATCCCATCCCCCCTCTTTTCACTAATTATGCTATTTATTGGTTGTGCCAAGCACTTAGCCTCTTGGTATGGCAGGAAAATAAGTGGGCCAGCAAGATCTGTGCTGAGCGCATCCAACATGGCCATCCTAGTTCCTTGAGGAAGCTGGTGGTTCGGATCAGACAAGTGGAAAACACAACGGTGCACTATTCAGATTCGGAACAACAAACAGCTACATGGTTTCACAGGGTGCCACTTCTGGAGATACTCTATACAAGCAGTTCTCAAATAACAACTGATGCATTTGGCAGCAGGTGGCATTGAATTCTAAAAATAACTCCAGGGCAGTTGCATCCTTAGTCAAGACGTGGAACAGAAAACTTTAGAACTGTGCCTGATTGCTATAAATGTGCAATCTTAATCTTTGCAGAGAAGCAACATCAACTAGTTCTCCATGTTCTAACTTGGTAGAGAATAAGAAGGATAAGCCATTTTAGCCAGAATCTCCCTGCAGCTTTGATTTTTTTTTTTTGTTTAATCTTTCCCCTTCCCACCTTCCTTTTTTAAAAAATAAATAAAATTATGCGGCCTACCTTCCTTAACTGGTTGAAATCAACTCAGAGCCAAATAAATGATGGTAGACTCCTTGAAGTAATGATTGGTTTCAAGCATAACATCATCTTTTGGAAAACAATAAGGTCTGATTAATGTCCATAAAATCAGAGAAAATAGTGAAACCTTTCCAAAAAAATATGCAGATCAACTTCAACAACTACTATGAGGATGGATTTGCCAGTTACCTCTGACATTCCATTTGATAAAAAGGCAGTCTCAGCATTATATAATTTTGTGCTATCTTCAATGGCTTCAATGGAAGCTTTCTCCTTAGCAGACCATATCGCCTTTTCCTCCTCCATTGCCAAAAGGGCATCAGTAAGTTGCTGCAGAACAAAAAGTTTGATTCAACAACCAACACTACACTTGGGAATGCAAAATAAAGAACAAATGCTTTTGTTACAACATGTTCCAACAGTGAGTTACCAATGCCAGATCTTCCTTTTCTTCTGTCAACACCTTAATAGAGGTCTCCAACTTCTGATTGCAGGATGCATATTCTTCTAAACTGGATCTCTGAAATGATGAAAGAGGAATGTATATATATATATATATATATATATATATATACATGGATGTTGCTTCACAACGAAACCATGCTAATCTTATCAAATTCAACTGGGAACATTTATTCAGAAATGAATAGTTTGGAAAACAGAAAACGTCAGGTGAACTCAAAAAAGCTTACAAGGCGTGAAACTTCTTCCTGCCACTTATTCAATTCTGAGTTTGTAATAATCAACTTGTCAGACAAGGTCTGCAACTCTGAAGCCAAACTGTCAGTTCTAGATATAGCTTCTTCCTTTTCCCCATGTGTAGCTGCTAGTTCTTCTTCCAAAGAAGCAATAGTTGTCTCCATCTCAAATGCAAGCACTTCCAGCTTCTTGTAATCTTCCTGAATAACAAAAAAAAAAAAGCAAAACAAAAATTTACAACTGAAGCCTTCCATTTGTTCAAAACAAAAGTCACAAAGCAGTCAAGAGGAAATAGAGCAGCCAAACTGCTAACAAAGGAAACTTTTAATTGAAAAGAAAATTCTTCTACTCGTCAAACAGAATACAATCTGAAGATAACATGGCAAAAATAGAGCGGCAAAACCAGACATGACTCATGAGAGAAACAAAATATGAATAAGGAGCAAAAGGAATAAATATCTAATGAACACAAGTACATATAAGGTTATTACATGTCCCAATGTGCCATTAAAGATATTACTGTTAGACATGCTTTAACAACTGGTAGCAAACTATTAATGTACTGATGGCTGACATGGTTGAATAATCAAATTTAAGTGTCAAACTAGTTTACATCTGTGGCAATGAATGTACAATCCAGCCAAAGGCAATTGTTTATGAATTCAATATGTAGTTGCAAGTATCAGTATTGCAATATGCGCTAGGGGTCTACTTCTATAAAATTCATAATTAGACAGTATGGAGCTCCATTATATGCAACAGCATTTTTTTGCTGCAGTAGATGATTAATGAAAATTTTGTACTGAAAGAATCTACAAGTTTATATTTATCAAGAAAATTTGTTATATTGGACATAAATTACAAAAAATGTCTCAAAAGCTAGGCAGTGTACCATGTTCTAAACCATGAATTCCAAAAAACAATTTACTGGATAGTAGTATTGGGAATAAATATGTTTCAAACATAACTCGTCTCTGGGTTTGTGTCTTGCTGACTCCAAGGAGCTGAACTTATGAGTAAATGCTATTCAAAAATTGGTAATAAAAACTCTTAACGTATTCGAACACTTCCTATATTTGGGGGTTAATTATCCATAGAACAAGGAGATTGGAGACTATATTAAACATAGAATTAAAGTAGGATGGGGTAGACGGAGGATTGCATCTATCACAGTATGTGAACGACAAATACTTCTTTTAAGTTAAAAAGTAAGTTTCACAAGGCAATCATTGGACTAAGATGCTGTATGTTATGAAATACTGAGCAATTGTCAAATAACATGGTCAAAATTAGTGGCAGAAGCAAGGACGTCAAGACGGATGCATGATATAAATGGAAAGGATAGAATTAGGACTGTGTATATTTGTGAAACGGTACAAGTAACAATAATTGGAGATAAATTTAGAAAGAATCGACTTAGGGTGGTCCGGAGATGTGTATAGAAGAAACATAACTGCACCAATGAGAATTATGTGACACCTATGGAAGGCAATGAGAGGGATAGAGGAGGGCCATTCAATGGGAAGATATAGACAGAAATTAACTTTGAATGAAATAGTACAAAAGGGTATGATAGCTTGGGATATCACAGAAAATATGACACTTGATAAAGCACCATAGGAATAAGATTGATACAGCGGATCCCAAATAAATGGAACAAGGCTTAGTTGGGTTGTTGAGTTGAATAAAAGTACTAGAATTTCATCCCAGGCTATTCAAACTCCCTGAGTCTAATAGATAGTTTTGTATTTTAGTTTCTTTGATGCTTGAAAAGGTAAATTTGAGTCATCTGACTACTATAAATGTTCAAGATAAGACCCTTAATGAACATTATTTAGATCTTAAAAATCAAATAACCAAGTTATATCCATCAAAATAGAAAAATGATATTATAAAATTTTCAAAATTTATATTGGCTACCCACACCCAGTCTTCATGATCAATATTAATTAAAACAACGCATGAGAACAAATTACAATATAATTGACAATACAACCCTCAAATAGGAATCTATGTGAAATGTTATTCTCAAGAGAAAGCACCATCCCACGGTAGTTTTGATTTCTGAGAGCTTTTCCTTGAAGCCACACAAAAGTGCCTTTCTGCATAAGGGGAGTATATGAGGACCCACCACAAATGATGTCACATGTCAGCAGTAAATCTCTCATGGTCTTCTCGCTTTAGTTAACTGGGTCCATCCCACTACCCCAGGTCAGGCTGATGCTAATTATCTAACTCTACAAGTTTAGCATTTGGACCCAGAAGGGGCTAACTGGAGTCTTCCTCCCTCGCCTATCAGTCTTGTATAAAATAACAATACGTGAAGAAACTTACAAAGCCTTTTAAGTGTTTTATCTAAACCTACTGATCATCACCTGCATTGTCTGCTCAATGGATGTATTAAGACCCTTTGCTTTTTTTGAATCAAATATATTAGAACCCCTTTCAAAAACAGAATCCCGCCTTTTCCCGGCAATTGAGTCGCGTTTGCTGATATCACGTTCAAGAATAACCTTCTGGCCATGCAACTGCTTTAGTTCTCTCTCAGCACATGCTTTTTCACCCTGCATCAGTGGAAGAATGTGAGGGATACACATTATGTTAATTGCAAACACAAGAAAAAAAAAACATAAAACCTCTAGTTTTGTCTTCTCCTGAATAGCATTCCTAAGCTTGAACTCTGTCTCTCTCAACTTTGTTTTTGTTTTCTCGAGATCTTTTCTCATATTTTCCTTCTCTCTAGCCGAGGAACTAGATGATAAACATGATATTTCTTTTTGGAGAGTCTGAATTTGAATAAGAAATTCTGATTTTTCCAGTTCATGCTGTTGGTGAAGTTCCTGCAAGAAAATTGGACATGTCAAAAGGGCATATATAAAACATACAATATGGATAAGAGAAAAGTTAACATACAGTCAGTTCCTTCACCGAATTTTGAACATTCAGACTTAATTCTTGTATCTGACTCTGAAGATCAATGGATTGATTGTACAGAAGAAGCTACATTTCAATAGTCAGACAATGGTACAGGGTCAGAAGTGGTTTTAGAATGATCAAAATCACTCATACTAGCGGTGGTGTCAAAACCACACCTTCTCATTCTCAAGGAGATTTACTTTGTGCCTCATGCCAGACTGTAACTTCTCATGGTCATGAAGTATCGATTTTGTTTGCACAGAATTTTCGAAAGCCAAAGACTTAAGATCCTGTACTAGAACAGAGAATCAATAAATTTAGGAGGTCAAGCGGTGATAAAAAAGACTAGCCATCTCACAAACATTAGAGTAATATGCTTACCTATACACTGAAATACATACATATATATATATATATATATATTCCCAAATTAAAGAGTAAAACTTTATAGTAGGTACTCAAAAATGCTAAAAAGAACTCACAGCAAACAGGTCTAATGTGGTAGAGAAACTATGGAAAAGTTCATCCACAAATGCAGAGATTCTTGAATTTTCAGTTTCCAACATAATGTCTTCGACTTCCGCTAATAGCTTGGTCAAGGATTCAAAATTCTCCTAGAGAAATTTAGCAAACCATGAGTTTAACAGGAAGCTTGGATAAAGAAACAGTGCATAAAACTTGCTACGATTACTAAAAAGCTCATAATTACCACCAGATAGTTTGAGAATAAGCAGAAAATACATACATCAGCCAATTTGAGAGATTCCACAGGTGTGAGTTGTTCACGAGCCATCTTGGTCTCCTCCCGTGCATTCAATAGCTCTTCATAGAGCTAAGACAAATAAATGATACACTTGTTAAAGTACCACAAGAAGAACTGATATGAAATAGCAATAACATGCCGTTTCGGGTAGTGTGATCCAAAACAAAGATAGAAGAGGCTTCAATTGTTTTCCTTCTGTATTTAGCCTATGTACAGGACAGGATTCTGAGAAATCAAAAGATCAAAGAGAATAAATATTAAAACCAAACAATACCACACAAGGAGGTGACATAATTCCGATTTTCTTTCTGATTTGGTCCACAGCAGATGATAAAGACTGCCAAACCCAGTTTCGCCCTGTTTAACCGAGGGAGCATGGAGAGATGGAGTAGGTACACATCTAAACATTGACATCATTTTGCATAAACTGACTGTCTCATAATTAAACTCACAACCTTGAAGATGAAATAATTAAAACAACAATTAAAGTGATGATTGGAGAAACTTTGGGTATCCAATTCCAAGAGGTAGATGAATTGCATTGATTTAAAAGAAGAAGAAGAAAGGAAAAAGATGATGTAGAGCTGCAGTGTTCAACTTCCCTAATGACTAGCCCTGTTCATCTGATTTTTGTTCATAATTGATAAAGCACTCCATGAATTAATATGCATCTATATGCTGGAATGGCACAGGGAAACTAGAGCTTCAATGAGTCAAACCATGATTACCTCTTCATACTTCTCCATGGCACATATATTCTGCTCGGTCGCTAACTCAACAACACAATCCAAATTTTGTTGGCTTGAAGATTTCTCCATCTCCAACATTGTTATCTGGAAAACATAGAATCGACAAATTTAAAGTATTGCAATAACGAGAGTCAGAAATTCATGAAAGAAGAAATAATTAAATGATTATCCAATTCAACCCCTCCCCACTAGAAAAATTAACAAAAAAGAAGATGAACAAGCAAGAAATTAATAGAAAGAAAGCATGATGCATGAATGAAGAGGAAAACCTTTTCTTGAAGTTGCTTAATCACAAGAATAGCCTCCGACTCCGTTAGACTTTTGTTTGTGTTCTGTTGAATGATAATTTTGTCAACTTGACATGGTGAATTGTCTTCATATTTCACATCCGGACAAAAATCAATCTCTGCAAGCTTTCTTGTTAAGTAGTCAATTTGTATCTCACTCATGGTTCTCTGTAACTCAAAAAAGATAACTATTAGAGAGTGGACCAAGTGGCATACAAGTTTCATACAGAAAAAAGGGCAATATAGGAACTATAACCTCAGTTTCATATTTCAATAGCAAATCCTCAAATTCTGCTCGCATTTCTGCCAATTCATTGTTCTCCTGCCAAAGAAACAATCACTACATTTCCAAAACTTTATAAACAGATGAAAAGAAAAAGAGCATAGTACAACCACTGGTATGCTTTTCTTCCTGGATGGCACTTTTCTCCTACTAGTAACATGCAGCAAGGCACTTGGATTGGGAAGAGCACAGTCTTCAAATGTATTGTTTTTACAACCTTCCTGTTGCTTGCAAGAGTCATCGATGCTAGCTTCATATTCTAGTTCTTCAAAAGGAAGAAGTGGTCCTATATGGCGCTCAGCTCTCATGGGTTTCACAGCAGAAACGTTTTCTTGCACAGTGGAATACAACTATAGCAACAAGGAAGAACATCTATTTGTTATTTTGACATCAAATACTGCATATTCTAAAATGTGCATAGAAATGCATGTTAGAAGACTATTGTCTGTACTCGAAATCATCTATAGAATTTGCTATATGTTATTTCTTGCATAGATAAGGCAACAAAGCCAGCACAAAGAAATA
This sequence comes from Ilex asprella, assembly GCA_023539305.1. Lineage (NCBI taxonomy): Eukaryota > Viridiplantae > Streptophyta > Magnoliopsida > Aquifoliales > Aquifoliaceae > Ilex > Ilex asprella. The sequence goes on along the minus strand of CM042200.1, from coordinate 511,159 downwards.
CACAAACCTTGTAGAAATCAGGGTTTCAAATTTGTTAAAATAGAATACAATATTAAATTTAACAGTCTGCTTACAAAAATTTCTACAATAATGCTCCACTTCTAACAATATTTTTTGTAAATTTTCAATGACAGTTTAGTTGAACTCAACAAAGCTTTAAATCCCACGAACTTAAGGCAGGTGCATAAATCCTATTCCACCATTCAACTCTTCAATTTACAATCATATACTCATTATATACTATACGCCAACTGCCAACATATCTTTTTTTAATGTATTGAATCACATTGGTTTATCCATTCCTGAGTCCTTGTGACACTCTTTACTCGAATCAAATGAATCTGAATGGCCCTTTGGACATAAGAAAGAAAAATGATGGTTGAACTGGTAGTGGACCAATAAGACGGACTTTAATCAGGTCAATTTTTAGAGGATCTGGGATAGCTAGTCTAGACCAAACCCCTTTGGTAAATGACAAACCACTATACTGTTGTTTCAAAGGGCTACCTTGGTCAATTGCATTTCTTCTATGCATCTATAAAGTAACTAAAAGTGGATTCATCTACAAACTTCCAAGGAGGCGGCAAGGCAAACAAATGGAGACCAAAGGTTCACAGTGGGAATCAAGCATTCAGGTCATCAGCAAGACTAGAATATTTCTACTATATTTGACGGATTAAAAAAAAGACACCAAAAACTACCATAGATAAATGGGAAAAGTCAACAATGTGAAAGGTAGATATCCTGTGATATCAAAAAAGAAGAGCAGAAGATTCACAGCTACCTCCAAAACAGATTGAAAAAAAAAAACCCTACTTCTGAGAGGAATAGATGCCTCCAGTCTACCCCACTTCCCACTAGTACTCAAGGAGGGAATAACTGGCCCATATGATAAGCTCCCCACTTAGCCAAATTTTCTGGTTGATTGCTGCAGGAAGCCTTCTTTTCATCGGCAGTGCTGTGAGTGTCTCGAAAATGCCTCCACTTGTGAAGTTTCCCAAATTCCCGATGGAGCCAACATAAATGCCGAATTTAATTTCCCCCCTTCGGTGAAGACATTCAAACAGCAAAGTTAAAAGTACTTAAAGTGCAATGAAACATAGCAAACCAATAGCACAAACTTATGCTCAAAGGCACTCTCAAAAATATGCTGAATTGCGTGGTCACAAAGACAAGAAAAGATCCCCTCCAGAGAAAACAACTCTTCAACATCCTGCTATTCCTTCTTCCACAAGCAACCAAGATTACAGCAATCATGGAATCGACAAAGAGTCTTTACTTTCCACCTGTCCCAAAACTTCCAAACAAGTTGCTTCCTCGTTATAATTTTAACCTCGCAAGAAGCAACTCTTCTCCCTGGAGCTTGTCCATATAAGCTCAAACGATCCCCATTTTCAAACTTAAGCTACAACTATAAGCTATTCCAAAGCTTCTTTCCTCGCTTGTTCCTTATAAGAGCTTCCAAGTTCATATCACTAATCAATTCCTTAGTAAACCTGAATACCATGGATGCAACAATTGGAGAACATTATGTATCTTGCCAGCATTCTGCTCTATGAACCTTACACTTTTTGGACGAAGAAGATTTCACTATGATTACCAAAAGATGTGTGCCTGCTTGTATGCATCAGTAAGTGATCTACAATTTTGTGCAGTATGAATGGTGAATCGATACCCATGTAAAAATTAAATCATACCTCCCTCAAAGTTTCCTTGGAAAGATTGCCAGGGCACCATGTATCACGCCTCTTCTCCTACAGTACATAAAAAAGAAAATCCAAGTCAAACACAAGATAGAGGGCAAAAGAGAGAGAGGACAAAGAAGGGTCTAAGAAAAAAGCATGGATCATATGATAGTAATGCCACAAACTTACAGAAAGCATTATTTGTCATGTCTCAACACTGAAGTATAACTGTATAAGTAAAAACAATCAATACAACAAACAAGGGGGAAAAAAGATCTCTTCAACAAGCATACAAAAGCTTGGGTTGGTCATACTAAACCTTGAAATGTGCAAAATTTCTCATATGCTAGAAGAATTGGTCCAATATATAAGTGAAAAACAGCTTAGGCATGTATCATAAAGATCACTCATCTTCACAAGAAGTTGACATCATATGATATCTCTGAAAGATCACATTTATACTAACATTGACATGTTTTTGGTCGTGCCCCCATGTTGATTTTCGAAAAGATGCACATGAATACAGTTTGACCTAAAGCAAATGTTCATCATGTAGCCAGGGCATTTATTTTATTGGGTATTCTCCTCCATCTCTTCGAATTCCAAATACCAAATTCAAACCAGCAAGCACAGGATCAAACAATTCTTTCTTTTTAACAATCCATTGGAACTTTTTTGCCTTATAAGCCTCCCTACCGATATAGATTCTAAAGATCATTACAAAACAAGGTTCGATAATAATACTAATGTGAATTTAACCATCGATTTGAACCCCAAAAACCCTATGTTACAAGCTTAGTTCTTTCTTCCTTAGAAGATAAATCTAACAAACCTCAAGCCCCAAAAGATTCAAATTAGTGTTCATTGATACTACTCATAGCACCAGGAACAGCCTCAAAATTTTAACTTCTTTTCTCTCAATCCATCAAAGAAAAAAAAGAAATTTATGTAGTCTTTGCTTCTACACTAAGCTCCATATCTTTCTGGCTTTTGATATTTTTTTGGCATTAGTTCTTCAAGGCAAATAAGCATAGCCCTGCTTAGGCACATAATGGCACAGTGACCTTCACAACCTCATTAACACAGTAGTCCAACAAAATCAACTTAGTTCACATCAATGACCATAGCCAAAGAACCTTTCATTTGTTATTTTAACAGGAACATAAACAGCCTGAAATTGCTACCCTGACATAATGGTTTGATTCTGGAGAAAAAAACCTTAGTATGCAAGCTTTCCTCATCCTTCATAAGAAGAAAGCTTTCTTTCATCTTCAACTTTATCCCTGCCCACATGTACGTTAATGTTTGGTTGATCTGACAGAGTTAGTGCAACGTTGAAGCAATCAACAAAGGTAGGCCCGATTCGATTTTGTATTAAGAATCCTTTAATAATCATTCTCGATTGGTTAATTTTCATAGGTGTGCCTCAGCACGGTGAAAATCATGTGCATACGTCCTCTTCATTTGTAACACTAACACTTTGAAGAATATTGCCACACTTTAATATTTCTAGAAGTTCATGATTTTGAAATTAGTATCCATGCCTACTTTCTTACTACGTATGCCAATTGGCCATTGAATTTGAAAAGTTCTCTGACTCGTTTTTAGGTTTTTATAGAGGCTATAAGTAAGCCTTATACGTATAAACAGGACTAGAGCATACATAAATTTCGTTATATTTTTGGCAGCGGTAAAGTTTCTCCATTGTTAAACGGGCGTCAAGAGTTTAAGTCACCAAAACAACCACTTCGCATGTGGAGTTAAGACTATGTCCATCTTGTTAAGAGAGCGTCTATCCCACATCGAAAAATTAGCACTACCAGGGTTGGTTTATATACTTGAGGGCCACTCGACCCATTGCCAATTGGTCGTGGGTTGGATGCTCTAACATGGAATTAAAGTTGGGCCTCAGGTTGTCAATAGGCCAATTCTCTTACCCTTTGAATTTCCCGATATGCATAGTTATTTTGTTTGTTTGTTAAGCTCGCATGGGAGCCTAGGTCCCACAAGAGGGAAGATGGTAGGAAAGCTTGTATCCCGCATTGAATAATTTTAGGACCACCAAGGTTGGTTTATATACTTGAGAGACCACTCAACCCTTTACCAATTGGTCATGAGTTGTATGCTCAAGCACTAGGTCGTCCACTACTACCAACAATTACTATTTCTATCCAGTTGTGACAGGGTGACAGCCAATAATGATTCCTCTCCTCTCTCTCTCTCTCTCTCTCTCTCCCCTTATTCTTCTTTCTAAATTATTAATATTGAAGCTTTTATCACAATAATCTTTGCATTTTTCTTACTTTAGACCAGATATATTTAAAGAACATGTAAATACTTACACATGGGCATTAAGCTTCTTCCACAAACAAACCCAATCATCATAAAGGTTACCAAAAAGAAATCTTATGGTTTTCTATTTCTTTTTTCTTTCTCAAATAGATAGCCAGACTCTAGCTAACTATTGTTGCATTTGGCTCCTTGTTAACTTCACTGAAATACACAGATATTGACTGTAAAAACACAGAGCAAGCTTATGCTCCATCTTTACAGAAAAATAAGCATCTCCAGTTTGTATTAAGCAAAGATTAAACAAGGACGAGATTACAAGAGAAAGTAGAGATCTATAAGTAAAACATAATTATAAGTGCTTGAAAATCAAATTTATAAGAAAAAACAGATATCCATCGAAAAGAATGGCTTTCATAGTTAATACCTTCTTGTGATGATTGCGACTCTCGTCCCTATTTGAACACAATACCATTGAACTTAAGTTCTCAATTTTCTTAGCTTGCTCTTGTAATCTCTTTTCCCATTCAGCTTGGGCTTTCTTTTCTTCCTCCAACTCCAAAGCCATTCGTTCCCTCTCCAGTTCAGTCTGCACAGGAAGTGTTAAAACCTCTAAAATTCAGATAGATGGTTCTTCATATAATAATTCACAAATCAGGCGATTGTCAGACCTGTAATAATGTATTCCGGAGATTGAGAATCTCCTCTCCCAGATGTTCTGAATGGGAACCCTTTACCAGAAACAAGATACAATTAAAAATGGTGATACTTCAAAGACTGTCATTCCGAGTTAAGACCACCAACATAAATAAATATATAGGCCCACCTGCAATTTAGCCCGAAGCTCCTCAATCTCTTTCTTCTGACGCTTTAGCAAAGCTGCATCTGTCAAAATCTGTCATGACAATGTCAGCTAGATCAAATTTCAAGAGAGAATATTACAAATGCAATTAGGTAGTAAAAAGGATTGCTGAAAATAATTGAGAAAATATGCAAAAGTACAATTACGTGGGAAATGTAAATTGGTATAGAGCAAAACCTCATTAACATGAACACAATTGGTGACACGTAGCGCTCTGCTTGCAAATTGAAGACTACTCTTAGTCTCATCGGCATGAATCTAGATCAAATAAGAAATGCATAAGCAAGTAAAAGAGAAAATACTTCTATAAATGAGCACAGTTTGAAAATATCGAGTGGCAAGGCATTGAATTCATGCCACTGTGGTCGTCACAAATTGATTTTGGGTTTCCACAAACCACAGATCTCTAGCATGTCCTCGGATCCTTGTAAGAATTGTTAAACCATACTAAAGAATCATAACAATGGTTATTTTAGAAAAAAAGGAGCGTTGAACACCCACCATAGGTTGATATCATACAATGGGCCAAAAACGACAAGATATCAATACTGGGATCTCATACTGACACTATGTATGCACTAGTGTCGCGCAATTCTAACAGGCAATTCTAGCATAGACTAGCTTGAGAAATTCAGTCATAAAAAAATTTCAGTTCTATTAGTTGGTTTTTCTACCCGGTGCAATCCACAACAAGAAGAAACTAGGGTTTTCCCCTGGTCTTGTCACATGACATATAGTACCATTGCTTAAAGTAACATGGCGGTTTCAACCTTGGCCAGATTCCACAATAAGAACTAAAACATAGCGTAGAAAAAGGGAATGGATAATCAGTTCATTTCCAGATGCTTAAATGACACTTGGTTTTTAGCAAAATTATATTTAGAAGAAAAATGACCAATGGTAGCAGAGAGCAAAATAATAAACAACATTTCACAAACAAGTTATTAAGGAAGACACAAATGCATACCCTCGAGAAATCTGTAGCACCATGGCCAGTTTTTTAATAGTCATTGAGCAGGCACACATACTTAACAGCATACCTTGTTCATTATTTTAGTTAACTTTTCAAAGTTGTGCAACTACTTTGGAATACTTACATAACCTGAATACATTTGAGGTTATCATACAACGATGCTATCAAGCTTGTTAATATATTAACCAAACCGAAAAAGATGAAAAGTTTCTAAAGTTTCTCCGTTTCCTGCTTTTGGCTTTGTGTGGCCACTTACAAAAAGAATAAGTCCGATAATTATACATCTTTAATAAACAGTATCATGAAATTATCATGGGAAACCACAAGAAAGCCTATGATATATGACTCATTGCTAAAGCAAAATGTAGGTTGTTGCCATTCAGAATTATTCCACTAATACTTGGAAAACAATAGTGGAAAAAAAGTATTCAGTTATCGCTACTGATTCTATATGACCTTTTTTCACTTAACATAGACTTGCAGGGTTTCCAGGCACATCCCAAAGATCTTTATGTAAAACTTTACAACCTGCCCATCACTAAGCCAACTAGTTATTAAAACTCACATGACAAAGCCAAGCCTTATTGTTCATTAGGTGATGGATCAATTGACCAAAAGAAACCTTCAAGCAACAAACCATGTGTTTATAATTATAACTACACTGAAGTATAATCCATCAGCCTCCATTTTTGGACCGTAATCCATCAGCCTCCATTTTTGGACCCTCTTTGAGGATGCGGAAGGCTAAAATGCCTATAAAGATGCAGGTTTTTTCATGGACAATTGCTCAATGAAGGATTACAACATGTGATTGATTCGAAGGAGAAGTTCATATGCTTATTTGTCTCCCCAGTGTTAGATTATGTGTAGCCGTGTAGGAGATATAGCGACTAGCAAGAACATTGATCATGGTTTACTATATTGCCTATTGTTCTAAAGTTGTGGTATATTTTATTTAGGGAAGTGACAATGGGTTGGCTGAGTCACATGGGAGGGTGAGTCTTCCTTTTCTAGTCTTTTTCCTCGTCTCTATCGAATTTTCAAGTTTCATAAACATAATGTAGCTTCCTTAATTCGATCCTAATCTTCCAATATCTCATGGAATTTTGGGTTCCGTTGAAGCTTCAATGATAGGGAATGGTCAGAGTTGAAGGGCCTTCTTTATTTACTTGATAGGGTTTTTATAACTCATGAAAATCCTTTCTTGAGTCTTTAATTGATGTGTCCTCTCTTCTATTTTCTCTCCTTTGACGATGATTTGAAAAGCTAGAGGACTGTAAAAATGCAAATCTTTGCATGAATAATTGCTCACGGAAAGATAAACACTTATGAAGTGCTTCTTTGAAGGACACCAAGGGCATGTCTTCTACCACAATGGTGTGTTTGGTGCCAAGATGATAGCAAGAGCATCGATCATTTATTCTTACATTGTTCTATCACATTCTCACTATGGAATAGACTAATTTGCATTATGGATATGTGTTGGGTGGCACCGAGATATGTGTATTCCATTTTATGCTTGGATGATATTAGAGGAAGAGTAAATTGACGTTGGAGGACAATTGGGTGCTCTGCGTGTTTTGCTGCTATTTGGGTTATTTGGTTGGAAAGGAATGTGAGGATTTTCCATGACAAGTGTGAGGAGGTTAAAGTCTTTGGGAAAGGATTTATTTCTTGGCATCCTTTTTGGCATCGGTCACTAAAGATTTTGAGAATATACCCCTTTTTTACATTATCTCGAGTTGGTAAGCTTCATGTGATATGTGGTTTTGATTTTTTCCAAGTTGTATTTTTTATGTCTTTTTTTGTTGATGCCTCTTTGGTTTGGACAACTTCTCCACCTTTGTTTCGTCCCCTTTGTACTTTCTTTGAACTTTTATATTAACAAAATTATCATTTCTTATCAAAAAAAGGATTATGTGGCTTTGGAAATAGTAAAATGGCATCTATGTTTTGTGATTTTGTGATTATGGTTATTCTATAGGTTGTATGATGGAAAAAAATGACAGAATCTTCTAAGAGAATTTTGAACATAGGGAATCTCTAAGGGGAAAGACTTAAATTCTTGGATTCTCTTTAAACATCAGTTACCAAAAAGTTCCAAGAGCTCCCTAATGCAATAAATAAGATGCTCAAGAAAACACAAATTCAAAGACGTAAAAAATAATGAAATTGGCTTTCCATGAAGACAAAGACTCTTATAGAACCTTGCATAATTATTTGAGTCCTATTTTTTAATTAATGTAAGTTAGTTTGCTGGCAATGTTAATTTATATGCTTTTCATATTTTTTGAGTCATGGGGGATTTTGGTAATTTTCACATTTGTTAGTACGAGCCTTTTGGGTGGACTTTCCTTCTTCTAATCTGTGCTATTTTCCTAATCTATATATAGTTTGAAGTCCTTGCAGTCTATGGAGGCCTAGTGTTTTCAGGATTAGGAAATACTTAGACCTCTATACATAGCTATGTGATGTTTTCAATAAGAAAAGAGAGATATTTTTCACAAATTTTTTGCAACTCTACGCTTTTGGATTGTGTGATGCAATGCAAACCCTAGGTGCGACGCCTAAAAATCCCTAAGAGTGCTTCCTGGTCAAAATTACTGTTCAAGGCACTGCTCACAACTTCTAAGCAGTGCTGGTTTTTTTGAATCACTGTTGTCCTCCATCACTCCCTCTTTTCTCAATTCATCAACATTGAACTGCCTCGCTTGTGGCCAAAGTTGGTTTTAAGGCCCAGTTTTTTTTCTTCTACTTCTTGTGAAAAGTTGGCTTCCTAGTCCATCAATTTTGTAGTATTTTTATTGTTTTCTTCTAGAAGTAAAACATCATTTAATGTCCTAAAGAAAAACTACCCTGAAGTATGAAGTGAAATCATTCATATAACAAATAAAGGTTGTCAAACACCAACTTTGTTTTAAAGCAGTATCATATTTTGGTGAAGAGGAAGTAGCAAGGTTTCTAAACTAAATTAGAGCCATTTCATTTCAAAAGATATTTGAGGGGGAAAACTTAGAATAATGAATGTTTCAGGCACAATGAAACCACACTTCATTAAACTAAATAAGATGTATGATAAATTGTCTCTGAGCTTCAAGCTTTAATATAAATGAGTGCAAGAACACAGATCGTTATGGTTCAATAGACTGGAATAGAAACATTGAATGACACATGCAGTCAACTCTAGAAGAACTAAAAATCATGGATGAAAAGAAACAATAAAGCATGCATCTATTAACTATTTAACTCTCTTTGATTGCACTAATCCAAAAAAACATTTTAACATCCTACATGAATAAAAGAAGAAAAGACACATCAACAAAAAAATATTTCCATAGACAACTTTTGTGTTTCTCAACTAACTCCACTCTTAGTGAAAAAGAAAAATCTAAAATCTTACGCAACTAATTCTACATATTTGATTAGTTAAAATCTATGTTACCCATGGTATGACCTATGTAACACCATATAAACTCTTTAAAATATGTTCTCACTCTTTTACATAGGATTCCACTCTAGTTACCAAGCATTGAAGATGCACCATGGAATTAAGTTGGTTCCTCAAAATCTTGTGAATTCTTATCCTACTTATCCACAACTACCAATAGAGGGACTATCAAAAAATGGCGCGACAAGCTTTAAAGATGACAGACTATGTCTGATATTCAGAATGGTTGAATTGTAATGGAGATGAATAAGGAGGATTAGCTTGCTGAGTGCAAAAAAAAGTCGAATATCAAATCTTCAAAACAGAACTCAGATTATCCAGTTGATGAGCTCTCAATTTGCAACAAGTCCTCTTCCAAGTACTTTGTTTCAACAAGAAATCTAGGAGAAGAGACAAAACAGCAATTTCTCAATAACTAGTTTTGGAATAAAATGGGTTCCATGTCTTTGAACACATGGTACAAAGCACACATTACTTGGTAATAGTATGGCAATGACACTCAAGAGAAATGGAACTTTGAAATGTATTTCTTACCCCGGAAATGTGTTCTTCTTTAATAAATGAAGCCTTAGTGAAAAAGAAATAAAATATAAGAGACCTTCAAATTCATTAATTGTATGTAGACGTTGACAACAGATAAACACAATAAGGTCAGTGCAGTTAACAATGTCATCAATTCCAAGATAAGAAAAGGAAATATTTCAATCAAGTGCAAGATTTCCAAGAGTATAAAGTGTTACCTGTGCAAGCGTAATATTGCATATAATTGCTGTATTTGCATTTCCTCCGAGTGCAGGTTGCAATATACGTGTCAGTTTACTGTCCCGATAAGGAACATGACTCCTGCATCAGAAATTAAGTGATGCATATCAAATATAAGACTAAAATCTCATCAAACGTGTTTCCCAAAATAAATGTTAACCTACCCTTGGCTCTCAGCACCTTCACTTAATTTCTTTATCACGGTTCCAAGTGTCATCAGGCTTTTATTAATGTGGGAACCCTCTTTTAGACGAACACCTTCCGCACCAGTCTTGGCAGCCCGCTCTGAACCAGCAAGGTCCACCAAATTCTGGAAATAGACAAATGTAACCAAACATGCAGGAATAAGAAACAAAAATGAGTTTACTATGCCTGCAGAAGATTTTACAATAGCAACAAATTAATCAGAAAAAGGACCATACTAAAAATCAAAGGGATAGCATACCAGAACAGATACACGAACAGCATCACATGAACTATTTCCATCTTCATCTTCAGTTTTGTCCCTACTCTCAATTATCTTTATAGCCAGATAAAGTTAGGCAGATGAAATCGCATATTCTAAAATTGTAGAAGATTTATATTGAATAGCAACCTACCATGCGAAAAATTGTATGCGACCTACTACTGTACAGATTCATATTTGTCTCTCCAATATGCCGATGAGCTGTGAATAAATTGTAAACAAATATCAAAAAATTACCCTTGGATGAGAGAGAGCAATGCTTGCTTGACAACAAGAAGTAATGGAAATGTGATGACTTCAATACTTCATTAAGAAATTGGAAACATAAAACACCTGTGACAGCTAAAAATTTGGAATTGAACCTTAAAATGAGCAGTCCAAAAAAAAACCTTAAAATGAGGTGATGCATATGTTCAACAACAGTTGACATGTCAAAAAAAAACACAAGGGTAATGTGCGCCATAGGCCACATCTGAAGAAAAAGAAAAAGAAAATTTGGACCATTGCACTGTATTTCAAAAAAGGGAAGCATGGGAGGGGGTTATAGAATCGTTCAGCAACTTACATTCTCCAAACTCCATGAGTTCAAGGACTTGCTCAGGGGAGGCAACAATTTCTTCTCTTAAACCAGCTACAAATATTCCTCGCTTCACATATGAAGGAAATCAAAAATGTAAGGACAATGACTATTCATCAACAAACCAATATAGGTTAAATAGGTGCTACCAGGTGATGATACAGTACCTCAAGGCTTTCATGGATCTGCAGCTTTCGGTGCTCTGGAACCAACAAATCATTTATCTCCTCATTATAGATCTCCATATAGGACATCCGTAGAAGGAACTCTCGATTCATTTCCTAAAATATTAAAAACTGATTAAACACTGCATCCCAACAATAATTGCCGAGAGAATACAGTACATAGACATTAGATAATCAGTATGTCCAGAACTCAATAATGTTGTTTGCAAAGATAGCTTAGTGAAATATTGACTCTCAAAACCCAGAGATCAATGACTAATTTATAGTGATCAGACCAAAACTAGGATATTCACTTTGTTGGGTCCAGACCAGAAATCTCACACTAACCTAGAGAGTCCTGTAAATCATAAGCCAAAACTAATTCTAGGTCCTGCTCCTATGTCTAACTTAGTTACAAATCTCATTCCCGGTCTTCTTGTGATCCACGTTACCCACATTGTGGAACTCTTCTCTCCCTCTATTTCAGTAGTAGCCATATTTTCTAAGTACTGCTATATTTTGACCAAACAAACTGGCTTATTAAACGGCTATAACAATGACATTGTGAGGGACATAGGAAAAATGTTAATTAACCACAAACTGCCAAAATGGAAATAATTACCTCTTGTATAATTCCAAACAGATCATGCACAGCCAGAGGGATGACTCCTGGTTCAGTAGAAGATCCTCGCATTGTAAATGTTTTTCCGCTATTAGTTTGTCCATAAGCAAAGACAGTACCTAAAGAGATCAAGTGTTGAGAGGCAAAGAGAGAGATAATGGTCAAATGCAGAACAAAAAAGTCTACAAGATTACACTGTTCAAGTATATTATATCTACATTTCCTATCAAAAAAAAGTAGCACACCCACTTTAACAGCTTAATATTTTAAATGAGCCAATGGTTTAACATGCAATCAGAGAAGGAGGCCTTGTGTTCAAATCCTGTCAGCACCATGATGATTATAGTATTTGCATGTCTTGGCCCAAATTTTGACCACCATATGAGGAGGCGTATTGAAGTATATGTTTTTGGCGTTCCACCCTTTTTAACAGTTCGAGTTTTTAGATGAGTTGGTGAATTAATATATACATATAAAACTAAGCTGGTACAGATTACATACCCAAAGTCGAACAGAAGTTCCCATTCTCGAATAATCATAGGATTCACATATAACACCACAGTCCTAATCAACAACAGAGAAAAACAAGTTCATGCGATTATGGCCGAATGTTCTTCAAGAAGATAAATAGCAACACCTTTTATAGAGAAAAATTTATTGGAAGGATATAGTATAAATGCAACTAGTCCAAAAAGACACATATAATGGTAATAAACGCAAATCATAAGGTCTTATGTATGAAACAAGAGTATTCCACATTTCACTTGCCCTTTGAGTAGATAACAAAGTATGATGCAACAAAAGATTAAACAATTCGCAACAATTAAGGCAATCATCCCTTTACAAAGTAATGATTTCCCCATAAGAAAATCATCCGTAGATAAACTTATCTAGTATGCTTGATGTGGTGCATTTAAAGGGAAAGAATAGAAGGGCTTTAATGGTGTGGGCCTTCCAGTTGTAAACTAGTTTTTTATTGTTCCCCTTGTTCTTATTTTGGTTAATGGATGGGTTCAAATACAGATAGATGGTTCATATTGAGTACTTCATATGTTACTTGATTTCGCCCACACCTTTGCTTCATCTTACTTATTAAAAATGTAAATTTATAATCATCATCATATATATATATATATATATATATATATTGCCTGTAGAGACAGAATTTCGCTAGATTTCCTTGTTTGCATCTATTCTAATATCTACCAAAACTTCCTCTAATATCCAGTTTTAAAAGACCCATATTGCCTAGGATTCATGAGAATCATAAGCTTACTGTCAAATTCAGCATTTTGTCACAACACGACAATCATCTGCCACATCTTGAAAGGGGAAAATCAGTCAAGACATGAGAATAATAATGCTTTTACTCTGAGCAACACACCTCAACATTATAGAAAATCTGCTTTAAGTTTTGGAACCTTTTATCAAAAAAAAGAACTCCGGATCCCAAGAAGAGTTGAAGATGGTGCAAGATCTAATTACGTTACATAACAAAACAAACATAGAGCCAATGAAGGAAGTCATATGGCTAAAAGATTTGGTTGGTGATCTGAATCTGGAATAGAAGTTAACCAATGTGTATTGTGACGACCAGAGTATCATACTGTCATACATCCAACTAAAAATCAAATGTTCCATGAAAGTACTAAACATATCGATGTCAGGAAGTCCTTCATCCGAGATGTTATTTCTTAGAGCGTTGGAAATACGGATACGGAATAGGGGTACAATACGATACACATACGATGATACGACTGAATTTCAAAAAATAGAATATGGTTATGGCTAGGATATGTTGGTATATATATATACACACTAATCATAACTCGTGCATGAAGGCACGATGGAACATAAAATTCAAACGTCTAAAAATTCGATCCTACTATATTCAATTTTTTCGACATGTGTATACTATCGTATATAGATAATATTTAAAATAAAAATTATGTTAAATTACAAATTAATCAAATATTAAATAATTAAACATGTGATAAAATTAAGTGATGTAATATTTTTTGGGGGAAAAATATGTAGAGGATAAAAATTCAAGTTGCTATGTGTTTTATTATATATATAACAGGGTTGTTTCAACAAACAAATCTTACAGTCTCAAATCAATTCATCCAACGGCCACCAATATCCCTCTCATTTTTTCCCAAATTCATCATTTTTCACCCACAATTTTTTTCAAAAATCTGACATCTCTCAATCACCTCACCAGTCAAATATGTTGCCTCCCCTCCATCTCTTTTTTTTTCCTCCCTTCTGCCAGATAATACATCCCTTATGTTTCTTCTTCTTTTTTTCCCACCATTTGTTACTCCTTACCCCCTCTTTCTTTATCTCTCTCTATTACGCCCCAGCGACACCACCAATAACACCACCGCCAGTTCGTCAGCAACACCACCACCACCACCACTTATTACTAGATTGATTGATTTATGTGACCAAAAAAAAATTTTACTTGATTGATTTAACTCTCTTTAATTAAATGAAATGAAGAATAACCTATATCAAATTAACCAGACTTGCGTGGGTTTCAAAATGCCTACAGGCACTAGTTGTCTGATTTAGTTTTCTCTCTGCGTGTCTGTTATATTTGTCTCGATTTTAATAAAGTGAACCAATCACACGTGGTGATTAGTTTATTTTAATTGGAATTGAAAGTTGTTTGGTAATTAGATTTAGAATAGTGATTTTTGAGAGAATTTTGATTGTAAACTATGATTATTGTTATGTAAATTGTGAACTGTGAATTTCAGGTTTGATTATATTGTGTATTCAAAAGACTCTGAATTTTGTAGACAAGTTGTGATTTTCCGGGGCTCTTATTTTTAGAGCAAGCTCTTTCGAAATAGTCCATAAAAAATATTTAGGGACTATATTGATTTCAATTTTTTTAATTAAAGCAAGTTAAAGTAAAAAAAATTCAAATTAATCGGTTGGTTTATATTACACCGTACCTTCAGACACAGGTTACCCCTAGTATATAGATAAAGCACATCCTAAACTAAAACAACATAGAAACTGTTTAATGGTGGTTTCAATCCAATATTTTATGTAATTCTAAAATTGAGTATGTGTCACCCTTTAAAATTCTTCAATTTTACTTAACATTTAATTGCAATATATTCCATCGACTTTGACATGAATCATAACAAATCATTATTCAAGCCAAGAAAATTGTAAAATATTGACAAATCATGTGACATATGTGATGCGCGTCCAAATAAACATCTTGGAATAAGGAATCCTCATTAGTTGGATTCATGGTTTCTATAGAACTCGCCTCACTAAGTATAAGGTGAATATATTCATTGTGGAGATACGTGAATCCGAAGTGTATTCAACAAGTATCTAACAATGATTAATATTTCATTAATCGTTTGACACGTGCAAAAATTATTTGAAACGTATCCACAAGTATTCGACCAATATCGATATCTGATATGTATTGAATACGAATACGTCAACCCGACGGAAATATCCAAGCTTGGGGCACTATTGCAGTGAATAAATTTGCTACAGTAAATAATCCAGCAAATATGATGACAAGACACATTACAACAATTAAGTTCAAGCATTGCTTGGACTGGATCAATCTTTCACATTAGATATTGGTAATCCTAGTCGTGGGGATAAAAATATAGATCTAGTGGTGCTAGAGCCTTATTTGAATGATGTCAACTAAATCAGGCCAAGGTGGAGAATTGTTGGAAAAGGTGGCCTATGTTATCTTGGATGGCCTGCCTTTCATTAACTCTTTTTTTGCAGAAGTTGCAATACCCATGTGCCCTTGTACATATATTCTCAATTTCTTTCCCACACCGTGGACGTTGGCAGGGTTTTTTGCTGAACCATGTAAATCTCTGGTGACATGTCTGTGTGTAAGTTATTTATTTCTTATCACTTTATTGTCTACCTCAGTACTCAATTCGTGAGCCCTTCACAACATCTAAGTTCAAGAAAGCCTAAGAAATTCATAGATAAATTAACGAATTCAGCATACCATTGAATCCCCGAACAGCCGCAGCAACAATATCTTCGGTGCGAGCTCTGTAAACCTCTTCCGTCTTTGAATCCTCTCTGAAAATTCGGTCTAAAAACCAAATAATACGATGTCAAAAAAAAAAAAACTAAACCCAGGATGAGTACATGGAATGAAAAGCATATACACAGGGAGGTGTACCAAATTCGAACTTGGAAGGCTGGTTCGGGATGAAAATGGATTTGCCGGAGATTCTCCAAGGGCTGGTCATGGTGTCCTCCGGAGAGAGAGGCCTCGTTCTCACTGACACGTGAATTCTCTCCATTGTTATCGTATCGTCTTCAGGGAGCTAGAGGAAGGTTAAGAGGGAGAGGGAGGGTACAAACGTACAGTGCGTGGCGAGGGATTTTTTGGATTGACAATTTTCCCGCCTTAAATAATAATTGGAAGACTCGGAATGAATGAGTTTACCAAAATAGCCTTCCTCGTGCATCCTCTTTGGCAAAAAATATAGTGTCGCCGGTAGCGTAAGTATTACCCCACGGCAGTAATGTCATTTGGTATAATTATTTAATAATAAGTAAACAAATTATATTTTATTCAATAAAATGGATCCCATTTTATCTATTTTGTTTTTTTTTATTTGAAGGTTACACTAAATCAAAATTATTGGTGTGATGTAACCTTTAGACTTAATATTTCACTCTCTTTCTTTTTTTTTTATAAACAAAAAAAAATGTTATTAAGACCTAAAAAATTGACATAATTTGCTGACCTAATGACGTGATTTCATTGAAACCATTGGATTAACACCAAATTTCAATGTTTAATAGAGTTCACAGTCAATCCAAATGTCATGGTGAATTAGGTCAACAAATTAAGTTTCAATAACATTGCTCAACAAAAAAAATGTGGAGCAATTAAGAGCACCTAAAAATCATCCTATAGGTTTTCACTAGTATAATCATGATGAATTTGACCACGTTTATTACTCATCTTGGAACAAACATATCTAAGTTATCATAGTGATCAATCATCGAGTCCCGAATATGAACTTCAAAACTTGAATCTTCAACATCAAGGTAAGAAATTCAACACGAGATTTCACTATACCACCCCACCCGGTGGTATTTTATACCCTTTTAGGCATAGGTAGATTTGGATCCTGACACAGATAATATCTTCTATTCCAATTTCTTTGAAGAAAAAAAAATTACACATACACGTATATTTAACAGATGTTAGGGCATTTATGTCACACCCCTCAATCATTGTTGTTTGAATCTTATTAGTTATCATTAATGACAAATTTATAGAATTTAGTTTCAATTTTTGGGTTGAATAAGAAAATGAAATGAACCCCATTATTTGATCAATTTGATTTTTGTTGATGAAAAAACCGATTTTAACCTGAGGTAACCCGAGCTCAAAAACTTAATCACAGGTTGGACTTGAGTTAAAATTACTCGGGTTAAGTTTGAGTTGAAAGTTTCATATGTTTAGTTGAGCTTGGGTTAACTCTCAACCCACAAAGTTGCAACCCTACTTGGTTACTTGATAGGTAGATGAGACGTTCTTTGGATATTTTTGCTTAGAGCAACTTCAATCCTGCTCGTCAAAATAGTTACTTAAAATATATTTAAATATTGTATTATCTACTTTAATTATCAACTTTTTAAAATTCACTCCAACATGCTCTTTATTTTAGCTGACTACTTCAACTAACTTTAACTAATTTTCAATAATATAATTCAAAAATTCAACTCAAAACATGTATAATTATCAACCCAACCAAAATCATACCATAATAATAATTATAATCAAACTTTAAATAATACAACTTAATGACAATTTAACACCCATCCACTTTAATAGAGCTCACAGTCAATCCAAATGTCATAGTGAATTAGGTCAACAAATTAAGTTTCAATAGCATTGCTCAACAAAAAAAAGGTGGAGCAATTAAGAGCACCTAAAAATCATCCTTATAGGTTTTCACTAGTATAATCATGATGCATTTAACCACATTTATTACTCATCTTGGAACAAACATATCTAAGCTATCATAGCGGTCAATCATCGAGTCCCGAATGTGAACTCCAAAACTTGAATCTTCAACATCAAGGTAAGAAATTCAACACGGGATTTCACTGGACCACCCCACCCAGTGGTATTTTACACCTTTTTAGGCATAAGTAGATTTGGATCCTGACACAGATAATATCTTCTTTCTTCTTCTTCGTTTCTTTTTCTTTTTTGGGGTAAGTTACCTATCCTCAATTTCATAGACTAAATTAAAATCCATTATGATGATATCGAGAGGAAATATTCGGCTCCAACAAATCAGCAATTCAATTGATGGATTGGTTAACCTAATTAAAGCTTGGTCGACTTGACCTTTCAAAATTTTGAGCAACCAAGAGACGATTCAGTTCAATAGTCACCAAAGCAACCCCACAATTTTTAAAGTAGCTTAACGAACACTATAAAAATGACAAAAGATGAATTACACTACAAAATTCTACCTTGAATAAGAAGGCATTATCTCTAAAATATATGTGCAATTACAAAGCTTTTTTCTTGCCAACCGATATGTACAATTACATTCTCAAAATGTAATTGTTTATTCTTCCAGTAATATAAATTATAAAAGTAAGAGTTTTCATTACAGCGGACTACACTAGTTCTTTATCTTGATAAACCATTTATTCCATTGTGTTATTGTTTATTGTTATTCTGTTCACAGCTTGCCCATCTTATATAGAGCTAGCATAACAATCATAATTCATATTTCTCGATTTTATACACCCACACATTGTAATCAAGTGACCAAAGAAAATACATTGCAATGAAGTAACCTGCGTAAGTACATGCTCTATAAATATTTTTTTTTTATGGAATGTGAAAGTAGCTTCAATATTTTACTCTAACAAGTGCTTGATCCTATACAAACGTTCGAGTCGTAAAAAGCATATTTAGTTTGCATACCCCTCAAAAGTTCTGCTGTTTCCACTATAGTCCCTTGGTTATAAGGGTATAGTTTCGGTGGATTGACCTGAACTTAGGTCGAGACTTTCAATACTTGAGTTAGGCTTTTAAAAAAAAAACTAACCCTAGTTATTTGGACAACACTCAGATTAAAACTTTGACCTGATAGGTTGAACTAGAACTCAATTCGAATTTGAGAATTTGAAATCAATCAAAATTCAACTCAAAAATTTGAAGAAAAAAAAAATTACACATACACGTATATTTAACAGATGTTAGGGCATTTATGTCACACCCTTCAATCATTGATGTTTGAATCTTATTAGTTATCATTAATGACAAAATTTATAGAATTTAGTTTCAATTTTTGGGTTGAATAAAAAAATGAAGTGAACCCCATTATTTGATCAATTTGATTTTAGTTGATGAAAAAACCGATTTTAACCTGAGGTAACCCGAGCTCAAAAACTTAATCACGGGTTGGACTTGAGTTAAAATTACTCGAGTTAAGTTTAAGTTGAAGGTTTCATATGTTTAGTTGAGCTTGGGTTAACTCTCAACTCACAAAGTTGCAACCCTACTTGGTTACTTGATAGGTAGATGAGACGTTCTTTGGATATTTTTGCTTAGAGCAACTTCAACCCTGCTTGTCAAAATAGTTACTTAAAATATATTTAAATATTGTATTATCTACTTTATCTATCAATTTTTTAAAATTCACTTCAACCACGCTCTTTATTTTAGCTGATTACTTCAACTAATTTTTAATAATATAATTCAAAAATTCAACTCAAAACATGTATAATTATCAACCCAACCAAAATCATACCATAATAATAATTATAATCAAACTTTAAATAATACAACTTAATGACAATTTAACACCTATCCACTTTAAATAACAAAAATAGATTGCACAATACGTCTCACAAATTTAAAATTTTTTCAAATACTTACATTAATATTTTATAGGATTCTAAATGTAAATATTCAAAATTTGTTGGGGTGGTTTCAAAATTTATTGGGGGTTTTCAAAATTTGGGGGG
>CM042200.1:480948-491186 GCA_023539305.1 Ilex asprella | reverse complement strand
CACTAAAGGAGAAAGGAAGACATACTTAAAGAAGAAAATGAAAGGAAAGCAGTGTGTCGTTGTGCAGAAATGAAAGGAATGACGAGCAATTTAACTTCCTAGATTTTGTCGAGCTGGATAATTAGGACGTTGGAGCACACAATTTGAATTCTTGCTCTCTAAAAAGGCTACACTGGCAAGGGCGTTGGAGATGCTCTAAGTATAGCATTGCTCGTCAAATTATCTCCATTTTTTATGATGCCACATGTCACTCAAGGATGGATACACGTGCCAGGACTCAATGGGCTGCTACAACCCCATTGAATAGAATCTAGGGATCTCAGCCAGCAGCCCCACACCATGGTTACATATGATTAAAGCTGCTGAGAATGAAAGATTTGTCAACCATCCAGTTTTATTTTTTCCTCCCACATATTGTTGCCATTTTGGAGTGAACCGGAAAATCAAATGAGTAAAAACCATTAAAAGCAGGTAACATTTGGCCAAAGGAAAACTCATTGAGCCTGCTAATAAGATCTTCATACTGCTGCCTCTTATTCTAACTCGAATCCTCACAACTCTGCTCTCTCACATACAATTTACAAAAGTGCAGAATATATACAACCATAGATGAGGAGATACAGCATGGAAGCATTCATACAATGAAAAGCATCCTTCCACTTGTTGCACAGGATTCTTTTATTCAAACCTGGATTCCTATCCTTTGAGCAACCTGCATCCACAAAAGGCAACAAGTTGGTTATTGACCACATCAAAGCAGTGCATATCCTTTCGACGGTGTAAAGGTTAGACATGAACTCAGTCAAGCGTCTAAAGTTTCGCAATTAGCATACGCAGTCAAGCCATGAATGAAACATGACTCGCAGAATGATAATTGTGTCCGATGTCTGTACAAGTAGATGAATCCCGGGGAAAAACCCTCAGTTGCTCCACATTGTGCTTCACAACAAATACCCTAAAGATTCACTACCAGTTTCAAACAAACATCGTTGGGCAAACATATTGGGCTGCCATGATTCTTGCATTAGTAAATCATACTCGGAGTGTTTATTCATAATACGCATTCCTAAGAAGAGTTTTCACCATGGCTTAATCCTGCCTTTTGTATCGCTTATGTTTATCGTAAAGCTAATGGAAACATGACACAAACAAACACCCTACAGATATTTCCAACATTCCTGGAAACTGCTGTGATTTCCCATTGAATCATTAGTCAGTCACTGTATCAAATTATTTGCACCATAATTCTATTCTTCAAATTTCGTGTGTTAGTGTCATCCAGGGATAATCCAGGACTACACAAACAACGTAAATCCATGAGAAGTTTTGACAGGTTGTTTCCCACAAATGGTGCATGAAAAACCCGACTTTGACACTGCAGTCAAACAAAAAGTTCTATAATCTATAGCAGCCATCATAGTCCCTATTTACAAAGTCTTGAGTCATTGACTATGAAAATGCAGTTTATGTTCAACAGTATGCATGGTAAGTAAATACCTCCTTGAAGGACTGAACATCACTTCCCCAAAGCCAAGCATCACAACCTGCATCTCGGGCTCCCCATATATCATTTCTCCGGTCATCTCCTACATGAACAGCATCCTCAGGTTTTACTCCCAGGAACTCACAAGCTTTTATAAATATTGTGGGATTCGGCTTCTCTGCAGCAACCTGTTCAAGGGACAGAGAAAAAAGAAGATGTTAAAATCACAAAAAATGTCTGAAACAGTAAAAGAAGAAAAGGAAACCATTTACTTACTTCAGCTGACACTGCCACAGCATCAAACCAGTGATCACAATTCAGAGCCCGTAGAAGAGGTCTTAAACGAGTGTCGAAGTTCGACACAACAGCCAACTTTACACCTTCATTTCTTAGAGCCTTGAATACCTTCTCAGCATCCGGATCACAGAGGTGCCAAGCCTTTGGATACAAGCAATTTACAAATAAAATAAATAAAAATGCACTCAATATAGTCAACAAAATATAGGAATATAAGATACTATTTGGCTAACATTTTGTAAGGATCTATCTTGTTTTTCATACCAAAAGAGAAACCAGTTTTACTTCAGTACGAAGAAATTTACTTTAAATATGCCAAGAGATTAATTCATTAAACAACCCCAACCTTTTCGGTGGTGTAATAGTTATATAGCTCCTCAAAGTACTGAGAGTCTGAACATCCAGTTGAAGAACTGACTATATATTGCCAGAATGGTCTCCCATCATTAACATATCTGCAATTTAATTCAACTTATCTTCAGAAAAGGCCTATATTGCCAAGCAGGAGGAAATGAACTTTTGCAGAATATATAGAAATGGAAAATACATCACCATCAAAACAAGAGGAATGAGAAAAGACGGCATTTTAAGATATTAAAAGATTACAGAGATGCACAAACTCCATAGTTGGACAGGTCAGAAATAAGAAGAGACAGAGGACAAATATAAAGATTCTGGATCCTAGATCCTATACGCATGTAAGTAGTTATCAATTTAACATGCAAGCCTGATGAAAATAAATGAAGCAATTAATTCACTTGTCGCTTATTAGCGATTAGATACCACAAGGAGATGAAATCCAATTTCAGCATGCTGTGTATATATGCAAATTCCTTCTGTAAGATAGAAGTCAAGTCATCAACCATAACTACCAAAACAAACTGGAAATGGGGGTGATATTTCAATGATACGAAAGACTGTTCAAATGAAGATGATCGATAAAAAAGTATTTAAAACACACAAATATTACTTGCATGAAAGTTTAATCATTTAAATGCATAAGGGAATATATTTTCCCCTGATTTCATTTCTGTCGACCGACGCCCATTCCATAATTTTCGTTGTAAGTAAGTCTGTTGTCCTAAATCCATTTCTGTAAGCTATGCAGGTAAGGCTACCACACACAAAACAATGAAGATATTTTTTTGTTTTTTGGGCTTCATTAACTTGGATAACTGGAACTATGTGTGGATGTCACTGGCAATAAGTAGACCGAAATGGAACTGCTTCTTGATATTTTCATAAGAACCAAAGTATAGTATGAGGCCATGAACAAAATCGGTGGCACTTTGGAAGTACTTAATTATTATTTAACTCATAATTACTGTAATAAAAATAATTTCCTGTATTATTTACTGTGTGGATCAAAAACTCATAATTATGGTATAGAACCTAAATAAGGAAATAAAATTTACTTTACTGGTTCAGAAAGAATAGGGATGCATATGTATGATCCAAAGGGAAAGAAGAAAAGTCACCTGAGTCGAGATCTACCCCAAGGCTGCTCATATGCCCTTCTGTATCTGATTAGTATCTCATCCTCAGAGTAATCCACCCCATACTTCTCACCAATCTGCCTGTAAATCTGGACCACCAAAACAGCATCCCAAAAATGATGACACCACAAGCAGGTAAAAAACTTAAATACCATCAAACAATAACAAGTCCAAAGAATAACACCCATTTCTTCAATAAGTAAACAACCACACACACACACACCCAGAGAATGAGTATTGAGTATTACACAACCCTCACTTTTTTTTTTTGGGGGGTGGGGGGGGGGGTGGGGAGGGGTTTGACAAGCCAACCAACCTGAGCCATGGGCTGAGAAGGAACAACAAGGGTTCCAACAGCATCAACCAACAAAGCCTTATGAGTCAATCCACCATAAAGAGCCCTCCTATAGTCCTCATAGTCCTTCAAACCAAACAATCTCGAACCCAATGCCTCCGACTCCAAAGGAGCTGCGGAGGCAGAGGACGAGAAACACCCGAAACTTCCACACTGGTCAACCCGAATCCTAGGTACAACCCCATTAGAGTATGACCCAGAACTCAAAATCTGTGTTTTGTGGTTGAGAGAACTCAGAACCCGAGTGATCTTTGTTCTTGTTGCCATTAGAGACATCTTTGAGCTTCATTTCACATTCTCATACCCAAATTTAAATGGTATTATATACTCCATATATGTATGACTGTGTGCGTGTACGTCTATGTTTCTCTCTCTAAAGATCTCTTGTCTTCTCTCTATACGTGTTTTTGGTTTACCGAGTTGGAATATAAGAGGGGAAGCCAAGTATAAGATGAAATCTGGAAGAGGACTGTTGGTCGAAATTACCCCGAGAAGTTTAATTTATCACGATCATACCATGGATTGCATTTGTAATTTTTTGGATAAGTATCCAATATTTACCCTTTTGAACGAATTACATTTTATACCTTGATTTTTTTTAAGATTCTTATTTTACACCTTTAAAAATTAATTTTTTATATTAAATTCTCAATATATTAAAAGCATTACATTATGACTCGTGTTAGTTTTTTATAAGCTTTTTCGTCAGTGTCAAAAAATTGACTTTTAACAAAAAAAATAACAAAAATTAACAAAAAAATCATGTTACAACACATATGAAATTGATAATGGCCAAATTTATAATTCGCCTTGTGCGAGTTTAATGCATTATCGTGTTTGATACTTAAATTCAAAGTTATTAAAAATATTGATGGTATCACTCAATCTGGTAAAGTAACATTTTAATTTGGATTTGGGATTAGGATCTATACCAAATGATCCTATGATCTTCATTTGTGATATATTAACCAAATTTAGTACCCTAATCTCTCCCAAACACAAGGAAATTGCATATAAAAGGGGGTGATTGTAATAAAGCACAAAGCTTTGTGTATTCCAAAAGATGTGAACGAGACTCGTAGAATAGCCGTGAATGAAGCAGACGAAAGTATTGACGTGGCAGTTGGACAAGGTCGTCAGAATCCGTGTCAGCAAAATCCATTCAGCCTCAGCCTCATGTATGTCCATGCAAAATACCCACGTCATCATGTGGGACCCATAATTTGTGGGCCCATTTTTAGCTTTCTGATTCATTGCCTAGTCCTCAACCACTAGTCTCTCTCTCTCTCTTACACTGGCTTCTAGTGGTTCTTCGGTTAGGGAAATTATATGGTACCAAAAAAAAAATCTCTACGGATATTATCGGTTATTATTTTATACGATAAAACTATAATTTTAAAATAAAAAAGTTATAATTGCTTAAGAAAAATCATAATCGTTCATAAATATACATGATCAATAATGAAAAATATTGTATCGATCTTAACATTTTATAATTAATTATGTCATTTAAAATTATAATTTATACCTCAAAAATATTATAATTTTGATATCAAAACTCCAATAGTACCGTAGAAATTCCCCATCGGTGAAGCCAAAGGACAACTATGGCCTCATATGATTGAGCCTCCATACATATACATATAAATAATAATTTAGGCTAAATCTCATAAAATGCCCCACGAAAGTATGACTTTTGTTTTAAATTACCCATGAACTTTATGTAATTTACTTCAATCCATTGCATTTACACTAACTGGGAAATAAGATAAATTTTGTTAAGATTAACTGTTAATTTATTTAAATCAAGAGTCTTGTTAACTAAATATTCTCAGGATCTATCTTATTTAATGTTTAAATCTTAATGGAAGAGGTAAGGTTGTCAAGAGCTTGTCGAGATCATTTATTAATGTTCGACTCATTTAAAAAACGAATTTTAAATGAGTCGAGTTTGAATTGAGTTCAAAACGAGTTAAATCCAAGTCAAGTCCGATTATTTACATATAAACGAGTTAAGTTTGTCGAATTCAAGACGAGTGTTAATGAGCTCAAAACGAATCGAGTTCGAGTAACTTGATTCGACTATCAGCCATTAGAAGAGATCGATTGAAATAAATTACATAATTTAATGATCAAATTCAAATAATTAAAAATTCATTGAAAATTTAAAATAAAAGTCATGGTTGAAGGGTGTTTGTAAGATTTTCCCACTAACTTATTTTAAAAGATAGAAATATTTTTTTTAATACTGAATTAAGAGTTCTTGCCTACTAGTACTAGGACAAAAAGGTTGGAGCAGAAGACTAGGAAAAGTTAATGGAATTCAGAGTATTTTATAATAAAGTTCAGAATTTTTTACTATAAAATTGTGCAGATCTAGGTGTATTATTTTTCTGCTGAGTCAAGAAATTTCCTTGTTGGACGCATTTGGACTCACTGAGACAACTGACAAGAGAGATTGTTTTTATTTTAATCAATCACTATAAACTATGCATAATGACTTGTACCTCCATGAATAACAAAGTTATTCACCATATGATCCAAGCCCGTCCCTATCCAACGTTGTAGTATCTATGCATAGTACATTAATTTATATATATATTATAAAATTTCAATGTCATTCCCTTATATTTTAACAATTCTCTAATCACTTCACAACATTTTAAGTACAAAATCGAGATACAATCGAAATTTTAATTGAAAATTATGCATGAAAAAAATTTTCAAACAACACCAACCAATCACACGAGCTCAACCCAATCACCATTGCTTGTATCTTTTTCTCGTATTTCTTTCTACCACTAATACTGCCACTACCATCACCATACCTACAACATATCGAAGAGTGGTCAACCTATCACATTTTACAAATCCTTGGAAGCGTTGTTTAGAACAAATTCAAAGGATTTGTAATAATAAGGGTATAGAAAATAAAAAATAAATTCAAACCAATTTAAAAGATAAAAAAAAAATTGCCTTTGTTTTTTCTTGATATTTATCGGAATGAATGGAAAGGAAATATTTTAATTTCAAGTTGAAAAGAAAAAGGAAAATTGTTGATGTAATTTGATGACTAGTGTCTTCTTGCAACACTCGTTAAAATGATGAATGAGTCAAAGAATTAGAGCCACATGATTAACATGAGGCTTAGAACAATTGGGGGTACAAATCATGAGACTCTGATGCTTCAGTTGATGGCTCATAGTATCCTTATCTTGTGGAGGAAGTGTCTTGTTGGCCCATTTGGTGCAATTGTGGGCCTGATAGGGATTGAAAGTAGGGACCACGAGGTCACTGGGTCTTGCGTGGACCCACGTTCTTGAAAGTTATGCCGTTTGGATATGGTGATAAGCGGGGCCCACTAATAAAGCTTGAACCTCATCCTCTGTTCTTGAGTTTATGGACATTCATGCCACTTTCTTGAAGGCTTCACTTGGTAATTTGGGGCGAGGTCACAGGGATTGAATACTCTTGTTTTGGTATGAATGAATTATTTTTGATCGAATTAAAATAAAAGATTAGTCAAGATATATGTAAATTGGTCCAGATATTTCTGGCCATTAAACAAAAAAAGAAGATTGCACTTTACATCGAGACAAAAATTAATTCCAACACAACCGGGGACGAAATTGAGTCGGGCCTATTTAGCAATTAAATATTTAGGATAATAGTTATACTGCGTCAATATTTTTATGTTGTATAATTGTTCAATGATAAATAAATTAATGGTCAGGATAATTTTTTTTTTTGCACAAAATTGTGTCGGATCGTATTTTTTGATAGGGTTTTCGATTGTAAACAAATATGGATGTTTTACTGTAAAAAATAATTTCTTGGCTAATTGGATTAGACTTTTAAATTGATTCAAATTCAAATTCAATAAATTCAATCTATGGTCAAGGGGTCCACAAAAGAAATTAGGTGTTCTATTAAAATAAAAGAAGTTTATCTTTTCTATCTTTTCTCTTAAGTAGCCTTTTTTTGAATCACTGCAAAAGGCATTCTTACTGACCCAATCCATAAATTTCCATTTCTCTCTTCTACTTCACTAATGAACTTCCATTTCTTTCCCCTTTTATCCTCCAACATTTCTAATACAGCACCTTCCTGGCTCAACCTCATTGCCAACCCAGACCCTGTAAACTTAACTAAATATGAGTGCAATTTGGAAATATCAATAGGAAGCTTATTCAAACCCTTCCCAATCCATGGATATGAAAGAATCCAATTCAAAACTATTCCTCTTCCTGAATGAATTCCCACCCAAAACTCACCCTCATTGTTCCTCTTAATATTGTCTGGAAATCCCGGGATTCGGGCGAAAACTTCGA
Organism: Ilex asprella; assembly: GCA_023539305.1. NCBI lineage: Eukaryota > Viridiplantae > Streptophyta > Magnoliopsida > Aquifoliales > Aquifoliaceae > Ilex > Ilex asprella. The sequence goes on along the minus strand of CM042200.1, from coordinate 483,224 downwards.
CATTCCCAGCTCTTGATGTTTCTAGCCAGAGCTTCAAAATTCTGCTGTTGGTGGTCTCTGCAACAAGAATAAAGTGGCCATCTTTGCTCAATGATACTCCATTTGGATATGACAGATTGCCAAGAAGAACTGTTACTTCCTTGCTAATAGGGTCATATTTCATTAGCCTTCCAGTACTGTCACCACTGAGTATCAGAGGAATGTGGTTCCTGCCAAAATACCATTTAGCATTTCTCATTAAATTTGCATACAGAAAAAAAATTGCATATGAAATGCAGGAGGGCTATTATCAACTAACTTGCTTTTCACCTAGTAGATTTCTATTATAATGATCAATCTACTATTACAATTTCAAATTGTGCATCCGTAGCAGAGGAAAAAATAACGACAAATGATTAAAGAGAATCTTGAAAAATGGGCGCAATAGAATTTTCAAAAAAATAGGACATGTTAAATCAACCCCCTTAATTGAGAGAGAAAATATTGAGAAAATCAACAGTGTCCAACTCGTGTTACCCGATCCTACCCATTAAACATATCACATGGGTTGTGTTTTGATATATTTACCAGAAGTCTAAAATATCTATCCTTTTATGTGATATGATGTCAGCATACCATTGTTACTCATAAATACCAAGTGTCAAAAAACATGGGCACATTCACCCACAAATACTAAAGTTGGTGTCAATGGGGTTGAAACAATCCTTTAAGTTACCTTTTAGATCAACCAAACTTATCATATTCAATTTTTTTTTGGATGAATATACATAAAATTACCCATAAAAGTATATGGATAAATCTTGATCTCATCTCTCTCAATGTTCAAATAAGGTGATCCTCATCATGTGAGCAGTGAGCCCTCGGGCTTCTTCTCAATTTGTCTTCCCAAGACTTTGGTTCTTATCCTTCAAATGCTATATTCTTATCTCAAGTGGTCACCCATTGAAACTAACTCATGATGCTTTTCATGTGAAGGCTTTGTCTAAAGGGAAAAGATGCTCACTCCATACAACGATGGTGTGGGGAGGGGCCACTATTTCTCTAGTGATTTCGCTTTCTAATTGTATCGTTTTACATTTGTATTGAGCATTAATCAATTTTAATCCAATTTATTTAATTAATTGTGACAGATATTTTAATACTAATATATTCCATCTATTAATCATATTTGTTTTCAATCGATGCAAATAACATTTAAACTTTTATTTTAAAACTACGATACTTTAAATTTTATCTAACAGTAATACGTCTCTGACCAAATTCAGTGGCGTTCAATAAATAATGGCACCCAATTATATCTCAAAGGTTCGGTGAGCTTCCTATATCATTTGAGTTACAAATTTAGTTTCAAAATTTATCACTCTAGCATTTGTGAATCAAATTTAGATTGTCATATTTAGATCGAATCCATTGACATGTCTACATTTTCTTGTGTAATCAATTAAACATTTCCCATTACCCATTTCCCCATTTGTGCCCTAATACCATGAGAGACATAGAGCAAGTTGATAATTAGTTTATAGGAAAGAAAATTTCAACATACCTCCGTTGGTAACGTGAGCTGCTGTCGGTGAAGTACACTACTCCACTACGCTGGTCGATGTCCAAAGCATTGGTAAATCCAAAAGGAATGTCTTGGACCTGGGTTGCAGCCACCGAGGCCTGGCCGCCACCAGAGCTCACAACAAGAAGGCCCATATATGCATCGGCGATGTAGAGATCACCAGACTCTTTGTTGAACTGTAGGCCCAATGGGCGCCCACAAATGTGCTCTGTTAAATCGTGATCATGTGACCACCCACAGCCTTCACTGCTAACAAGTTACAAACGTCTTCATAAATTATATACGCATCCCTTGAATTTTCATAAAATAACATGGTAACCCCTTGATATTTAATAAGATAAATATTTTGTCCTTATTTGTTTTAGTTAAAAAAACAAAAACAATGAGAATAGCAGCGTAAATATGAATTTAGAAATAAATCCTTGTTGCTATGCTGAGAAGGGCTGTGTGTGTTACCATACACACAACTCAGGGGATGTTTGTGTTATTTCAAAAATCTTATGGGTTTTCTTGGTTGTTTCTGAAATTCTGGTATTTTACTTTAGGGTCATCGAAACATTTATGAGAACTAAAGAGGGTCAACAGTTTGCAAACCACCAATTCCGAAAGTCTACGGGAGCCCAAAAAAAAATTCCGTCCTCCCATCAAAAGTTACTATTTTAATGGTAAGAGTGAAAGGTAAAATTACAATTATTTGAGAAAAGTTTATGAT
>CM042200.1:437454-470948 GCA_023539305.1 Ilex asprella | reverse complement strand
TTTTTATAGACAGACATGTTAGAGAGAGCAGGAATTGATTATATTAGCTGACAGGAGACAGAGAATATGTTTTATATGTAATGACCTTATACAAGTGTTTATTTTTTCTAAATTATGATTTTGTGTGAAATCACTTGAATCACAAAAAAGGGCCACCCTAATGTGATTTCTACGTTGTTGTTATTATTGCCATTTATGATTTTGTTGCTGCCTTGTTTATTATAGACTATATGCAAAGGGTGGATTTGATTCAAGATTTGAGGTTTGAAACTGCTACAAGTCGAATTAAGGCAACTCCAGATGGAGAGTATCTTATTGCATCAGGTGAATGCTGAACCCATTTTTTAAACCTCTGTTTGATGTAATTTCCTCAGGAGATGCATAATTGCTCAGTCTGTACTGGCCATGTGGATCTTTTATTGAATCTCAGGTATTTATCCACCACAAATCAAGGTGTATGAGTTGAGGGAATTATCACTGAAGTTTGAAAGACATTTGGTCTCAGAGATTGTTAACTTTCAGGTGCTTGTTTTCCTCTGGTGTTAAAGGCTGTTTTCTATCTGGTGTTCAAAATGTGGCTGGCTTCAATGATCCTACATTTTTTTCCACCAAAATTCTATAGTTGTATCAATGAAGCACGTTTATGTGATACTTTGCCCATTGATCTACTCCCAGTGTCTTCCATATACAAATTCCTACAAATTGCTTGGGGTTTTGAGGTGTTCCCTATGTAATAAATTTCTAAAAACTTGACGTTGCGCCATATTGTGATTCGTGTTTGATCATATGCGGTACGTTGATGGGAACACATGATCATTTTGTAAATTGCTATATCTTGATTCAACGAGATTCGTTTCAATTGTCATACGTCTTGTTGTATACAAGTCACTTAATATAATAAGCAAGCAACTTGTAGTATAATTTTATTAGAAAAAAGTAGAATATACCCGAGAAGTGGAAGCCAGAAACATCAAGCATATATACTGCAACATATCGATGCTTGACCGAGTTATCACACTGACTTAAATGAACAATGAATAATTCAGATCTCAACGTCAACAACATTTAGGATGCTTTGGATTTATTAACTAATAATATCATTTTTTTTGAACAATTTATGACATCAAATCTCCCTGGGGTGGGGTTAGGAATATAATTTCAAATATGTATATCTTTTTTTAAAGTAAAAAAACTGCTCAATGTGATGGATGCTTATCATGACCAAAACTGCTCTTCCTTCTTTGCTAATGTATAGGCCCCTAAAGTGGGGAGGTTGATGTCTAAAGATAGCAATACATCAGTGATTTCATAAACAAAATGCACATGACCTCATGCCCTCAATCTTTATTCACCCTTTGAGAGTTTAAGAGTTACCCTTATGCACCAATACGCCAGCCGAGCCTCCTGAAGGTTAAATGAAAGATCCAGAATTTCACTCTGGTGGGTAAATCTACCGGCCTGCTTGGAATAATAATGGGTTTGGTTCGAATAAAAATGGTTGCTATATCAATATTTTTACTCTCCAGAATTTGCATTGTTTTGGCAATCATATTATTGTATTCACCTTATCCCTGATTGTTATTGATAAAAAAACTTATAACCTGATTATGTGGCCACCCCCTTTTTCAATGGTGATTTATTCTCATTTTTGTATTTGAATTACAAAATACCACGCGATCATACGAAGAAATAAATTGTTTGTTTCTTGATGTTTAACAATCAAGGTTTTTGGGAGCATTGGTGATTGTATGTTTTGTTGCTGCAATAGGTGTTAGGTGATGACTATTCAAAGATTGCGTTTCTTTGTGCTGATCGTTCTGTTTGTCTACATGCAAAATATGGAAGTCACTACAGTTTGCGGATTCCAAGGTTTTTTCCCCTGCTCTCATTGAATGCCTCCATTTATATTCTGCTCATTTTTGGATTTTATTATCATTCCACCACATTATCTCTTAATTTGGCGACCCAAAAAAAGGAACAAGGCTTTGTGAGTTGAGTTTAGACATATACTCTTTGTTCTTTGTTCGACCACATATTAAAGAGTTCAACAACTCACTTGGGAATGTATTCTTTCATGCATGCCTGGAATCTGGCTATTTCTTTGTGTTGTATTGTCATAAACAGCTGAGTAGAAGTCATGCTTTATATCTGTTATGATGCTCCTGTGACATGCTAATGTCATGTGTTAGTGATGTCAATACGGCATCTTCTTCTTCCTTAGAAGATGAGTCATGCTATGGAAGGAGGAAATTTAAAATTTTGGGGATCATTAATAATGTAACAAGGGTATATACATTCTTGCATCTCCGTCAAATGAGAGCATGTCCCTAATACATTGCACTACTTAAATGTTTAAAGTTGGAGTCGAGGTCCCAAAAATAATTAAAATGTGGTCTTGATGGCCATTCTCTCTTGATTTTAATCAGTCATTACTTAGAAATATGTGAAATATCATTCTTTGTAAATCTCAATGGCTAGATAAGTTAGGTTAAATGTAGCTTATAAGCACTACTGGGGAATAAAGGGTGGCTTACTTTAAAATTTTAATGGGAAAATAAGCAGAAGACATGTCAAACATGAAAAAATGGTTCACATATTCTATGAAGTTTTGTTTCCGGCGAGTTTCAATTGGGCATATTGGAAATGGCATGATGATGACTTGAAATTTTGAAGAAATAGTGCTTCCTGAGTTTGATGTAAGGAGCAATAATTTGACGTGTATCTTATGAGCATCAACTGGTCTTCATGAGAGGACTTTGATGGGACTAAAATCATGGTTATCAAGATTCGCGATTCATACGATCCGGTCCAAGTAAATCGATCTGAGTCTCTTTTAGAATCTCAAATTCATAGGATCTTTGGGTCTTATAGGATCATAGAATCCCAATGTGAATTGAAATTTTATTGATCTAAGTTGTTGAGCTTGTTTGTTAGACACATTTAGTTATTGAGCAACCCAATCCATATTTTTCAATCTTAATAGTTAAAGACTTGATCTAAAATATAAATGTTATATATATTTAAGAGTCTTCCGGGGAATTTCAACGGATGAGAACAACTATAGAAAGTTTGTTTCGTTTACGAAAACATCTCTTTATTCGTCCGTCACTCTCGTTGAAAAATTGAAAGCAACTGTTTGATTTGATATTCTCGACAAGTGATAATAGCCCGAGAATCTGTCATTTTTATTCTTTTATTCTTTTTGTTGTTTGAATATCGAATAGTCAATGTTATTATTCAAAATACATTTTTATTCTTTTCCAGTCTCTCTTCTCTATTTCTCTCTACGAAAGTTAAGATCAAAATACTTTGATTCTTCTATTTCTCTTTGCAAAATCTTACAAGATTTACAGTCCATCTTGATTTTAAACCTTTTTCAATGCTTAAATTATAGTTTATCAAATTTCAATCACATCTTAAGTTCTATGTTTGTCATAACATTTTTTTTGCATGTATACTGGGTTGTTTAATTCTTGTTTTTGAGAATTTTATATTGCTACATATATTTTTCATCTCATTTTTTCAGTCGATCCGATCCTACGATCCAATAGCCTCCCCATGGATTGAAATAGGATCCCAATTTTAGAAACCTGTACTAAAATGCAATATGCTGTTATCTGGAAGCTGGGATTTATGCATTTTGCTTTTTCTGTACCTATTAGCTTTTCATTTTTCTATTTTCTTATGGCACTGAGTATAACATGTGGTTCTATGTACCACTGTTGACAGGATGGGGAGGGATGTCGCATATGATTGCTGGTCTTGTGACTTACTTTGTGCTGCCTCTTCTCCAGATTTATATAGAATTAATCTAGAACAGGTTTTTGCTGATCTTTCTTTTCATTGTAGTACTCTATTATGTTTTTGTAGCTTGATTGTACGATGTATGTTTGGAGTATTCTGCAAATGTTGATGTAACATTATAACTCTTCCCAGCCTTTCAGTGGTTTCATTATATTCTGTATGGGCGAGAAACGGATTAGTATTATTTTCCTCTATTTCTTGGCCGTTGTGGAAAAACAACTTTGCAGTGAAGCTTGATTTGTTGCACAGAATGTGAATACTTTAGAACTGTGCACATGGAACTTCTCAGCTTGCACTACTAGCCACTATCCAAAATTATTCTTGCTGGACAACCAATCTTGGAAATTTTTTATGCATAGTTTAAACTTCGTGGAGCTTTGAGTTTGATTTTATTTTTTTTAGTTGGGATCCTAGTCTAGCATTTCCCCCCTTATTTATTTTTTGCGCAATCCCATGGCTTCCAACAACTAAGCACTGTGGGACATCATAGAATTCAACTTCTTTGGGGTCATTGTGTTGGGTACAAATGTGGATGTCATGTATCCTCCACTAATTTATACGCTAGCTAAAGAAAAAGTACAAATGTGTAGTAATGGCCCGAGCCCTTTTTTAATGTTATTAGTCCCTTCTATCTTCTGATAACCAATAGAGTGGGATGTTATATCATTATTATTTTTTTTAAAAAGCTTAGGGATGTAACCCGTGTACAAGCTGAATGAGAGCAAGGCAAGAAATGAGAAAATGTATACTAGATACCGAAGGTTGAAGGCCTGAAAAACATATTTACTAAAGCATACATTCCCAGAAAAGCTGCATACAATCAAACCCCCTTCTCTGTATCATAGTATGCATTATATTCTTTTGCTTGTGAATTACTTAATAATATTGCTACTCTATTGGGACGTTTTTCCTTGGATTGTCCCTATTTTTCTTCTCTTTCCCCCCCTTTTTTAAAATCTTTTTGGAGGAAAAAAATGAAGGGTTTTTTGTTGGCAGTCACTTTTTATTATCTGGGTAATGTGAAGGATGATGACTGTTCAATCGATTCTTGCGTTGTGCTCTGTTAGATGGTTGGAGGATGCAATTGCTAGGAGTTCTTTTATTATTTTTTGGTGAGATAGTAGGATGTTGTTATGTGAATTGACAAAAGTGGTTGGTTACTTTCTAATTTGATTAAGCGAACTGTTTTAATTCAAAAAAAAAAGAAGGCGTATTGTTTGGCTGAGTTAGTTGATTCTATGATCAACCAACTCAGGTGCAGGCTCTTCGATTAGAAGGGCAGTTGTATCTCTCTGGGGATTATCAAAATATCGTTTCTTTGTAGTTGTTCCCATTGCTATTTTTGGTTTGCCATTAATATTGTGGTCTGTATTGCTGCCTTGTGAATTTTGTCATCTTTTGGTGTTTATTTTAGTTTTCTAGTATTATTTTTTTTCTTTTCGTTATCCCCCTTTAGAAAACAAAAATTCCCCGTCTGTCCCTTCAAACTGTAAACTACGTTTGACTCTGGCATGTTCAACTTTAAAAAATATGATCATTGTATATGGCATGCTCATCCTTGCTCTATTGTATGTTTAAGTCTCAAAATTTTATTTAGTTGCTCTATATTATATGTGCTTACTGTCCCAGCTATTAAAGAATTTGATATTTGTCTTTGCAGGGGCGTTTCCTATCCTCACTTAGCACACAGTCTTCAGCACTAAATGTAGTCTCTCGAAGGTTGTATTCATGTTGTAGTGCCACTTCTTTTTTGTTAGTTGTACAATATTTTTGGCCATGGCTTATTTAGGTATATGAGGCAGCCATTTTTTTCCCAATTCAGCAAAGTTCATGGATTAGTTGCTTGTGGTGGTGAGGATGGTGCTGTGGAATGCTTTGACGTAAGAGCCAGATCTTCAGTTGGTAGGATAAATGCTGTTGCACCATCTGGTGACCCTGACCAGGTATCTCATCTACTTCTTGATTCACTGATCCAGATTCCAATTTTATGAATGATAACAAACTTCATGAAGCTGAATGCATATATTTTGAAATGCTATTGTTGGGGATCAGGTGCAGAGATTTTATATACCTGTCCGTGCAGCCCAAGTTGGTTTGATAGTCTTATCTATATCTGCATTTGTTTAGGATTATTGGGTGATTGTGGTATATCTTCGTCTCTGTTTTCTTTCTCCATTGGTTTTAAATAATAAATGATGAAAGATAAGAAGCTATAGCTCCTGTTGCTTTTGCTTCAATATGTTATGACAGAAAGACGGTAGCCATTTAATTTAGGTGCTCTCATGTGATGTCAATGCATGCTAGTTTTTTCACATGAGAATGCTTTATAATGATATGCATAAAATTGTAGGAGGTTACTGCAATAGAGTTTGATGGAGACTCAGGTTACCTCATGGCTGTTGGAAGTAGTGCTGGAAAGGTATGCTAAAAATATCATGTCTGCAGTACATTCTAGTCGTATCTTATTTTCTAAATACTCATAATCTTGCCCGCAACATTGATCAAATTTAAACAAGGAATTAAGCACATCTTAGTTCACTTTGACTCAGGATACATGATGGATGGCATGTCTGTTGGCACAGGCTGGTTTGTTTTTTGTGTTTTCTTCACCAGCTGAAAGAAAAGAGCTGTAAGTGGTTAGGGGTCAAGTGAGGTTGTGGGACGTCAAAAAATTCAATAATAATTTGTATGAATACATCAATACATTGTTGGAATCATTTGCTGTTACAGAATCGTGTCATGAATACATCAATAGTGGTTGTAATCCCACTATTCAAAAGATGGACCATGAGGGGAATGGTAATGTAATTGTGGAGACAAAAAAAAAACAGTATTCTATCTGGAGTTCAGTATAGAGATGCAGAAAAATGAAATTTGGATTAAATAATTAGTATGCCTCTTTGACATCATTGTTCGAGAGCAAAAATTTGGAATCATCATGTGAATCCAGAGAATCAAATATTCACCAGAGAATGCCATTGTTTTTTATTAAAGATCATTCGGCACAAGTCTGTGAACTGTGAAGAGTGTTGATAAATGACTGCACTTTTTCATTGGACTTTATCTTTCTAGAATTTTGCTTAATTTTCTAACTTTTTCTTTCAATTTTTCTTTTTTCTTTGTTTGTTGTATGTTTCAGAGGACTCCTTGTTCTCACTTGTATTTCTTGCCTTTGGCATTTTGTTATTTATAATACAATTCGTTTATTGTCAAAAAAAAAACACTAGAGGTTATATGTGACTTAAAAAAGTATGGTAATAGTACCAAAGCTTGTTTCTTTACTTTCAAACAAGTGAAAGGACCTACTGGATTGGTTAGTGCACCTGTAATTTGTAGAAGCTACAAAGTAGCATGGTGATCATATATCTCTTTCCTTGAAATGTTATCTAGAAAAATAGATTTTCTGATGAGATAGGAAGATATTAAGTGTCAAAATGATAAGCTTTATGATTTATATTTTAAATTGGTACAATTGAGGACAAGAGGGGAACCTAGGTTACCAGTTACCACAAATGTTATTAGAAAAGAAGCAAAATGTGTGTTATGCTAATTTTTTCTCTCTAGATGAGGACTCACAAGACTTAGATAGGTACAGGCTCTAGAACAGCAAGCTAAGCTCTGACTTAAGGTGGTACTGGGGGTTGATTGTTTTAAAAGTCAAAGGGATTGAGAGCATTAGTATCAGCAGAATTTGGTTATGTATTGATTGCTGCTTCTAAAAATAACCCTTCAGTTGGAAGTTAAAGGTGGGATTGAATCTGCATAACCAAAGCCTGAAATGTGGCATTAAGAAGATATGAGAAGTTAGGGACTGTTTGAACCACATCAAGTGCTTCAAATTTGAAGCATCAATTTTTATTCAACTAAGTACATTAATAATACACGATTGGTTATAACATTGAAGATAAAATCGACTTAAGTAGGAGTCTGATTCTTAATCATTGAGACACAAGTTATCACTTATTTCTGAACATTCTTTTGCAAGGTTTAATTAAATAAATTTCATTTGAGATTTTTTTTTCTTATTTTTGTTTCATTAAATGTAACCTAAACATTTGATGAACTTGAAATCTTCACCACCCGTGATTTGATGCTGAAACTTTGTGGTATCTAGTTCTCAGCAGGGTCATGATCTTTCTTTCTCCTTTATAGAAAGCCTTTGGTACGCTTATTCACAGCATGCACAATGTATCCTTTCTATTGCGTGCAGGTTCTATAACCTTATTCTTCTATAACCTCCTCCTCCAATCATCTCTATTACCGAAATGCAGACTCATTATTGGCATTTGATTGTGCAGGTCCTGATATATGATTTGCGTTCTTCATATCCTATTCGAGTAAAGGATCACATGTGAGTTGTTTGCTAGCTGACTTTTGCGTGTAGAGTTTCCTATAGAATGCACTGTCAGTTTTTTTTTTTATGTGCTTGAGTTGTTGGTAATAGCCACTGGTCAATGTTTTGTAGGTATGGCAGTCCAATATTGGATATTAAGTGGCATCGAACTCTTAACTCTGAGCGGCCACAGCTACTTACTACTGATAACCATATCGTCAGGATTTGGGACCCTGAGACAGTAAGGATTCTTTCATCTTCTTTTGAATGTGAAACCTTTTTCTCTTAGTTTACAAATCCTTTGCTCTTGGTGCCACCATTTGTTTATACTTTGTGGAAAATCATGTGTTTTCTCTTCAAAATGTTTATAAGTTGAGGGGATGACTAGGCTATTAATATGGAAGACAACCTTACACTTCTGATGATTGTAATGATTCTTGTTCTTTTTCAATGTCCTTAAATATATTTAGTAATCAGCGTAGTTGTGTTTATGTGCACATGTGCCTGTGCTCACACTTATATGAAGTTATACAGGTTTAAAATCTGGTGTTCCTATTATTTACCTGGTCTATCACAATATTCCTAAAGAATGACCTGCTGAATTGTATGAGTTTGTTTGAATGACATAATTAATCAGCTATTTGCTAGCTTATTAGCACACTTTCCACTACCATGTGTGGACTTGCTACTGTAGTGTTCTTACAAGTGCTGTATTTATAACTGAATTTCAAGGCAAAATTGAACGATAGGATGTTAATATGGACCGACAGGCTTTTGGTCCAATGGTACACTTTGCCTTGTGAAGGCTTTGCCTTCTTGAGGTGAAGAGTTCAAGTCCCTTTCTCCCCCCCCCCCCCCCCAAAAAAAAAAAAATCTTAATATGGTTCAACAAAAGATAAATTAAAAGAGAATTGAGTTGAGTTAGGTGGTTAGACATAGCTAGAGATAGATTGGGCCAAAATTATTTTCGAATACCATAGTAAAATATATATGGTAGCTTAGCTTGTAGTTTAATAATAGATATGGCTCTTGATAGAGCATCATTAGAAGAATGAGATTCATGTAGCTGACCCCAAATAGTCGAGATAAGACTTGGTTTTGGTTGAATTGGTTGTTGAATCTTAAAAGTTATCCGTATAGGCTACGGTTTTTGTTAAAATCGCTATCAATTATCACCCCAAGTTTCTTCTTATAAGAAATAATTTAGGAGAATTCTAAGGGGTTTTCACAATTCTTGATAGCTTGTAAACTTGTACTTTTAATTAAAGATTTTAATATAGTTGAAAAACACCTCATGTTCTGGAGTGTAGAACTCATTTTGTTCGCTAATGTTTTAAATTGGTATATTACTGATGATGTTACTTTTACATATTCCAATAATATTATAGTGGGAGAGAGTGTGAAAAAGATCAAATCAAATTAAAGTTATGAGATCATGTTATCATTGATTACATACCCAAAGTTAATGCAAAATCTCATTAATCATCAAGAATCACTACAATATTGCGACATTTTGAAATCTTAAATGTTTGAAAAAAGGAGATTATAACATTTATAATATTATAATGTTATACACTAAACAACTTTAATTCGATTGTATGTAATAGCTCAAGCAATAATGAAGCAAAAAGACAGAGTCTCTGCTCAAATGGTTTGGAGATTCCCTAAGGAGAAAAAACTATCTTTTGGGGTTAGTCGTTAAGAGTATGTGCGGTCTAGGATCTAAATTGCCTATTGTAGAGACATATTGTTGCCCTTGGAAAGCCATTCGTCTTATTATCTTGGATTGTTACCTTATATCAAATCCATCATGGGGTTTAGAATCCAATCTTGGAAGGACCTATGGTGGGGAAACTTGCTTTCAAAACTCCATTTCCCCCTTTATTTAGAATGTCTCTCTCTCTCTCTGAAGATCTAGTTATTTGATCTCCAAAGCTACGAAATGAAAATCATATAGGGAGCTTAGAAATTGAGGGGTATAGAAATAGTTGGGAGACCATGGATAACAATTTTTTTGATAGGACTAGGGTGTCTGAAGTAAAGGACGCATTAAAGAAAATAAAGACCAAGAAAGCCTTAGGACTTGATGGTATACTTATTGAGGTTTGAAATTCTCTAGAGGAAGTTAGGATATCATGGCTAACTAAATTACTTAATAAAATTATAATGACTAAGTAAATGTCTTATGAGTGGAAGAAGAGTATTTTAGTATCTATATAAGAAATAAAAGAGATATACAGGTTGCGCAAACTATAAGGGTATTAAACTAATGAGTCATACAATAAAACTTTGGGAGAGAGTGTGAAAAAGCAAAGGTTAAGGTTTGAAGCAACTGTTTCGTAGAATAAAGTTGGGTTTGGGTTTATCCTTGGCAAATAAATAGTAAAAGCTATATACTTCGAAGATTAATAGAAAGGTATAGAGTGAATAATAAGGATATGCGTTTAATTTTTATAGATTTAGAGAAGGCATGTGATAAAGTCTCTTCAGATATATTATAGTGGGTTCTAGACAAGAAATAAGTCAGTATTAGGTATGCTGAGATGATTAAGGATACGTACTTAAGTGAAAACAACAACATGAGAGATTAATGGAGTCTCGAGCACTGTAGGCTTTATGTAAGGGTTTGGCTTTGAGTCCATATCTTTTTGCCTTGATTCTAGATGAATTGACTAGACATGTTTAGGATGAGATCCTATGGAGTATGTTACTTATTCATGGTAAAATATTAATTTTTGAACGTAAAGGAGGACTTAATCATAAACTAAAATTTGGCAAGAGACTTTGGAATTTAAGGGATTTAAGATAAGTAGGAGTAAAACTACAAAAATGTAGTTTTTGTAAAAGGAGAAATCCAAATTGGGAAATAGTAAAGATTAAGGATCAAGATGAAGAGTGAATACTTTAGATATTTGGGATCAATCATTTATAGGCATCGTGATATTGGTGATAATGTTGCTCATAAAATTAAGGTGGGATGGATTAAATGGAGGAATGCTTTTGGTGTATTGTGTGATAGGTTAAACCCTTTAGGCTAAAGGTGGAATTCTATAAAACAAGTATAAGACCAACTGTGCTTTATGGTACTGGTTGTTGGCTGGCTAAATAATATGTCCAAAAATTGAGTGGCGAAAATGGGAATGTTAAGATTAATGTGTAGTAAAACGAGTAAAGATAGAATTAGGAATGAGACCATCCGTGAAAAAGTAGAGATAGCATGCATAAGAGATAAAATAAGGGAGAATCGACATAGATGGTTTGGATATATTTATAGATGACTTACAATTGCATTGGTGTGAAAGAGTGATGCAATAGTTATTGACTGTAAATAAAAGAGTAGAGGAAGACTAAAATTAGCTTAAAGAAAGGTGTAGGAATTTTTTTATCAAGTGTGCTGTGGCTGAATCTATTGAATATTAGTTGGTGAAAATCGTTGTCTTCATTTATAATTCAGTGTTAATTTCAGGGTCTAATTGAGATTTTTGATACTTTCAGGGAGAAGGCATGACCAGCATTGAGCCGACCGCTGGAACAATAAATGATTTGTGCGTGTTCAGTGAAAGTGGGTTGATATTATTGGCTCTTGACAGCAGCCAGATACCATCTTATTTCATACCTGCCCTTGGACCGGCTCCCAAATGGTGTTCTTACCTAGAAAACTTAACGGTGTGATCATTGGATTTCTCTTGTTTAGTTTCTTGAACTTATATGCTCTTAAATTTGTTCCATTTGGACCTTAAATATTGGTGATAGAATCACTTATTTGTGTTTCCTTTTACAGGAAGAGCTGGAGGAGGGTGCACAAACAACTATTTATGATGATTTCAAATTTTTAACGAAAGACGACCTCGACAGGTTGAATTTATCGAATTTGATTGGCACCAATCTTCTTAGAGCCTACATGCATGGTTTCTTTATTGATTACCGGTTGTATAAAAAGGTGATGGTTCCTTCTTTTATGATCTATGTGTGTGTGTGTTCATAGAAAGAATGACACAATACCTAATTATAGTTCCCAACTCCGCTCCTCTGGAGACCGTTTTACTGGCACTTATAGTTTATAGGGGGAACTTTGGTTCTTTTTTAATAGTTTATTATTTTCAAAGTTACCTTCGAGTGGTTTAGAAATATTTTGAGGGAATATTTATGGGCCTGCAAAACATGTGATTGGAAATTTGGAAAGGTGTTGAAATGTGTTTGTAACGAGTGTGATTCACTGAGCACCGGTACAACATTGCACATTCTTGAAACTATACAAAGAACTCACTATTGGTATTTATATTGTTCTGTGTTTTTCAGGCGCAAGCAATGGCTGATCCATTTGCATATGATACTTATATAGAGCGGCGGAAGCAGGAGAAAGTAGAGGCTGAACGTGCCTCTCGAATTACGGTTAGTACTTTGTACCATTTAAAATTGTTATGTGTTTGAGTTTATTGAACCTCTTCACATTTGATCGACCACGAAGTAGGGCATACAAACACTCATATCCAAGGTAGACTGCTATTGTGCTTATTGTTTAGTTTTTCAACTGTCTTCATATGGTGGTGGTGAATATTGGTTTGGGTATAACTTGACCGGATTATGAATTGGTATTGATGAGAGGATCTCATATTGCCCCAAACATAGTTAAATGGGAATGATCACAGAGTATTACAGAAATTATGCAGACCACATATTTATGGTCTTTTTTTGATAATGGATTTACGTTCTATGTAATGAAATAAGTCATATTGACATGTTCTATGCATAATGGTCTCCATAAGTGGCCTTAGTGCCCGTTTGGTTGTCCTATTGTACAAGAAATGATTATATTAGGTAATCTAGATTAATTTCGTATAAGTGGATAAAATACAAGATTAAATATTAGCCATTATAATCTCGCATTTTGTAAGACACTGGATTAAGAGTGGGATGATAGCTATTTAGTCTATACTTATTTGTTTAGTTCACTTATCCTATAGTACTAAATATATATTGACAAAAAATTCATCAATCCGGTCTAGTTATCTTTGTGGTTGTCTATTTGGTGGGTAAACCGGTAAATTTGTAACCTACTACGGTTGAGCTGGATTATAATATCACCTTTCAATTGTTGTTAAAATTAACTCAACAATACGGATAAAGAATAGTATTTGTAAACTTATTTTATACATATATGAAATAAGCCTATCCATAATGTGGAGTACTTTTTACAATCAAATGTAGTGTAAGGTTGGATTAAAGAATTTTAATCTATTATAAGTCCTTAATCCACGCCTATGCACCCAAACGACCCTTTAATGCACAATGGTGCTGATCTAGCACAATGTCATATCCTTCTATTAAAAGATTAAAATAGTGTTTGATAAAACTGAAAGTTGAACACGAAAATTGAATGCTAAATTTTATAATTCGCAGCATGTTTGGTATCCACTAAAATTTAAGTATTGAATTGAATTGAACTGTTCGACAAATATTAGGAGTTGAAGTTTGAAAATTATTATTATTCTAATTTTGCCCTTCTTTTTAACCATCTCTCCGTAATTACCTTATTTTTATCATCACCATCACAATGGTGGTGGTGACGGTGACACAATGGTGGTGACGACATAATGGTGGTGGCAATGGTGGTGGTGCTTGTGGCACAATGGTGGTGGTAGTGGTAGTGGTAGTGGTAGTGGTAGTGATAGTGGTGGTGGTGGTGCTTGTGGCACAATGGTAGTGGTGGTAGTGACACAATGATAGTGGTGGCGGCAGCAACACACTGGTGGTGGCGGTGGATGGTGGGTATTGAAAAGTTAAAGAGTGTAAAATGCATTGATGGTATATTTGTTCATTAACTAATATTTTCAGCACTTAATGATAAGTAGATGCCTTGCTATTTAAAATTTTAGCCTATTTTTAAGAAGTGCTTAAAATACTAAGTGGTATGAGTTTTAGATTATCAAACGAGTTTAATTCATTAAGTACTTAAAGTATTCAGTTTTAAGTGGTGTTATCAAACCACCCCCCTAATACATTATCTAAATGTTATATCTCCAAATTCAAAGACTCGAAAAATTTGTTCAATGCCTTCTCATTTAGCTTTTCTTTTTTTTTTTTTTTTTTTTTTTTGGGGGGGGGGCGTACGGACTAAAATTCTGGTACACCAAGTGACTTGTCTCCTCTGCAATGTTGGTGCATGCGGAGGACATTGCTTCTGCAAAAGATAGGGGATTCCCTTGGTGGTACATAAAAATTACGATAAGAGTAGAACTCACCAAAACTTTGAGAATCTGGCAATTCAAAGTTGTTTTTTGTTTGCACTTGGACTTGACCTTGTCAAAAATTTAATCAGATGAACTTGCTTTTCTAGCTTTAAGTTTCCTGGTCTCTGTTTTAATTATTTTTACCTTAATTTCATCTCATTCTGTTTAAAGTGACAAATGAGTCAACTCTGTAGTAGTATGTCATATGCTGTACATGCTCATCTTAGATTTGTACTTTTTTCATCTCTATAACAAGAGGAATCTTTCTGCTTGAAGACGTGTTAAGAAGTTTCTGTTGGTGCTGCTGCCAATTTGTTGGCATCTTGAAGAATGGTCAAACTGCCAACAAAAAAAAAAAAAAAAAAACTAAAGAGTTTTTCTCCTATCTATGGCCACAAAAGATAACTTGTCCTACGCATTTGCAGTTACAATTTCTTTTTCCTCTGTGGCCCTTTTGCTTGTCTTCAGGTCAAAGGAAAGCAAATCAAAATTGTAATTTACGAGCTTGCCATTCAAATAATGTTTTATGACTCCATTTTATTTTAATTCCTTATTTCTTAGAAATTACATGCAGGACTGAAGTTATATTCCTTAATACATCCTAATTGAATATGATACATTTCCACTTTTAGTATTTGAACAATTAGATGATGAATTAACTGGATCTAATGTGCAACTCTAAACAAATGAAGTGTGAGGGACTGATTCCTAGTGGACATCAAGTATAACTTTTATTTTAGTAGTGTGTCGAAGTTGGAATATTCAAATTTTGGCTACCCATGGAACTTCAATTCTCGTATTCCTTGTTTTTCTTGCAGATTAAGAGGAAACTGCCAAAAGTTAACCGGGTACTTGCAGCTCGTATTCTTGAAGATGAAGAAGCTGAAAATGAGAAGAAGGATGATGATATTGTCGATACTAAGAAAGCATCCAAGAAAAAGAAAGGACTCACCAGTGAGGTTCTGAAAGATGAACGATTTGCATCAATGTTTGAAAATAAGGTATCACAAATTGTTCTGTTGGGCCACAACACCCCTTTCAAATGGCTAATAAATTTGATGATTTCCACGTAGTTATAATTGTAAAAACATTTAAAATATCACAAAAATGGGAAGTGCGAATAATCTGTAAATAAGTGATAATCCCCAAGTTTTTGGGTCATAATGAATTCATTGATTGGCATGGTAAATATAAGATTTTATCAATATGATTTCTGATGCTTGTTACCGGCAGGATTTTGAAATTGATGAATTTTCACAAGAGTATCTATCTTTGCACCCTATGGCGGCCATGAAGCAAACAGCTTTGGTGGAGGAACATTTTGAGCCTATCATGGAAGATGAGGATCAGAGTTTAAGTGGTTCTGATGCATCTGTATCCTCTCAATCATCAGAAGATGAGCAGGCTGACGACAACAGTAAATCTCAAAAGAAAGCACGAGTTCCAAGGTGAGATCTCCATAGCCTGTTTTTGGTGAATTAAGGTACTATGATGGGATAATCATACATATGATGCATGCACTTGAATAAATATAGGCTATGTTACAAGTTTCAACTTGCTGTTGGGACTTGATGATTGATGTGGAAATATCCGGAGATAGTTCAAGGGGGGTATAATTTAAGCAGCTTTATCTGTTTGTAGCATATTTAATTTTGGCGGAGATCTAATGATTGTTTTATCATTGGATTTTAGTGTCCTAAATGGAAGTGAAAATTTATGTAAGTTCTAGTTGGATAATTCCAATAATAAAGAAAACAGATATATTTACCCCCATTTGTCTAAATAATGTTTGTTTTCTTAAATTTAAACCTGCAGATTGTACGAAGTGAAGGATGAGCGGCACGCGGAAGCATTCTGGAACCGGGCATCACTTGCAAAGGAGGACTCTCTTCCATTGGGAGAGAGGGTGGCAGCTATGACAAATGACCAGTGGGGCTCACGTACTTTTAAGGATGTTAAGGTGGGACCAGGAGGGTCGCGAGAGATTTCCTTCGTTTCTAGAAGCTCAGCAAGGTACAAAGAGGATGAGGGGGACAAGGAAACAGGACGAGAAAAGAGAAGAGGAGTCCAATCATTAAGGCTGAAGCCGGACAGATCAGGAGGATTTCGCGGGCGTGGGAGAGGAGGGAGTCGTGGGAGAAGCAGAGGAAGAGGCCGGCGGTGAACTTACATGTGAAAGTAACGTTTGTTGTTCATCTTGGCTTGTGATCTTACCGGAGCCAATTCTTGGTCATGCAACTGGTAACAGATCTACCTAGAGGAGAGCTGTGTGGTCATTTCTCAAAACTTGTGATCCAACTTTCCCCAATGGTACATTGTGAGATGTACTCGAGCTGTACAAGGACACACCCAAGGAAATTTTGAGCTTCTGAAAAAGGGTTTGTCCTTCTTATTCCTATTTACTACTTTTAGGAGAAGGTGGTGGAGGGTTTGTTGTGCATTTATTACGCTTGAAATGATTTGTCATTGATACAGTTCATTCCTTTGTGAAACTTGAGGCACAAGTCCAATTGTATACTCCTACACAGAAACTTTAGTTTATTATTATTTATTTTTTTGGCCGAGTTGAATGGATAATATGATTTATTTTTGCCAGATAAATGTAGAATGCAGCTTACTGTCATAAATGAAAACAGTGGTATTCTACATAAGATTTTGTAGATGTATTATTTGGTTTTGGCAGTTTAGTATTTTCAGGGAAGTCCTCGGTTAATTTAACTGATTTTCCAGATGGATTTTAGGAGCTCAACACTCGGGTCGCACGAGCATTATACGGATTCAAAAATGACATGATCAAGTAGCAAGAAAATTAAATGGATTGTGTTATTATTGGATAAAAATCACTTGCTCAGTTGATATATCAAAAAAAAAAAAAACACAAGTAATGTTATTTTATTCCTAAATTTAGTATTTTAGACAACTCACCAACCCTCCCTAATCCACCCGAACCATTAACAGGTGGATAATATCAATCAAATTAGTTGAAAGAGTCATTAATTATCTTAGACAAGTATAACTATCTATCATTGCCACGACGACAACATCATTACCACCATCAACCGGTTAAGAGAATGATGTAGGCCCAAAGGATTCTACTTCAACAGAGTCATGAAAAGGCCTAAAAATAATATTTGGAATTTGCAAAAAAAGACAACCACGGGGTGCTCTGCTCTCATACTTCCAATGACAAAGAGAACTACATATGTATTGATGCCTGGGTGTCTATATCGAAAAGAATCTCCATTAACTTTACCTGAATTTCAAATATATTTTGTACAAAAAGAAGCTGAACTGGATGTAGTAGTGCTCATCAGGTGTTAATGCTCTCTCTCCAAGTGCATGCCTTCTTTTCACCACGAAAAGCACATACATCCTTGAGATCCAAGTTGCACTCAAATGAAACATGTATAAACAAGATTTCTTCAAGAAATTAATGGAAGGACGACCACTATACTACCAATCCTTACATGGTTTGGGCCAGTTAAATTCCAATGCTATCCCGTGATCCCACCATACACATCAAAGAGTAACCCCATGAGCCAATGAGCAACAATAGAATACCACAATCAAGCGAAACACCATACAGAAATCAGATGAATATGAACACTGCATGGCCAAATCTGATAGAACCTGCTCAAAAGTGGATACAATTCGAAAATTTCAAATCACCCCCTCCAAAAAAAAAAATACCCACACACAACTCCCACATCCACAACTAGAGAGAGAGGAACTTGGAACTTGTGAACGCACAAAAGATGATGCTAGGATGCCAATCATAAGACTATCATAATGAGGCTAGAGAAATAACTTCACTCTGTTATATTAAAACAGAGCTTAGCCTCGTCCCATGGACCATTTATCTCAAACTTGTATTCTTGAATCCTTATCAGCCAATAAGGACACAGCAAATTAACAAAAACCAAAACAGCCAACAAGAACACAAAAAGCAATCTGTGCAACCTATAGACACAAACCAATGTCACAGCCATCAATGCAAATGAGAAGCACAGGTGCAACCGGAAAGAATATTTCTTGATACAATAAGTTACCAGAGGCGCGAAAAGAAAAACTTGCAAGGAGAATAACACAATAGCAAAAACATGAAGCCTTGAAGGAAGGCGAGAAGCAATCAAAAGTGAAGCCACAACAGAAGCATTTAAAGAGATATTGCTTGTAAAGGTTGGATTTTCAACAGCCCCAGGAAATTTTACAGTGAATCCTGAGTAGTTATGCAGGAAGAGATGGAGTACAACAAGTGAAGCTGTTAGTGCCCATATGGAATCTGAGCTTATGGACCTGGTGAGTGTGTGGTAGATAGGAGACAATACATATAAACCAGTTATGAAAAAGGAGATTTTAAGAACATAACTGAGAAGAAGATCGAAGGAAAGCCTTTCTATTGTTAGAAGAAGAATAAAGAAACCAGACCCAAGAAGGCTTACATCAAGAAGTAAGAGAGATTTTTCACTAAATGTAGATCTAAGAGTATATGTCCAAACCAAGACCACAAGAGCAACAATGCATAAATACTCAGAGATAGAAACTGAATCCAGCATCACCTTTAGCATATCACGTCTAACAACACTAGCATTCATAACCATTGCTTCAAGAAAAGACTCATCAGTGTGATTGTCATCAAACCCAGGTTGCATCCCTCCATAGGCAATTTTTTTCCATTTGCGAAGAGCTGGAGAAGAGATTTCGCTAACAGTGGCCTGCATTTGAAGCACACAAACTCACAACACCTGTACACTGTTACCTTCAAGATTGTCAGCAACAACGCAAGTTTATAATCCCTTATGTACTTCCAGTTCTGATAGCATTCTTCCAACGCGTATGCAGTTCATAGACAACATATCACTGATAGAAGAATGTCTCGTCCAGTTGGGATCACCTCGAAGTTGCGGAATCCTATTCCAAGTGAACTGCTATTAGGGTCCATATCCTTCAAGAGCTTAAATGAAATCCAAATTTTTATTTGAAGAGATATTTGAAAGGACAAACAAAATAAGAGTACTCCATATTGCGTGAAATTGTTGGAAATTCAAAAACAAGACACAATAAAGTCCTGCAGCTTATCCCTTGAAGAAAATAAACAAATCAACAGGTCTTGAAAACAATGAATTCCTCAAAACCTAATTCGTGACACAGACTAATCCAATGTAACCCTGACTACCAGATTCAAATAAGCACCTATTGAAGTACTGATAAAACTGTAACAGAATAGTCAACAAACCTCATTGCAACATGCAAATAAGAATATAAACAACCAAATGCACCACAACATAAAAAATGTTCCCAAATACAAAGAAAGGCACACACAAGAGGATCTATGTGTGACAATGAATCAGAATTACTAAAATCTGATCGGTGACAAAATGAAACAAATAACTCCAACCAAACAAGGCACACTTACCAAACTTAAATATGACCAACAACAGCCATATGGTTTCAGGTATCCAAATCCTGAAAAGGGATTCGGCTCTATAAACAGCTGTGCTCTGAAAATCATAGCTCATGGCCATTCTGTCTGTAACATTACAGAACGAAATTTGACCAAATCACCCACTTATGGACTTGAACAGTGTCTAAAACTTTCAAATACCAGAAAAGAACCAAGTGCCTTTATTTCACAACCCTAAGAGAATATTCAGATTTGTTGTTGAAAAAAAGATGGATCTACATACTTCATCTTTGCACAGATACTAAGCAATTAAGGCATTGTTTTAATATATTGGAAGACATCTTTTCCATTCCTACATTTCAATTTTGTCTTCTAGCCTACTTTTATTTTCCAGTGTTGGACCCCTGTTCAAAGTCATCTCTCCACACGGGGAAGTAAGTCTAAGGGCAGTGGTCCCAGGGGGTGTACACAGCGGTGGGATATTTAAAGTTTTAAACCCCTAACCTACATCTTGTTAAGGTCCTGATCAAGTGGCTCAGTTACCACTAAACTAACCCATTGGGGTTTTGGCTTTTTTTCCCAGTTTAGCATAAAAGGAATCACATGGCCGGCTCAACAGTATATTCAAAAAAGCATGGAGCCCCAAATTTTAGAGTTCAATAATGAGATATAGATCAATGATTAAAACTCATTCTAATTTAGCTTAACAAAAAAACTCCTGAAACTCTAATCATATGATTTCAATTTCAGAAAAACAAAAAGAATTAAGATTCACAGAGACTGCCATACAGAGAGAGAGAGAGAGAGAGAGAGAGAGAGAGAGAGAACCTGGGATGCGTGTGGCTTCGAAGAGAAGGCCGCGAGAGTCTCTGATACTCGAAGAGAAGGAGGCGCTAGGGATCAATCGACTGAGAAGAAGAAGAAGAAGAAGAAGAAGAAGAAGAAGAAGAAGAAGAAGAAGAAGAAGAAGAAGAAAGAGGCGAGAGTCTCCAACACCCGAAGAGGAGAACGCGCTAGGAGTTTTAGGATTTTTGTGCACACATTAACATGTATATATTTTTTTTGGAATGCAAAAATTTTATGAATATTTTGTATTTTTACCAGAAAATAAAAATTTTATGGGCATTTTTATAAAAAAAAATAATTTTTTTTATTAGTCGGCCAATTTTTACGAAAATCGATCAATCAGGTTGGGTAGGGTTAAAATTGGTCGGGTATGAAAAATTTGAACACCTCTACTTGAAAGATTCAGTTAATAAAATAAAATTTAAAATTTAGATCCAAAAGTATAGTCCACATCACACATATAAATTATCTCTCTTCTATAAATAAAAATAAATCAAACACATTTTTTATTTTTCTCAAACTTGATTTTATCCCTATTTAAATATAAAAACACAAACTAATTAAATTGTTTATTTTCATAAATGATCTATAATAAAAAATAATTAATATCAAAAAAAGATCAATAAAGTTATTATCGGAAAAAATAAAATAGTAGTGGATATTGCATACACAAACAAGTTAAGGATCATAAAAGAAATAGTAAGATAATTCAATAATAAAGAATTATAAATGTACACTGATAGTCGATCCACCCTTTATTTTTTCCCGAATTCATCCCCCAGCCTGGCATCCTCTCTCTCACTCTCACTCTCACTCTCATCATCAGATCTCTTTTTTCTTCTCTCTCATCATCTTCTTCTTCTTCTTCTTCTTCTTCATCTTTCTTCACCAGCAGAGAATGTATACATATTTAAGTCACTTTTGTTTATTACAAAGTTAATGTTTCTTTTTTGAACTTCCTAGTTAATGTTGTTTTGATTAGAAAAATTAATAATTTCATTTAAGTAGGTAAAATTGATTACAATCACAAAATAGTAAAGTTATAGACTCGGATGGAGGAGAGTTGACCTAACTCGAAGATAGAGAGCAAGACATCACAGATGCTGCTACCCAATGAACTGTCCTATTAATCACTTTTACCTTGTATAAAAACCTTAGATTAAGGAGAACTAGCAAATTGTCTGATATCCTCAACAAATGCACTGAGAAATGAGTTTGATTACTTCAGTATTATTACTCTCAATACTAGCATACCGTAGCTGTAGCTGTAAAGTATGTGCAAGAGACAAGCTTGTCTGACTGTAGCAGCTTCTGAATACTTGATACCGAATGGATTTTTTTGCAATTCCGTGCAGGATCTTTTCATTAACATCCCTTAGTATGACTCCTACATCAGCTTTTCCATCTTTGACAGCTCCATTGCAACTCGGTTTGACACCTTGTTGTATTTGTGTAACATGAGATTCCCTTTGATTTAACTTAATTGAGAAATTTCTCTGTGATCTCTTTTCAATTGAAACTACCTCACTCTACGAATTCTGTGCTCTTAAGATTGTGGCAAGGGCATTGGGCTCTTCTTGAGTAAAAACCTGCTGGTTCCTAACCTTCCAAATGGTTCAAACAACATCAAATTATTAGTGGATTCTATCGATTGAATGTATCCTACTAGTCGAGTTTTTATCAAACCAGAGTGATTGGGAAAATGACTATTTTAAAAATATTTTTCAAACTTAAGCAATTTTAAAAACATTAGTCCAACCGACGGCTTTAACTTAAACACATTAATTAGACTAAAGGTTTTAAGTTAAAAACGTCATTCAAACTGATTTTTTAACGATTTAAATTGGAGCAGTTTCTCTTCTTCCCCTATTTCTGTCTTTCCCAACATTTTCCCCCCAACCCAAACTCTAACCTGCTATCCAACACTCCTCCACCAAATCCACCACAATCAAATTGCAAATCCACGGTCAAAATCAAATGCCCAATTCATTACTACACATTCAATTCCCCTCATTAAAACTAATTCAACCCTCTTTACCGAAATATATACTTGTTTTTTGCACACCCACACATACCTTTTATGAAGAATGTCAGACAATAAGATTGTGAACCCATGGTCAAAATCAAAGTCCCAATCCATCACTACACTTAACACATGATTCACCTCATTCAAACCTGTTCATCAATTCAACCCACCTTATTAAAGTATATATTTATAAACATTACACATACTCATATCCCACCCCGGGACTTCCAAGAGAGCATGGTGGGTTCTGGGGAGGGGCATTTTTCAGGGGATTAGCCTTAGACAAGGAGAAGATAGGAGATTTCTTGGAGGGGAGGGGTCTTGAGAACTACAAAAGCCCTGACAGTATGGGATCGTCTGAAGCATAGTCAAAAGTCACACCACTCAGCAAGTGCTCTTTGGCCTGCATCGTGGCCTTGGCCATCACAATCTTTTCTTCAAGCACTCCTAGCTTAGCCTGAAGCACCGCAATCTCTTGCCTAAGTTTTTCTGCCTCAAGGTCTCCATTTTCCATCTCAACCTTGGCAAGGTACCTCACCCTGAGGCCAAGCAACAAAGCAAAACGTTCCACAATCCAAGGGAGCTCAATACGAGCTTCCTTTAAGTCTTCTATGTAAGAAAGGAATCTTTCATGAAGAGCATTGCTCCATGCTCGAACAGGGATGGTATCAGCAGTGTAGAGGACAAGGGCCAGAGTCCCCAAATGCCCAGCCTGCACCAGGGGGCTTCGTGAGTTAAAAGTGAGCAAGGCTGTCAGGGTACCGCTCCACTAGCCAGTTCAAGTATGCAACACATCTCCGCTGTACCGTGAAGCTGAGCCATTGTACCAAGTCTGACCCATGCCCAGGACCATCATAGGGTACCTCATCTGGAATTTGAACCTCAGGAATCCCTTGGATCGAAAAGGACATAGTCTCAACCGCTTTAGCTTTCCCAATGGCAGCCTCAACATTTGCAGCTGCCTCACCATCTTTCTTGGAACGGGGAACCTTTGCACTCCCAGCCACCTGCTTGTCCTTTAATTTTTGGACCATTTTATTATAATTTGTAGTGGGTCCGTGTCAATATCACGGAAAAAATGTATTTAATGTGTTATGAATGTTAAACATTAATCCAACTTATCATTATGCGTATTTATCAATCATATTAATTTTAGAGTCATGGTAAATTCATATCGTGTTTGTTTTAACCGTTAAGGGTCAAATTGACACCCCTAATTATTTCATCCCAATTTCATTTTAAGTCCTTAAGTTTTTAATATCAATTGTGTCCTTCAAATTTTGTAATGGTTCGAATCAATCCAATCTAATTAGAAGTTGCAAACTTGAAATCGAATTTCATGTGGTAGCGAATCTTTTAATAATTTCTTTTACAAAAATCATTAATTGGATTGAATAAAATTTTGTTAAAAATCTAAGAATAAAAACAAAAAATCGAAGTCAAGATTGGTGAAAATTTTAGTATGATTCCACTCTTACCTAAAAGGTTTTTTTTTAAAAAAAAAAATTAATGCAAGCCAAAAAATTGTTTTGAATAAATTCTATTTACACTTGCGATGTTTGTAAAAGAAACAGAAGTATCCTATGACATTTTAAATAGTTTTTTTTTTTATGAACATATACAAGAATACATGCATACTTTAAACCATAATTTTAAAACCCGGCCCAGAGATCAACCCGACAAAGAGACCGGGTCACCGGTTCAACCATTGGGTTACTGGTCGGACCGGTTATTTAATAAAAAAATTAAAAATAAATATTAATAATAAAAATATCGTAAGTATAAAAATAACCATGTTTAATGTATATCAGATCAAATAAAAGCCCAAAAAATCAGACCAATTTTTTTTTCAAATGCCAAATTGAAAATTCAGAATCACAATATACCCAGTATATCAACAATCAATTTGAATGATTCAATATCAAATTTCTAAATCTGATAAATCCGCCGATTAAAAAAATCACAACCACATCCTACAACAACATAAACGAAAAATAACAAAAAATAATGGAACAAAAAATCAAAGGTTGTTCACCAAAACCAAAACTCTTCAGATTCTTCACTAAAACCAATTGTTGTATACTTGGGTTTTATAGATTTTACAGAGAATGAGGGACTGTGTGCTGTGTTGTGTCATCGATGGAGCATTATCAAAGATTAGCCGATTGGAGCATTATCAAAGATTCAATGTATTTAACACAGAGAATGAGGGGCATTATCAAAGATTCAATGTATAAAAATCAAAAATCAAATATAGTAGATTAGCCGATTAGGACATATTCTGTCAACTGTGTACATGTTAGAGAGTAGAGAGAGAGAGAGTATAGTGTACCTACTGCTATCAATGGTCATCGATGCTTCGTTGGGAAGGAGCTTTGAAGCCTTCTTCCCTTGCTTGCTCACAGCGTTAGAGACACAAAGAGAGAATTGAGATTGAAACTTGAGATGCATTATCAAAGATTCAATGTATAAAAATCAAAAATCAAAAATAAAAAATCAAATATAGTAGATTAGCCGATTAGGACATATTCTATCAACTGTGTACATGTTAGAGAGTAGAGAGAGAGAGTATAGTGTACCTACTGCTATCAATGGTCATCGATGCTTCGTTGGGAAGGAGCTTTGAAGCCTTCTTCCCTTGCTTGCTCACAGCGTCAGAGACACAAAGAGAGAATTGAGATTAAAACTTGAGATGAGAGGCTGAATCTGAAAGTCTGAAACTTAAAGAGAAAAAGACTGGGCTAGCTGCTGAGAGCTTGAGAAAGTCGTCGACTACTCCACTGTTGCGAAGAGGTAGAGGCAGAGGCTGGTCTTCGTCGTTCGACTTTGATCGACTTGTTGGAGTCCAGGAGGCAGAGGCGAAGACGAGAGGCAGTCGTTAACGAGGCAGAGGCGAAGACGAAAGCAACTTAGGGCAAAATGCCAAAAAGGGCAAAAACTTAGCTATTTATAGTAAATTAGATGAACCAACCGATTTGGTTAAACTCGCTCGGATTGACCGATTCAGCGGTTTTTTATCCGATTTAGTGGGTTTATTCCTGGTCTGATGCACAAACAGTCTGATTGTTGAACCGGCCCTGTTTAGGCACCGGTTCACCAGGTCAACTCGTTGGGCCGGACCGGGTTTTAAAACACTGCTTTAAACATACTTCATCCAACAACATATTGTAATCGCAAAAATCAAGAAAACTAACAAACCCAAGTCCAAATACTACCTCTAAAAAAGCCTAACTTTTGAAAGAGTGTATGATAAAATGAGATATACTTTGAATTTCCTAGCTATTTCAAACTTGAAATTAATTGCATGCATCTGAGTTTTTCGTTGCAATCGAGTCTAAAAGACGCATGGTTAACATCAATATGTTCACAATCTGATAGAAAGTCGGTGCTTAAACAAATTTTCCTTATCTTTCAGTTGTTAGGAACACAACACAAGAAGGGTCCCCTGTAACTGGTAAGGAATGTGGATTTCAATGGTTAAGTTTCTATGCTCTCTATGCAGTAACCACTGACTTCTTGACAAAAGGGGGAAGGAGGAAGCAAAAACCACAAGCTATTACAGAAAACAAGTTCATCAATTGTAGAATACAAATAAAACAGTAGAGAGCTTCTCAGGAATCAAATTACAACACCACTCGGTTCTTTTATGTACATTCTAATTCTGTATTTAACAGAGATTCAAACCTTTCCGCACCTCAATCTTGGAGCAGACTACCCTCCCTAACCAACATATCCGGAGTTTGGAAAACAGATTAAAATTGTGAGGCACCCATGCATAACTCCACACACCATTTTTAAGGGCCATCTTCAAGGGCTGAATTGTTGTCAACCATACACAAAAAGGGGGGTGTCACGCAAAGTTATGAATTAGAACAATTAAGCTTTATACATATAAACACACTTGCATATGAGACACACAGAGACTTACTGCTCAAAATAAATCCCTGAAGCAAACTCTGGGCTCTCTCAGCTTGTTCCGGGGTACCTGATATTTGCATGACCTTCTCGGTGATCTCTGGTCTATCATCAATCAGTTTAACATTGGCCCCAGACAACTGTTTGCATTATGACAAAAGTCAAAAGACATTGTCTCAGCTAGATGATATGAATGAAAGAAATTTTCCAGGATAGAGATTCACCTCACTAATCTGAACAAGCTTGTTTTTTGATTTTGTTATGAGTTTGGGCACTGCATGCTGTGGTATGACAACTTCAAGAGTACTCCTAGTGACTAGAGGGACGGGGATACTAGCAAAAAGAAAGTCAAGTTACACAGTCAGTAGATATGGCAATGTGATTAACAAGGCGTTCAACAACTAAACAAAGATTCTCTACCGATTCATTCCACTTGGCACAGGTTCACGGCGCTCAATTTCAGTCTGTTTCACTTCTTCGCTGCCAGATCCTCCCAAGTCCTACAAAACAAGAAAAAGTGAGGCTTCTCTTCAATGACAGTAATGGGGACACAAATTTTTAATCGACTTACCTTTGCTGGAAGTGATATTGCTATGGCCTGCATATTCGAATGGATTGCAGTGGGATGATCAATCCCAGAGTAAATTTGTCGAGATGGAGTTATGTTAGCACCAGAAGCTGCCTCCAATCCCAATGCACTCCCAACGGGGCTAGATGAAGACATAGGAGGTGGGGTCGTATCCTTTTGAAAGAACTCCCGATATAAGAAACTTCGAAGTCTTGAAGTCACTTCAACAAGAGCCTCTCGAGCTGCTTTGATCTCCCCTACAATCTGTGGATATGAAAAGCTGCTAGTTAGATGCAAGGACTGGAGCTGGTTCTGTCCATTAGGCCATTGTTTGGTGACTTCTAGGTTTGTGGATCCTTTAGTTATCATTGTCAGTAACATTTCAATCAACATACGCTCGAAATGTGGGGATCCTCAAATCCACAAAACACCGAGGAGATACAAACACACTAAGGAGGACAAAAGAATCAATTGTTAACCAATAGAAACGTGTCTACTGTACATCAGCAACATGGTGCACGCGAAAGGACAACCAATTCTTTGCAGCTCAATTGTGTACTTCTTAGAGTAGAAAATCATACCATATATCAAATATGACAACTTTTTGATCCACTAAATAAGTACCTTAGGAAGTTAACCTAGAGCTTCATGCATCAAACAAATATGGAACTTCTAAGCATTTATAGGTTCATTTATCAACAAACCTGTACAAGCTCATCAGTTCCTGCTGCACAAATTGGAAGTTCTTCCCTGGGCAGGATCTGTATGTTTGCACCAGTTAATTTTCTCATCTCAAGTAACAACCCATCTAAGCAGCTAAGTTCACCAGATGGCACAAGTAAACGAGTGGTAATAATATTTTCTTTTTCTGGAACAAGATCAACAATGCGAGTTTGAATATGCAACAAAGCTTCTTGAGCCGGAAACAGTTCATCATCAGGGCCCTGTTAAATTACGTAAGCCAGAAACTTTGTCACTACTGTTAAATCATTGAGAAAAAAACAGAAAAAAGGATCACTGAAGAAGACCAACAGCTAGAACATGTGCTAATCTTACTGACAACACATGTAACATTTTCTAACTTAACGTACAAAGCTGAAATAAATGTAAGAGCACAAAATACTGGAAGAGTGAAGTTGAGGCCAAATTTTCTGAAACCACAAAGCCATAAAACATAAATCCCTAGCAATTGGAGTTGACTTCATATAAGCTGGATATATATAGAGAGACAACTAGATAGATAGAATATAGATATGCAGAAAGACCAATAGAGCAAAAGAGAAAGCAAGTACCTCCTCAGAGGAAATGATAATTATTTGTTCATTTGAGCCAGCCACATGATCAGCAAGCTTAACATCCACACCAATTTCATTATTCAACAATTCTATAATCCCATCCGACTCCCCAACCACGCAATCAACTTTATCGGTTGGGCAAAGTATGCGAAATACAAGGTCCTCAACAGATAATGACTGTATACTGTCAGTGACAGGAACTCCAGATTCAATTGTATAACTAGAGGCACGAGAAAAATGATTGCTTCTGGGACTGGTCAAACTGGAAGATAACCGTGAGCCAAAAGTAGCCCCGTCCATAGGCGTTCTGCGTGGTGTATTATTCACATGAGGTATAAAATCCTCATCAGCAGGAAAGAACCGTTGACCATGCAACTGACTACGATCGCGATGCTGGCTCTCCCTTAGCCGTGAGGAAATAATTGCTATAGCATTCTTCACAGCATTCATATCACCTACAATCTGAGAGAGAGAACTTTACTATATCACCCATCATTTAACATCAAAACTTATTTCTTTCATTAGCAAAGGATCAAAAGCAATATTCACACCACTTTTTCATCGATAACAAACATACTTTCTACAAGTTAACTTAGACTAGTACCAAGAAATGTTCTTGATGAACATGAATGATAAATATTACCCCTTAAATTAGTCACGCCTACAACCAAGGAAATAAATATAATTTAGTCCCAAAAAGTGATGCATAACTGAATCAAAAAATTCTGGGCCATTACCATATTTATATATTCAGTCTTTAATTAGTCGATACATCCTGTGGCGCCTAAAGTACTTAAATTATAGTTGTTTCATATATTTGGTGTCCTCATCATGTTAATGTTCTGCTTTTCAAGATTTCCCACATCAGCATATAAATGTCTGGTGGTGTCATATGTATGCAGCAAGTTCATCTACATGCTAATTTGAGCCCCAATATGAAATCTCATTGATGTGAAATTTCTTAGAGCTGGAATGAGTGAATCTTTCTTGATTCATCTGTGTTTCTGATTAATATTGCTGTCAGTGCCCCCAGCTCACTTATACGACGCACCTCAATACTCTACTGCAAATTATTGTTCCTTAAAAAAACTGTTAAAACTCATCACCACAATATAGGCTAGCCTTGAAGTGCAAGAGCCAGTTTTGCAATCATCTTTAAAAGTTAAAACCAATATCAACCTAGATTGTACCAGAGCTGAATGGTGTCACCCGGAATGCTAATAAAACTTAAATCTAAAATTCTTAAATTTGCAAGGAAAAAGGCTTTTAACGTCAAAGTTGAAATGACCAAAACCTGAACAATTTCCTCCGACATCTGAACACACCGAGGCAAATTATGATCCCTAGGTAGAATCCTGATATGGGTCTTTGTTTCAATCCTCATTTGCTCAATAATCTTCCCTCCTTTCCCCAACAAACACCCCACATGCATTCTTGACACCACCAGTCTCGTCACCACCCGATTCGCCCCTCCCCGAGGCCCATAATCCTCGTCATCATCGCCGGCATTAATACCAAAGCCGCCATTGGTGTAGCCACCACCACCATCACTCTCAAGTATCCTCTCATGAATCAAAAACAACGCCTCCTGTGCCGGAGAAAAAGCCGGCATTCGACCCTCCGGGTCTCTCCTCCTTGTATCGGAAATCTCGATGATTCGCTCTTCATCACCTGGAACCAACTCGTGTACATTGATCCAAGCTCCAGTGTGTTGTCTAATGGTCTTAATTATACTTCCCGACTTCCCAATCACACCACCGGCTTTAATGTCGTGGCACAGGATTCGATAACTGGTAGTCACCATAAGCGAAGGGTCTTGGATTTTCCGTGCACCACCTCCGGCGGAGCGGCGGTGGCTGGGAGAGTAGTGATGGTTTCCATGGTTATTGTACCGTGGTTTCGTCCTCGGCAGGGTTTCAGAATCGTAGTCTTGGTCGTAGTAGTACCTTTTAGATCTTGATCTGTCCATGTGTCTCTGATCAAAATTTCAAATCTAAAGTAGCTAATCGGAAAATTGTCTACACGGATCCAAATTCAGGCGTTAGTATACTCAAATCTGAGGTTCAAAGTTTCCCATGAGTTCATAGGTCCTTAGGAAATTGTAATGATTGTTGTCTCTGATATTTGGAGTTCTTTCCTTTTTGTTTTTCGACTGTTTCTCGAGAAAATTCAAACCCTAGAGAACAATGGAAGTGAGCTCAGCAGAAACAGGTTCAGTCCGTGGAGATGCGTAGAGTACCACTTCAGCTAGATTGCTGCTCTCTCTCTCTCTCCTAGTCTCATTTTGTGCTACTATACACATTTGGTAGGTGATGTGCTCGATCTAACACAGATCTGCTCGAAGTCTCGCTCGATCTCGCAGCTCACTTGATCTAAATATAATACTTGCTCGATCTCACTGCTGGCTGTGAGAGAGAAAGAAAGAGAGAAAGAGAGAGGAGCAGAATAGGCTGAATAACAGAAGAGTGGAGGGCAAGGACTGGAGGCGCACAACAAAGCTTCAGGTTCAGGCCTGCAGCCTGTAGACAGTATATTTTTTTAAAATAATGGAATTAGATTAGGTTTAGGACAAAATAACTTTATATATATATTTTTGAGGCTATCATTTAAAAAAAAATCTGTTTAATTTTTAAAAAATAATTATTAATTTATTAAAAGTAATTATTAATTTATTATTATATTAATTTTATTTAAACAGATTATAAACGAGTTGACATATCTCATCCGAACACGATCTGTTTATTAAACGTGTTAAACGGGTTGACCCGTTTATCACCTAAATCCGTTAAGATCTCATCCAAACTCGTTTAATCTGTGGCAATTCGTGTCGGTTAATCGTGTCGTATTAAATTTTAACAGACCTAATTCACACGCAATAATTTTCAAAGTTCAAACGTCGTCGTCTGGTTTTCTTGCTGAATAAAACGGTTTGAGTTTGGTGGAGCTCCAGCTTTCTACCGAGGGGTATTAATGGAGCCAAGTTTTGTGAGTTTGAGTCCGAGTCTAACAAATTTGTTTTAATGAACTTAAAAAATGATTCAAACTCGACTCGTTTAGAACTCAAGATTAGTCTGAGATGAATCTAAGTCAAGCTTGAGTAGGTCGATTATTTAACATATAAACAAGTCAAATTTTGCAAGCTTAAGTCAAATCTTTTAACCTGATTTTTTTAAACGAATTGAAAAAATTATTCAAATTCAGCTCATTTAAAATACGAGTCGAAATCAAGTTAAATTTTATTTGAATCGAGCCCGAGTATTTCGTCCCCATTAACATCCCTATTTTCGTATCTACCAATTAAATTTAATTTCATTATAATCTCTCCTGTTTGAAGCGAGATTTGTCAAATATATATATTTTTTAATTTTTTTTGGGTAAGTGATGTCACTTTTATTCAATCAGATTTCTCCCTCATTAATGATAAAGAATTTAACCGAAAGAAGATTATAATCTTGACAATGTAGAAAGATGTTACTACTGAAGAACAACCATTGATATAAACAAGTACTATCATCAACAAATAGAGACACACAACTCAACCATGCCTAATAGGCTAATATGAAATTTTCACACCCCAAAATACGAAGTCTTCTATTGATGAGAACAAAATATTGTATATTTGAAGGCTGAGTTAGCCGATTTTATGAATATTTTTGAAATTTCGATGTTGCATGTTTTTATAGCATAAATCATTGATTTTAGGACCTTAATCTATAATGGATGTGTGGTAAAGACATGGACACAATACATAAAAATTTGGAGGCTTAAAAGTGAAGAAATCAAGGAGGTATTGGAGCTTGGGAACAAAGGCACCAGAAGCCACATCATTTGGAAGAAGAGATTTGATTTTTCTCCATTTTGACCATGATCCACTTCGAATATGAAAAAGTGCAAAACATGAAAGTTGTAGATCTGGATGTTTTCTGTATTGTGTCAAAATTTCAGCCCAATCCAACGATTGGATCAAAAGTTATGACTATTCTACTAGAACTGGTCCAGAGCAGATAACCATATCGGTAGGGCATACCGGTAAGGTACTGTTCTGGAACTGCATATCGGTACCCCGAACACCAGTAGCTTAACCCTGTCGGTATTGCATACTGGTACGCTCCCAAAACATGCCCAGACGCCTCCAAATCACTTCCCACTTGCATGAGGGTCCCACCAATGATTCTCCCACTTGTCCCAACATTTCCTTACACATCTACATACCTCATATATCATGTTTGAAGACTTTGGAGGCTTGACATTCAATGAAGAGAGGAAAGAAGTGGGCTGCCATGTGGGTTGTGGGTTGCTGAGTAGGCTGTCCTAGCCTATCAAGACTTTTCCATTCAGTCTCCTATTGATGGGAAGCCTGCACACTTGCTAAAGGAACCACCTTGCACAAAAATTGAAAGCATACACTCCATTATATTTAACATTGAAGAGCAACTGAAAGGGTGGCTAGCTAAGCTTAGTTTTAGCTCAATGTAGAAGAAGATGAATAGTATCAGAAGTTAATATTTTTGCATTTTCTTCATTCCATTGTCTTGTAATCTCTTGTAAGGATATTCTAATCTTTGTTTAACATCTTTAATGTTATTTATTGCAAGTTCATTTCAAGTTTAATCATTTACTCTAGCTTTTGCCATTGCTGCATTTAAGATCTTCATTTCAAGCTTAAAATGGGTATTGAATATTTTTCTTCTTAGTTTATATTTTCTTGCATTTAGTTAAGTTTCATGCTTCATTTCTTCATTATGTCCATTTATATTATACTTGTCTTTCATTTTATCATGAGTAGCTAGATTTTAAGTTGGATAATCCAAGGGAGACCTCCCTTTGAGAATTTTATTTCAACTCTTTTTCTTTCCTTTCTCGGTGTACGGGTGTTCGGTTTGACTGGATTGAGAGTGGATGTGGTGGTGAGTCTTTGATATTCCGTAGGCCTAGTCACGGTTTATGCTTGGATCCTCACCATTTCATCCCTAGCTCCCCACGAATCAATCATTCATCTATAAACCCTCGGATGAAGGTTTCAAGTTGATTGGACATTCTCATTGGAGTGACCTCTTGGATTGGTCAACACTT
>CM042200.1:411006-423158 GCA_023539305.1 Ilex asprella | reverse complement strand
AGAGAGAGTTTTGAATTTGATATATATAGAGAGCTTTCACTTTGATATATATATATATATAAAGAGAGAGAGAAAGAAAAAGATTTAAATTTGAATTTTAAATTTATGATAAAGATTTTATTGAGATATTTTAATTGACATTGAATTAAAAGATAACAATTTTCAAAATAGGAAATTAATTTAACTTCCTTTCAAGGAAGGGTATTTTTGAGATAAAAAAAAATAATGGACTTAAGTCATTACATATAATTTTAAACATAGACTTAGTCCATTATAAGTTTCTTTACAGGACTTATATTCAAACAAGTATATGTAAATGGACTCACTTCCAATTTTCACAAAATTAAATTGATCTGGGCCCAAAAGTCCACTCATAAGTCTCACACAATCATATTTAATAATATAACAAGTTTTGAATAATCACATTACATACAAAAGGCTACTAAACTCTCTTTCTCTCTCGGGCCAAAAGACAACATTAATCACCTAATAAGTTTGTTACAAGGAACAAACAATAGACACGAGTTTAGGTGCAAGTTTGTTAAATAAACAAGTAGTGGATCCTAAAGAATTGGAAGTCTCATGCCAATGTTACTAGGATCGTGGATCGATTTGGTACGTGTACTTCTTCCAATAAGTGGTACGATAGGGGTAAACTTAGTTGGTACGCTATTTTGGAGCATGATTCGTTTTGTAACTTCCAAATAGAATAATAGATGCATATATAATAATACAAATAGTTAATAAATATTTATTTTATATTTCTAATAAAAGTTGCCAAAATATGAGTTTAAAGAACACCAAAATAAAGAAATAACAAGTTAGAATTATGATTTAAGGTTGGGGTATGATATGAGATTACTTAGATAATAAATTAATCTGCGGTTTGAGTTAGAAGTTGGGGTTGCAACTTTGAGCGATCTAGATCACAAATCCACACCATTTCGAGTCGTGTGACCCCGGTTCGTGGAACACCAAGGGTATCTACAATCCCGGTATTTATGTCCCATACATCTAATTAAGTGTATCATATATATATAGTAGACCAAGCTATTTCTTCAATAAAAAATACGTTTGAAAATTTTCAAAGATTATTTTTTATTTTCTATTTAATTCAAAAAACAAATAGAATGTTTTTTGAATTAATATTTCATCGGGTAAGAAAAACTACAGAAGCTTCTCTTCATTTGTTTGTCTCTCAATTTAAAAAGTTGAAACAACGGTAAAATTTGATCTCCTCGATCATAGCTAGATATTCTTTTATTTTCATTATCTTCTAAAAAGTTGTTTGTTCAACAGTCTCTCAACTTTGTAATCTCTCATCTATATCCGTCTTTGTCCAACCCACAAGATGAACATTCTACCTTTGATTTTCAACCCTATTCAATGCTCAAATTGTAGTTTTTGAAATTTTAGCTATACCTTTTGAGTTTTATGTTTTTCATAACATTTCTATTTGCATATACTATGATTGTTTAATTATTGTTTTCAAGCATTTTGTATTGTTATATGTTTTTTGTCTCATTTTTTTAGTATAAAGATTAGATTATTTTTCAAATGTATGCATTGCTTTTAGCTCATTGTTGCCATCACCTATTATAGCTATTTCCACAAAAAATATTTTCAAAACTCAAATCAATAAAATTCTACTTGATATCGACTATATCATAAGAAAAATTAAGCGAATTAGTCAAACTATCAAGTGGAAAAATCCTAAATACAAAAATTTCATTAGTAATTTTATAACCTAAAAAGCAAAGAGAATAAAAGTTGAATAAAAATAAAAATTAAAATTAAAATATAAAGGGTAAAAATCATAGTTGGTCCTGAACTTTGCCTTTAGTTTCAATTTGGTCCATCAACTTTCAATTTCGTATTAATTAAGTCCTTCCATCAATTTTTTATGTTAGATCAACTAGAGATTAGCTCAATTTGATCCATTGCACGGTTGATCTAATGAGAGAAATAGATGGAATGACTTAATTGAGATAAAATTGATAGTTGATGGATTACATTGGCACAACTCAAAGTTTAGGACCAAATTAAAACCGCAGGCAAAGTTCAAGAATCAACTATAATTTTTACCCAAAAATAAAAGACATCACTTGAATTTATTACTTGAGGCTTCAAATTGTCTAATTAGGAGAAAGGACTTGGAAATCATTCTCTCCACATTTTCGCATATTTTATAATTTTGGCTTGTTTAATCACAAAACATGATTTCATCCAGTCAAATTCGCCTAAATTATCTATGTAACTACTCCCATCATGACGAGAAAATAAGCAAAATCTAAAAAATTATTATTGGCAATGTACCTAGTATTTTAAATCTAAAAAATTATTAGTTGAATTCAGTAATGGTAATTTTCCACAATGTCAAATCAGATAGAGTAGGATAGGAATTTAGAATCGCATGTTCCATAATATCACTCATGGATGAGGTGGGATGGGGATGGATTTCATGCTCACGAATATTAGCATGCATGTATGTGTGTATGCATTGCAGATAGATAGGTACATAGAGAGCGTGTGAAATTGAGTGTGTTTTGGTGAGATAGAGAATGGAGTACTTACATCTAACGACAAGGAGTCATCGTGGTCATAGTTGGAGATAGATTGACCTTCTGATTTAAGAATCTGGAGAAAGAATCGGTGTAGATATTGGAACAAGGAGAAAGTAATGAATGGACTATGCGCAGGAAAGAGGTGAAGCCACTCCTGAAAAACTGGTCGGAGAGCGCAGACTCTCTCTCTCTCTCTCTCGGGATCCAATGGGCGTTGGGGTATACAGTTGGATTTGCAAGTCAACTGAAAGAAGAGGGCAAACTGAGGAAATAAAATGATATATGAGTACGACTCTGTGTGAGCAGTTTCTATTCTTGTACATTGTGGAGACATGCAGGGGTCTCTGGAAAAATGACGATGGCAAAAAAAAGTGAGACGAAAGCGAATGTCCAAGATCACCCGGTAACTTTTGATCGGTGACATGAAGTTTTTTATCGTGCCTGTTATGCTTCTAGTTAGACTAATATAACATGTTAACCACCAAATTTAATGTAAACTTCAAAATTCAAACTTTCAATTTAAAGACTCAAACCTTCAATCTCAATACGAGAAATTCGATCAGTATTTCAGTGGTGGGATGGTAAATGAGACAATCGTTAACACGACACGAATGTCATACAAAATTAAAAGATTTAATTTTTTTTGAAATCACTCGTTTTGTAATAAATAAATATAATGTGACATAATTAATAAATAAATTGAATATTAATGAAATCAATAAAAAAATATACAAATATAACTCATTTGTATAATAATTATACACGATAATCTCAAGTTTTGACAATCACAATAAAAAACTTGATATACGAAATTATTACTTTTTGATGTGATTCATTCATGTACACGTTATTCACAGTGGGCTCTTAATCTTAAGAGAATAGTAGACTCAAGGTATTGATAATGATGACTTCTCATTGGCCATGGATCAACAGCCGGAACCATGGGAAGCAAATGTTAAAGCTGTGGGGGCTGCCCCCTCTTCCCCTCAATCTTCTTTGGCCTAATATGAACCCTATGGAAAATTGGATATTGTCAGCCAAGTAATTCATATAGCTAATTATTGAAATAATCACCATAGAATGGCTAAATAGACTAACATGCCTAAATTGGATTACCAGAGTAAGAATAACCAGTAGAATCAAAGGATGTGTGAAAACTCAAGACCCCAAGGTGGATGCTAGAAAACCATAGGGCTCACTTGACTGCATCATAGAACGCTCACCTTCCGAAGCACATGATTTATAAAATTTTCAGAATTTAATTTCTATAAACCAAAATGATGTGTATGTCCCCTGTTCACTACAATAACTGAATCTTACATCTAATCCTAGTTCTTTCGGACATCTTCAATTCTCAGTGTCAATGTTGAAATGGCAAAAGGGTTGTCTCCTACTGATAATGCATGCTCCTTCAACATATCCTTGCTTAGACATTTCCACATTAGTCCTCCACGCCATTTCTGCCATCTTCTTCAGCCAATTTCTTTTCTTTTTCTTGTTCCTCTGCACCAGACACAAATTCATACAAGTCAAGGAATTTCCAATGCGTTTGGATCAACATGATGTGCAGATACACAGACAGTAACAAAAGCTATCACATTATAACATCCTATCAAGTAAATTACCTCGGACATCCTATCAAGTAAATTGCCTCCCAAGGCTAGCTAAAAAGATAAACACCATACTAGCTGTGGAAGAACTACAATACGAATTACGGGTAGGGCAACAAAAATTTGTGGTAGTTTCACAGGCAGGTGTAAGCAATAAATAGTGTAAGGGATGGTTAACACACCCAATGGACAATGCAAACCTGCATCCAAACATGAGAATTCAAAATCAACACTAGCCCAAGTTCTGCCGCAGCAGCAATTGCTATACAACTAGTTAAAGCAGCATTCTTTACAGAGATATAGAGACTCATAGTTTTGGAACTCTAGCCTGTATCACTATTCATATCATTTATCTAGATTTTGAAGGTATTAGAGTTTTATGTGCATGCCCATATTATTTATGAACAGAATTATGGCTGTGAATTTACTGCACTGAGAATCCAAGAATAACTATAAATACCAACTGGACCACATTCCGTTAAGAGTTGAGATCCTCTGGTTACTGTTTTAGTAAGCTTGGTGTTCATAATCCCATGTTCACAAAGGGGACTTGAGAATCATATGTGTTTTTCACTGGGATTTTGTCATTAAAGTTTCATAGAAAGCCAAATGCAATCCCATATGAGCTAGGATTTGGTAGCTCAATGCCAACTTACAGAGGCCAGTCTAAAACAAGCATTTCAAGGAAGTTGGCAACAAAATGCTTATGGAATTGGCAAAATCTGTATGAAATTAAGAGAAGCCAGGTAGGACAGCAAGAAAGTTGAAATACATGTCATAGTTCTAGGTTTAAGAAAGAAAGAAAGAGAAGGAAAGAATAGAGAGATTCTGAAAGGAGAGGAAAATTAGTCTCTCCTTCCTATCCTCCTCTGTCTTTATATTTGTAAGGTTATTAGGAAAAAATACAAAAATACCCATTATTCAAATTTGTAGGTATTCCAACACTCCCCCTCAAGTGCATAAATATTACACTTGCCTAACATGCTATTAAAAACCTTACTCAACACCCCTTTAGTCAAGACGTCACGCAGTTGTCCTCCGGTCTTCACAAAAGATGTGCAAATAAGACCAGAACTTAACTTTTCTTTAATGAAATGCCTATCCACTTCAACATGCTTGGTTAGATTGTATTGAACTGGGTAATGTGCAATATTGATGGCAACTTTTTTGACACAATAAAGTCTCATGGTGTCACCTGAATCAACCCCAAGCTCTATCAACGTAACCACAAAAGCTCACACACTCCATGTGTAATAGCTCTAAACTCAGCCTCAACATTGGATCTCGCAATAACTGAATGTTTCTTACTACGCCAAGCAACTAGGTTTTCCTCCAATAGATAGCTGACTGGATCAATCTGCATCTATATATAATTTCACTCTCAAATGGTTGTCTACAAAATAGTAGAGTTCTTACGTGCTAACTTGAAAACTTGAGATATTGCAGAATTCTAAAGACTGCCTCTAAATGAGAGGATTGTGGAGAGTGCATAAGCTGACTCACCACATTTGCAACATAAAGGCCATATCTGGTCGAGTATGCAAAAGATAGATCAACTTGCCCACAAGTCTCTAATACCTGCACGTATCAACCTTTTTATCGTCACTACTCTCTCCCATCCTATGTTTTGGGTCAATTGAAGTATCACAAGGCTTGCAACCAAACATTCTTGTCTCCTTCAACAAGTCTAAAACATACTTCCGCTGAGAAATAAGATTCTCTTGATTTTGCAACTTATATCCCAAAAAAATATTTCAAATCACCCAAGCCTTTTATCTCAAATTGCTTGGCCAAAGATACTTTCAAAGTTTCCACCTCTTCAGTAGCATCACAAGTTATGACAATATTATCTACATAAACTATAAGCATAGTAACTTCCCTTGTCTATGTCTCGTAAAGAAAGTGTAATCAACCTGACCCTGCATATACCATAATTCTGTATAGCTCTACTAAATCTCTTGAACCAAGTTCTATGAAATTGGTTCAAACCATAAAGGGTTAACTTCAACCTACAAACCATCCCTTCAAGAGATGGAAAACTAGGAAACTAGGATAAGCATCCATATACACTGTCCCTTCCAACTCACCATGAGGAAAGACATTTTTTACATCTAGTTGCTAAAGAGACCACCCCAAATTTGCTACTAAGGAGAGCAAAACTTTAATGGAATTTGTCTTGGCCACTAGTGCAAAGGATTCTTGATAATCAATGTCATATGTTTGAGGGAAACCTTTGGCCACCAATCTAGTTTTATACCTTTCTATTGATCCATCCGTCTTATGCTTCACATTAGATACTCATTTACATCCAATTGTTCTTTTTTCCTTTAGGAAGGGCTACTAGATTTCATGTATTATTCTAAAGAGCTCTCATCTCTTCTA
Organism: Ilex asprella; assembly: GCA_023539305.1. Taxonomy (NCBI): domain Eukaryota; kingdom Viridiplantae; phylum Streptophyta; class Magnoliopsida; order Aquifoliales; family Aquifoliaceae; genus Ilex; species Ilex asprella. The sequence continues at coordinate 416,602 of CM042200.1, read as the reverse complement.
CCACAGCTATCTTCGACTTACAGTTTGTCAAGGCGGCTCTCCAATCTTGTAGAACATATATAGAAGATATAGAAGAGATAGAAGTATGATATGAAGGTGAGAGTGACCATAGGACATCAAGTTTGAAATAGTATATTGAGTGCAAGATCAAACTCCCTTATGAACTACAATGGAAAGTCAACATCATCAAAAGAGGAAGGGATAGAACGAGCTATATGAGAATGAGAAGCACCCTTGGATGAAAGAGTTCAACTGGCTAAGGAATTTGAAATTAAAGACTTGGGTCCACTAAGGTCTAGGAAGCACGGATACTCCATAGGGGGTCGACGTGGCTCGAATACACGTGGGACACAGCCGAACATGTGTCCGACACTTTCACAAAACAATGAAAAAATATTTTTTATGGGCAAAAACGACTCAGATACGGGGTGATACGGCCAGGATACAGTCACATCCATGGATCGCTGTTGAAACAAAAAAAAAGGGAGAAGAAGATGATACAAACTTGAGATGTCATAGCCACAGATCTCATCTTTGACCAGGTATGTCTTCATATCTCTCTTTGACCTCTCTCTCTCAAATAAGATCTCTTTGCGTCGTTGGACGAAGATTTCTGTCTTCGAACTCTCTCTCTTAGATCAGATCTCCCTGTGTCGACGAGCGACAACTTGCTCCTGCGGCTACAACTTGTCAGTCTTGCCCTAGTTGCTGAAAAGCAACGCTTTTTCTTTCTTTCTTTCTTTTTTTTTCTTTTTTAGCCCTAACTTTTCAATTTTTTATTTTCTTTTTTTCTTTCCCTAGTTACTAAATTACAAATAACACCTTATTAATTGTCACCCACTACCCAATTTAATTTAGTCCACTATCCATAACACATTAGTCCACTAATCAAATTTAATATTAACTCATTTGTCAAATTATAAAATATTAGTTAATTATTGAATTTTATTATTAATATTACTATATATATATAAATTATATTATTTTAATTAACTGTATCCCCACCGTACCGGCGTCCTATATTTTGGAATTTTGTTGTATCCGATACAATACGGACACGAGTGTCCGTATCCGTGCTTCTTATACTAAGGTACTTCCTTGGAATTGAGGTTGCTAGATCAAGCAAAGACATCTTTATCTCCCAAAGAAAGTATGTTCTTGACCTTTTGGAAGAAGACATGGAGGTTGGGATGCAGACCTTAAGATTATCCTATTGAAGTTAATCATCAACTAAGTGGTGGTATGGGTAGGAAGTAGAAAATGAGAGACAACTAGGGAGATTAATATCTCTCTCAGACATTCCACTCAATATTGCTTATGCAGTGGGTGTTGTCAGTCAATTTATGCATGACCCTCGAACTCCTCATCTTGAAGAAGTCTATCTCATATTGAGGTATCTCAAGTCAGCTCTAAAAAAAATGATTATGTTCTCTAACAATGGTCGAAGTATCTTGAAGCTAGAAGTATTTAGTGATGGAGACTGGACAATGCAGACTGGGCAAGTTCAATGGATGATAGAAGGTCTACTTCAGGCTATTGCACCTTGACTGAAGAGAATCTTGTCACATGGAGAAGCAAAAAACAGGCAGTAGTGGCCAGGTCTAATGCAGAAGCTGAATATAGAGCAATGACCCATATAGTCTGTGAGCCCATGTGCCTTCAAACATTACTAGGAGAGGTGAGAATTTATGGTGATGGACCTATAAGACTATATTGTGATAACAAATATGCTATCAATATTGCTCATAATCCAGTTCAACATGACAAGACTAAACATGTTGAAATTGACGATACTTCAGTGAAGAAAAGTTGAACAAAGTCTTGATTTGCATTCCTTTTGTGAAGTTAGAGAATTAGTTAGCTGATGTTTTCCCAAATGGCCATCGTAGCAAGGTTTTTCAACCCATTGTGTGCAAGTTGAGTATGAGGGATCCAATTTGAGAAGGACTGTTACCTTATATGCTGTTTCTAGAATAAGGATATTTTAGTACTTTGCATCTATATATATATAAAAGTTGTGTTTGTGTAACCTAACACACCGCCTATTCTAACAATTTCTTCTTCTTCTATCCTTCTCTCTCTCCCAAAACCCTAACGACTTCACAACTTAGCTGTTAAGCATACTAAACCACAATGCAAGATGAAAACAAAACATTTGCCAATTAAAATCACGTACCCATAAGTTGAAACATTGCCTTCTGTGTGCGCTTTTCAAGCTTATCAAGTTTTTTCTGTACATCCCTCCGAAGATCCCAATTTGGTTTTTTAGGGGCAATGTTAAGAAATGGGTCCTGAAAAAGTTTCCAAAGCATATGATGAATGAGAACAAAAAAGTATAAAACAACAAATCAAGAGGAAGAAACAGTGGAAAACATAAAGCACCTCTTTCTTCTCCTCTGGTGGAGGTGCTGTTGCAACAGGGTCTTCAAACTGTGGGAGTACAGGTGGGGCAAGCTTACCCTCCTGAAGCTGCTTATCATGAGGAAGGTAATTTCGGAATTTCATGTTGAGATTGCTGCAAAGAATTGGTAGTAATATGTTAAGAAAGCATACACAACTACAGATGCAAACACACAAAAAACGTACTCGTAAACTCATACTGACACAAATTCCAGCAGCACAATAAACCAATATATACTTGCAATCCAATAACTAATTTATTTTCTGCATGTTAAATTTTGTCAACTCAACAAAGCCTATATTGCGCAATTGAATAAATTTTACCCATAACTTTCTTCTAGTTTTCAACTATTGGGTTAATCTCACTTTACACCTTAAAAAATGCTCTAACTCTCAATTTATACCCTGAATAACATGCAAAGTAGCCTAATTCGAGGGTTAAATTTAAGATTGAGGTGCAATTTGAGCTTGAATCCTAACCCCATCCTTTCTGGATTACTATATGTTCCAAAAGAATAAAAAAATCATAAAAAAAAGGAGGAAGAATTGGGTTCACTTTTCTTCTTCAGCATCCTCGCCCTCCTCAGGCTTATTATCATCGTCTGGAGATTGAAGAAATTCCTGAGCTGCTCTAAGAGCTCTCAACCTCTCACGACGGGCCGCTGCGGCGGTGGCTGCGGCGTCTACGGAATCTTCTTCTTCACTTCCCATCATCAGAAACTATTACTTCAGTTCCACCACTTGCGCTAACAATAACAGTAATTAATTAGTCAAGAGTATCACTGAAATCATTCGCGTTGTGATTTTTTTTTTTTTGGACTGAGTGAGAGTAGTGAAGCAACTTACCTAATGATGAGCCATAAAGCTTGAAGACGCAGAGAATGACAAGAGGAGTTGAGGCAGCGGCGCAAATAGGACACGAGAAACAACCCCGAGCCCTAACTAAAAATATTTTTTTGCCATCATTACTCAAACGATATTATTAGGGTAAAGCACACCCATAGTCTCTGAGCTTTGACACATATTACACTTTCATCCTTAAATTTTTAATTCAGTCCTCAATATTTATGTATTGACTTACTTTGGTTCTTACTTCTAATTTACGTCCAAAAAATTAACGAAAAATGTCATGTGCTAAGCACATGATGGTATTAAGGGACATTTTAATCATTATACTGTCAAAACTTTTAACATTTTAGTCATTGTCCTATCTCTTCTCCAACAAATCTCTCTCTCCTTCTCCAGCCAGCAACCACCCCATCTTTCTTCTTGCACAACACTCCACAGTTAGAATTGAGCTCCACCATCCACCACCATTAGAATCAAGGTGGATCATCCACCACTACTGGAATCAAGCGTCATCACCGCTAGAATCGAACGCCACCATCCACCACCGCTGGAATCGAGTTCCACCACCCACCATTGTTGGAATCAAGCTCCACAATCCACCACCGTTGAAAATCGGGTGCCACTACCCACCACTGTTGGAATTGATCGCCACCGCTAGAATCCATCTCCCCTCTCTCTCTTTTTTTGCTCTCTTACATTCTTGACGCCTCACACACAAATACAATACACACCCTAACCTAAACAACCATTGCAAAATCCATACGCCTGACACCACCTCCATTAACCCACCTAAGCAAGCTCCCCCCCAGGTAAGAGTTTTCTCTATTTGACCCTTAACCCACTGTCAATCACTCCATCCCTAAAAATCTCTCTGATTTTTATTTTATTTTGGTTTCGATTTCAATTTTGAATTCAAACTTGATTTCAAAAAAATTGGGGCTTGATTGCCCATAGAGGTCTTGAAAAATCCAGTTCTTAGTCCATATTGTTGTATGTGACTGTGGGATTATGTTGTAGATATGTATTTATGGGTTTGTGTTATGGATGTGTATTTGTGATTTTTGTGTTGGGTATGCAGTAACGAGAGAGGAGAGGGCAAAAAGGGAGATGTGTTGGGTTTGGGGCAGAGACGCAGTAACGAGAGACGAGAGAAAGAGATGTGTTGGGTTTTGGGGCTGGAGACACAGTAGAGAGGGAGAGAGATGTTTGTGTGTGAGGAAAAAAGACTCAGAATGATTTATACGTGTGTGAGGAGAAAGAAGAGAAAAGGAAAAAGAAGGTGGATGTTTGGGTCCAAGAATAATTGTCTTTGGATATATAAATAGTTATAAAATACCAAAAATGTCCCTTAATACTCTCATGTGTTTGGCACATGACATTTTCTGTTAGTTTTTTAGACAAAAGTTAGGGATAAGGACCAAAGTGGGTCAATGTGTAAATATTGAGGACGAAATTGACAAAATTAAAAATTTAGAGACGAAAGTGTAATACGTGTCAAACCTTATGGACTATTGGTGCCTTTTACCCATATTATTATGACCATTTTATCGTATCATAAATATATAACAATAACCTTCAATTAGTAAACCTTTAACATTTTGCCTTTAATGACAAAGGTGCAAAGTATGCGTCGGTTGATCTAAACAAGACAACTGTTAGACTTCTATAATTGACTTCTCTTTAAGAATTATTTCTGTTAATACATTTGTCTATCAATAAATCGAGAGATCTAATAATGCATCTATATTCTATATGTTTTTGGGTTGATGATTAGAATCCTCATTTGACACCAAGTGCTAGACTCACGGGATTTTATGCTCCATGCTAATTTTTGTATTTTTATTCAATAATAAATTTTCTCATAATCTATGTTCCATCCTAATTTTTTGCATTTTTACTCAATAATAAATTCCCTTATAATTTATATTTACATGTTAATTTGTTGTATTTTACTTCTTAACCTTCTTATATTTCCCCAGCAAAATGGAATCTAAGATCAAACATCCCATTATGGTGCAACTGAATTCTCATTGGTCATGACAAAAATGAATCCATGTCTCTACGCAAAAGTTGCTGGTAACTAATATAATTTCACCTTTTAACTTATTTTTTATTGTCTTTTTTATCAAACCGAATAATACAATGACGTTATTTTTAGTTATTAATCGATGTGTGAATGTTAAAACCTGAGAGTGATTTATTTTATTTTCATATTTCAATTATTTATATTTCTCTATAAAATAATTTTGAGAATTGTGGAGTTTTTTTTGTGTTATTATAAAAAAGATGTTCTATTTCAGATGGTGTGTCTTTGTATTCATAATCTTGGTCGTTTGGTAACGTTTTT